>SEMN01001240.1:47500-80687 GCA_005408345.1 Macquaria australasica
CATCTGCAGGTCAAACTTCACTGAGGTGTCCTCCTCAGACAACTGGTGCACGCTGAACTGCAGCTCTGCCAGCACCTGGCCAATCACAGCACAGGAAGAGACAACAGAGCACCAATCAGAAAGCAGGAGGAGACAGTAAAGAGCATCATGTTAGGATCCAACATGCAGAGCAGAACCAGGCCAGCAGGGGCCAGGGACGGGGTCTGCCTTTCTGTTTAAATATCTTGTGTACATTTCCTACAATGCATTATTAATGTAATATTTATTCAATTTGACATTAACAGTTCTTGTTACTTTAAGACAAAGTAATCATCCTGTTGTTCTCCAGCCATAGCTACTCTTTGCCTTCTCAACCTGTCCCAGCAGTTCCTAAAAACACACTGACAGCAGCATGAGATTTAATCATTAGTCCTGCAGTGATCACTGACCTTGGTTCCTCCCTTCATGGGGTTTCCCAGGTCACACACCACCATCTTGGTCTGGTTCTCCTTCTTGTAAGCGCAGGACAGCCTGTTGAGGGTCTGGAAGACACAACACAACACTCAGTATTTCACAAGCAGACTGAAACATCACACTCTGATCTCTCATAACACCCGAGTAGGGAACTGAACTGGGTTCCTCCCTGCTGATCTAAATCTAAAGTGGGCTGCAGGTTTGAATCCCAGGAACTGAGATCCGGGAATTGCTGCTTCTGTTTTCAGGGAACAGTTCCTGCCTGAACCTGCAGGTTGTTTAGCAGGACTGAGCTTGTGAAAGTGTGTCTCCTCCTCCGCTACCACCTAACTGCTCTTACTATGGTGATATAAATGGATCAGCCTTTCAGCTCACAGACCGGCCGCCCAAACAAACCTCGCCAATAAGAGGAAGACAAAGACACCAGCTGATGAAAAATATCTGCACAAAGGACATCATCTGAACGTCAGGCACTGGCCTCAAACATTATAGAGTACAAGCTGCGGTACGCGTGGCTTTAGTTGGTCCATTACACCTTCAAATGCAACTCTCAGGCTCCATCCACACTACTACGTTTTTGTTTTAAAACACAACTTCTGCTACGTTCACTCCTGGCGTCCACACTGCTGCTGCGTTTTATAAACCCTAAAACTGAGACTGTTTAAAACGCTGCTGACCTCGTTTTAGTTTGAAAACTCCAGATTGTGTTTTAGTGAGGACGGACGGAAACAGAGACGTTTCAAAATGATGACGCAGACACCCACGTTCACTTCCTGATTGGGTCTTATCAGCCACGACGTGTCCTTTCCTGATTCGTCACAACCCTATCACATGACCCTTTCTCAGACAAACAAACGACATCAGCCTTGACTCCCAGCGGTTAATTCCACATTAATAAAAAATCGCATCACTTCCTGTCAGTCACAGTTCCACCTGGTCGTCGGTCCAAGCAGAGAAATCTCTGCTCTGACTTTTCTCCATCGCTGTTCTTCATTCGTAGTATTTCCTGCAACTAACTAATCAACATCTAATTCCTGTTCACACCGGCATGCGCATGCCCAGTGCACGTGAATGGTCATGTGATATGCGTTTTCAGGCGTGTAGTATGGATGGAGATTATTTCTGGAATGGTGATAAAAACGCTCGTGTGGACGGAGATCGCCAGTAAAGGCAGAGTCTGTGACGGTTAGATGAACGAGTCACTGAATGCAACCCGGGTTTTAAACAAACATCAGTGCTGATGTGTTTGTAGGACTCCGAGCGCCCGGGCGTCCACACAGAGCGGTTCATGGTGACATCAGAGCGGTTCATTGTGACATCACCTGGCTGCGGACGGCCCCGGTGAAGTCGGCCTGCGGTGGAGGGTAGACGTACAGCTCGGCCTCGTAGGCTCCCTCTCCCTGGTTCTCAGCGCTGATCTCCAGAGTCAGAGCGTTGTCATCGCCGATGTAGATCTGCTCACGGTCGCTGCGGCAACAAAGAGAATGACATCACGTACTAAATATTAAATAAAAAAATAAGTAAGTGTTTCACTTAAAACTGCAATTTATTGGCATTTATAATGAGACAAAATCATCTCTCTGTTATATAATCTTAAATCACTTCTCTAAACTTGTAAAAAGTTTTTTATTAATGCTAGCACACCGTTTTATTTGTGATAAAACTGTTTTATCTGTTTTATTTATGTCTCATGTTTTAATCTTATATTACTGTTGGGTATTTATTTATTTATTTTTTATTATTTTATTTGCATTTGAAACGTTTTAATCCTGGTTCATCCATGTAAAGCACTTTGTAACTTTGTTTGGAAAAGTTCTGTGTAAATAAAGTTTATGATTATTGAGATAAAACACAGACATGGCTGCAGTGTTTCTCACCTCTTCACTGACAGCTTCAGGTCGGGTTTACAGATGTTGTCGTCTCCACAGTCCAACAGGATGTGAGCCTGAGGGAAGGAAGGAAGGAAGGAAGGAAGGAAGAAAAGACAGAGTAAAGAAGAAAAAGGGAGAGAAAAACAAACATGAGGAAGAAGAATAAAGTAAGAAAAAACAAAAGAAAAGAAAGCAACATAGAAAACAGCAAAGATTGAAAAGTACAATAGCCATATAAAAAAGGCTTCGGTCCAACTGATCATGATGAAACAGTGCAGAGCTGTCTCACACACACACACACACACACACACACACACACACACACACACACACACAGTGTTACCTGCTTGGTGACGTTGGTCAGGGACGACATGTCGAGGATGGGCAGCAGTCCGGTTTGGTCTGCAGCCAGCTGGTCGTCCAGACTGTACTCCATCACCACAGAGATGGGAGTGATCTTATCCCGAAATTCAGGGTCATCCTGGGAGACAGGCGGAAACGAAAAAAACACTTCAGCTCTGGTTCTTAGCTTAGCTTAGCGTAGCTCAGCTCCAGACCACCACTGTGTCTGTAGTCCAGTTCAGGCTGCATCACTGCTGTCTCTTCATGTATATTTACTTCTCATCTCCTCGATTCAACTTAAAAAGGTTCCCTGTGGAGTTCTTATTTACTCTGTTGTTTCTCACTAAGCCACAGTGTGTGTACCTTGAAAGAGTCTTCACTGATTTATAATCACACTTTTATACAGGGTTCGTACAGCTTTTTAAGAGTAAAATTCAAGCACTTTCAAGGCACCTAAACCAAAAATGTCCAGACTCTCGAAGCCTTTATCATCACATCTAAAGTGTTACTATAAATTCCAGGAGACGACAAACTAACATGAGGACGGGATCGCTTCATTTCAAATGTTGTTTGGTTTCCATGAGTGACTGTGTCAATGATGAAACACCAGATTATGTTGGAAATCAAGCATTTTTCAAGGGGTATGTTTGAATTCAAGAATATTCCTAACCTTGAAAACATAAACTGTTAAAATTAAGCATTTTCCAAACTTTCGAGACTTTGTAGGAACCCTGTTTATGACTCACGATGGACACTTCAAAATCAGAATCGATGCAGCAGAACCAGAGATATCCTCTTTCATTCCACACACTTTTCTTCTTCTGTGTCAAAACCTGGTGCCTACATTACCCACAATGCAACTCTTCCTCTGACAGTTGTATGGTAGATTGTGGTGTGCTATGCTAGTAGCGGCTAATGTAGCCTGCAGCAGAGGTCTGTCAGCTCACTTCTCTCTGACTCCACACCAACAGACAGCCCCAACCGACGCTGACTCAAGTGACATCACTCGAGGACATTTATCACACAGCTGAGACGCTGAAGGCTTTAAAACATGTGCAGTAGTTCCAAGTTTAATTTTTACCAAACATAATCTGTTGTTAATGGTTCAACATGCAAACCAAGTTTCTTCTTCTGTCAGTCTTCCTCACCCTCAGGAAGACGTTCTGCTCCTCGCAGGCCGGGGCTTTGCCGTTGGACACCGTCATGTTCTTTGAGTACTGAAAGGTCCGACTGAACAGGAAGAGGACGCGTTTAGTCGCCTCCTTCTGCTTCAGACGGTCCAACGTGAGGTTCACACGGAAATCTGGAGGGAGACCAATCGGAGAGGAGATCATGAAGCTGCAGAACCACAACCTGAGGATCATCAGTGTCGACACGTGACGGCTCTGTACTCAATGTTTGTCCTCATTACACAAGCAGTGAAGACGGGTCAGTCGTCTTCATGTGTTCTGAGGAGCTGGCAGCTGGTGTTGGACTTACTGAGAGTAGCTGGAGCTCCGCTGCCGCTGGCCTTCAGACAGTACTTCACCTTAAAACTGGAAGACACACACAGAGTCAGCTGCAGCACTCACACAGGAAAGAGGAGGAAGTCGGCGTTGATATAAGGAAGACATTTTGTACAAAACAGTTATTGCTTAAAGTGGCAGTAGACAACTTTTCAGCGTTTCCATGTGGTGTTACTGTTTCAGTTTCACTCAGCGCCGAGCTACGACCAACAACACAGGACACACTACATTTGTTCACAATTCTTTTTTCTCTTTGGAAAGAGAAGAAAGAAGCATGTTCACAGAAGAGGTAGCACAGGTGGAGTGTTGCTTCGTGCAAACAAGTATGTAACTACAACAGGTTGGCGTGGGGGGGGGGTAGAAGAAAACACTGTTGTATAGTGCTGCTCATGGTGGAAATCATTGGGTCTGTAAATGAAAATATAAAGAGTAATGTTACGGTCTAAAGCTGCTCTATAGAGCCCTGAACTTCTCTTATGATTTGGCGCTGTATAAATAAAACTGAATTGAACTGATTTGTAGCGTTTTGGACAGTTGGTCCAAAACGAAATAACCGTAAGAATCTTGTTTTTCCTCGTTTTTAATCACTCTCCCTCCTCACAGTTACTCCGGTTCTTCCACTGTCCATCATTTGCGCTAGCTGGGGATAGCTACCAATAGCTACCGGAAAATAAAAGCCCTGTTCCTCTTCTGTTTTGGTTGCGCAGTGCAATGATTGACCCGCTTCCTTTGTCCCGTAAATCGAGCGCTCTTTTTCCCCGGCACATCGAACCTGTGGGCAGACAGAACTGCACGGTGAAAGCGAGGCTTATAGGAAACCAGTCTAAACGCCAATGGTGTCATTATTTTATAGCCATTACACTGTGCAATCAACATTTACTTCATAATGATGAGTTAAAGCAAAAACGTTGACTATTTAAGTGCTATTCAGTCATTGGTCAAGTATTTAACGGGTGAAGTGGCAGCATCTGTGTGACACCACGCTCATATCCGTCTGTTAAATATGAAGCTACAGCCAGGAGACGGTTAGCTTAGCTTAGCATAAAGACTGGAAACAGGTGGAAACAGCTAGCCTGGCTCTGTCTGAAGGGAACAAAATCCTCCTCCCAGGCCATGTTTTAATACCAGCATGGAGAAAATCATCTCAAAATATACACTGAAAATATAAAAAACTATTAAAATGGAATACTTAATATAAAGGGAGGGAGGTCGTGTTGTGAGTGGCATGCCCCCAAAGGACCGAGCAAGGACCGCTAAACACTGCAGATCTCTTGCTAGCTGCGACTTTTCTGAAGGTCCACCTTTCAGTTGGAATTATTTGTCTCAATAAGTCGTTAACTTTCACACCAACTGTGAACTTTAAAGTGGTTTCCTGTCAGAGCTTCCAGCAAATCACCTGGTGCGCTGCCTTTCACTAAAATGTTAGAAAAAGAAAGTTTCTTTTTCACTTCAGATGATGTGGAAAGGAAAGGAAAAAGAAACGCAGCCACTGCTAAATGTCTTCATGCCTTCAGAGTCATGGTCACTGTTGAATGAACAGTGCAGCACCAGGTGAGATCTGACTGATGTGAACTAAACTACAGGCGGACTCACCAGGACACGGGGGTGCCGGTATCAGGGCGCGTGCAGGTCTTTTCCTCTGGGTTGATGATCTGAGGCGTCATGTCTAACGTGGCGTTCACACTGATCACTGGACGAGCTCTGACACACACACACACACACACAGGTCAGAGCACAAGATGATTCACTATAAGTCAGGCAGCGTGTCACATCTACACAGTTAAATTCAGCTCATCAAAGTTTTATTTCACAGTTTTTAAATCTTGAACAGAAAAGCACGAGAATGTTTCTGTGTAAACGAGACAGCAGGTTAGTGCGAGGAAAATACTAACTTTACTGTCGTTCACATACAGCAGGTCAGTGATCAGACTGCTCCCTCTGGCTTCCTGATTTTAAATATATATATATATACACACACATACACACACACCCCCCTTCATGTTTTCCTTTTTTAGCTCCAACAGTCTCTGTAGACATCAGGCACTGTTCAGCTTTTAGATCGTGCAGATTTACACTAAACACTGAACTTTAGCAGCAGGAGTCAAGCGGGATAAACACACGAGCAGGAGAACTGAAGGGGTTAAACGTGTCCTGACATAAAGCCAGTAGAAGAGCGAATGAAAACAGCAGCTCTTTGATATCAGAGGTGGCCTCGCTCATTAAACTCCTCACAGACAGCCACAGCAAGGGAGGACACACACACACACACAGTATGATTACCTGTATAAAACAGCTTTGTCTGCTCCAAACACTCCCACTAGTAAATCTGAAAGACAGAAACACACACAGCAGTTCATCTGATCCCTGCTGTGCCCCCACATATATACTGTATATATATCACAGTGTGTGTGTGTGTACCTGGATATCCATTCTGGTCTATGTCAGTATTCCCAGTAATGGAGTATCCAAAGCTAGCAGGCATGGAGCTGGATGCCCATTTGCCCTTCAGTACCTGAAAGACGAGACACAGGTATGAATCAACACATGACACGTGATCAATAAATTTGTGTTTTGCTGTTTTTATAGTTCTAATCTTTCTTCCTGTTGGATATTACACCAATTTACTCCCTGATGTGTGTGTGTGTGTGCGCGGGTGATGCTGAGGCCTGCTGAGGAAGACCATGTGATACAATTGAAAGCTCCACAACAGCTACTGAATGTACCTTGTGGTGAGATTGTTTTATTAACTAATCGAGAGTCAGACTGTAAAAACTACATTTACAGACGTCTCCATAAACAGTGTGTAAATGCTAACATGCTGATGTTTAGCAGGTATAATGTTCTTAGTTTAGCATGTTAGCATGCTAACATTAGCTAGTTAGCAGTGAACAGAGTGCAGCTGAGGCTGATGGGAACGTCTGTAGTTCTGCAGGTGTTTGGACACATTAACATGTCGACCTGATGGTCAGAGTTCATTCTCTGAGGAACATGAACACCTTCATTTCATGGCAGTCCACCTGTCAGTCTGGAGCACAGTGGTGGAGCTACGCCGCTAACGTGGCCAATCAGTGCAGCTGGTTCTGATGGTTGTGGCATTTACCTGTGAAGGTGAAGGGTCAGGCCCCCGAGGGCGGCCATTATGGATGTAGACCAAGCCCTGATGCTCGGGGCCTCCATACGGAGCAGAGATGGCCACATCTGGAGGGGTGATGGAGAGAGACCGGGATCAAACACAAGGAATTATCGAGGTCAGGGTCTGGACCTGGTCCGGATGATCTATCTGTGTGTGTGTGTGTGTGTGTGTGTGTGTGTGTGTGTGTGTGTGTGTGTGTGTGTGTGTGTGGTTTCTCTTACCATTGTATCCGTCCATGTTCAGGTCTCCCAGCGCTGCGATGGCAGAGCCGTACCTGGCGTAAACCTCCGACCCTGTGAGCATCTGAGGAGGCTGGAAGGAAAATCCACCACGACCCAGGTACACAGACACCTGGAGACCACGCGCACACACACACACACACACACACACCAGACAGGCTGTCAGTTACAGTAAATATGGAGGAAAATGGCTTTTTTCAGATGTTACAAAGGAGTTAATTTGACCTTAAATACATCAGGAAGTTAGAACGTGATGAACAAACTTATGGACAGTTGTTTTTATGTTTAAGGATCACAGCTTTTGGTAACGTCCTCCCCAGTGACAGATACAGTCCCTTTCTTCAGAGTAGTTTCACTCTTTGGGTGTAGCTGTACTGTGTTTGGCCTCTCAGTGTGTGTGTGCAGGTCAGTCAGCTCTGAGGAAGTTTAGATACAAGTGTTGGTTTCTTATCCGCACCTCTGCTTCCTCTGGATGGAGTGACATTATAAAAGGCTCATACATATTTTCCATCAGGGCTCCTTTATGATAATGAGTCTGAACTATAACATCTGATTAATATGCCTTCTCCACACCACTCTTACCATCACAGGGAGAAGCTGAGTGATGCTGACCTCTGTTGACCTCTCAGCTGATGTGTGCCCTGATGTCATTACTTCTTATAAAGAAGAAACTTACCTCAACTCTCTGTTTCCAACTCATGTATGAACACTGAGCTTTAAAGTTATGATCCTGAAGATTTTCATTTTATCTGTGGTCTGTAGTTTTAATGCATTTATCCTCTCTGGATGTTATTCAGTGTTGGTGTCCGTCTGCCATCCCCACGCTGGATTCAAATAGCCTTCACACACAGTGGTGACTGACAGGAAGTGATGCAGTGTTGATACCAGCCTCACTGTTTACTGATCACTCTCCTGCAGCTGTGTCACAGCTGGATCAAGTTGCTGCTAACACAACACTTCCTCCTGCTGCTGCTTCACACTAAAAGACATCAACTGAACAAATACAGGGTGGCTTTTATTGTGAAGCAGCCGCAGGAAATACAGTGAATCTGTCAGAGGTTAGTGCCAACCGCGTTCATCAGAAGCAAGACAGCGGCCATTTAAAAGCAGTGAACACCTGTGTGTGTGTGTGTGTGTGTGTGTGTGTGTGTGTGTGTGAGAGAGAGAGAGTTTCCTACCTGTCCCACCTCCCTCAGTTTTCCATCTGACCCTCTGTCCATGAAGAGAGGCGCTCCAACCAACAGGTCTACCAAACTAGCAGACAGACACACAGATGTATTTGCTGCTTCATAAAACACCTGTAAAGTATTTAGATTTGTTTGAGACCGGCACTGTTTACATCAGCCCGTGGTCACATTACAGCCACCACCTGTTACCTCACTGCAGGAGGCACAGGTGTGTGCCGCGCTAACCCTGCGTGTTGAAGAAGTCTGGACTGAGCTGCAGCAGCTGAACAGAAAGTCCTTCCTGAGTTCTCAGTAACGACTAACTGATTCACTGTAGAAACATCTGTAGCATCACAAGCTAGCATAACTTCCAAACACGACAGCTTTATTTCTGTCTGCGAACACGGAGACATCCGAGTGTTTCACAGTTAGCAGGATTCATACAGTTTAGAATGAGAGGGAAACATCCGTTATGCTAAGCTAACTGACACTATTTACTGATGTTGTTATTTTAGTGAAATGTGATTTAAACATTGATCAGTTCCAGGTCAGAGATGTCGACCGTCCTCCAGATCACCTCTTTCACTCTAAACGGCTCAGATATTAGCATGCTAACGTTAGCTTTGTTCAGTCAGCTACACAACAGTTCCACCAGTCTCACTAGTTAGTGAGCTACAACCCGTTTTAATTTCGTGATGATAAAACTGAACTTTATGTAGAACGAGAGGAAGTTTGAACTGATGAACAGCTGCTGCAGCCGACCGCTGGTCTGGTCCTTCATCAGAGTATGAGGTTTATTAAAGTATGAGGCTTGGAGAGAGAGCAGGAGGATCTGTGTCAGCTGGTAACTACCGAGTCAGACGAGGAAGAAGAGCAGACAGACAGACAGACAGACAGACACGGACTTACCCATCCTTATTAATATCAGTAGCAGCTACCGAGTGTCCAAAGTAGGCAGCCATCTACAAGACAGAGAGGTCAAGTTTATTTCTACATTCCCTAAATACAGGAGGAAGGATTTTCCAAAACACAAACTCAGTGACCAACATGAGATGAACGAGCACCAGAGGAGAGAGAAGAGACGGAGAGAGGCTGAGAGGAAGAGAAACTAAACTAAAACCTAAAAACCTGGTTAAAACGTACCAGAGTCTGTCTCCTGTGATGTGGCTTCACGTTGTCATGTTAAAACTGTCTGTCTGCTTAACACTGTTTTATATTAACTGTCTGCATCGTTCACGTCTTACTTTCCATGTTGTGTTTTTATGGTTGTTTTAATGGCTGATTTAACTGACCTTTTGGCTAACACTGGCACATTTACAGTGATGATGATGAAGATGGAGGAATTTACAGAGACAGCTGTGAGGGAGAGGGGAAACAGGAAACAGATAAACGAGAGTTGGCTGGTTCAGAGGGCGAGTTATGGAGGACGGACAGGAAACTGAAGAGGAACTCATGTCATTAACTCTGCTGATGAACGCCTCTTCCTGACTCCTTCTCCCAAACCCTCTCTCCTCTCTTCTTCTTCTTCTCCAGCTGTAATGTTCGCTCACTCTTCGTCTCCTGACACCATTTCAAAACACTCAGTATAATATAACTCGTAGTGTTTTAATTGGAAAAGCAGAGCGTCTCAGTCAGCTGAGCTTTCATGTGTCTTCAGACAGAAAAGTAGATCCTTTAGTGCCGACGTCAGATTTCTATCTGCTCACCTGCACTCCTGTGAAGTTGATCATGGACTGCATGTTGAGGCCGTTGAAGATGTTCACCTGAAACATCAAACACAAGACAGGACATCAGCTGAGCTACACACACACACACACACACACACACACTCTCTCTAACAGATCTGCTGTGGATGTGACAGAACATGGTCGCTTCTCTTCACTCACTGTCACCATCTGATCAGCCAATGACCAACACTGACAGGACATCTGAGGAGACGGGATATCACTGTCTGTGTGTGTGTGTGTGTGTGTGTGTGTGTAACACTTACATAACCCAGTGCCTTCTCCCCGCGAGGTACTCCGGTCACGTAATCTGTGGAGGTGAGAAGAGATGTGGAAACTTCATTTCTACAGTTTAATCACTAAGTGTTGTGTGCAGAGGAGGAGGAGGCAGCGCTCTTACCTTCCTTTCCATCGTTGTTGAAGTCTCCGATGGTCACAGAGTATCCTGCACAACACAGACAGTAACTGTGTTGCTATGGGAACGACGACTGCGTGTTGCACATGTCAAAGTTCAACAGTAACGACTACAATTTAAATTCTACATCAACGTAAGTTTGTGTTTAAAAAGATAAAGCTGACAACATTAACAGTGGCTCAGACATAACTAGAGGAGGTGATCATTGTGCTAAAAGTTTCATTAAATGGCTTTTATTTTGTCAGCTACAGCAACACATCTGCTCTGGGAATCACTTCCCGTTTTCTCCTCTGAGAAAAGTCTGAAAGCAAAAGATGAAATTGATGTTTGATGGTTTTGGTTTCATGATGGAGACGCCGCAGATGGATCCTTATTTCAATACAGCCAATCAAATCTTGCATAAAGCAGTGATGTCAGCGTTGTGTCACAGGCAGAGCACTGTGTGTGTGGTTACCTAGGTAACTGTCGTCATACTGAGCGCTGGCCGACTTGGTGGAGAGCGTGTTTCCGTACGGGGTGATGTACTTTTTGTCAAAGCGGGTGAAAATCTCAGAGATGTCGTCAGAAATCAGCTGACCTGCAGAGAGAGGAGGAGAACGTTAGAGAAAAGAGGAGAGAACAAGGAGAGAACATGAGAGAGGAAGCAAGAACAAGAAAAGAACGAGAGAACAAGAGAAGAATGACAGAACTAGAGAAGAACAAGAAGAGAAGAAGAGAGAACAAGAAAACCGAAGAGAACAAGAACAAAACAAGGAGAGAATGTTAGAGAACAAAGAAAACAGGAGAGAACAAGAAGAGAACAAGAGTAAATCAGAAGAGAGAGAAGAATCTGAACAGAAAGGAGCACAAGAGAACGAGGAGAAAGGAGGTGGTGGGAGAACAACAGGAGGGGGAGAACCGAGCAGAACATAATAAAGTAAAGAACAGAGAGAGAACATGAGTTTGTTTACAAGCTGATACACTTTAGAAAAACACAAAACCTGTGATTAAAGGAGCCACAGTGTTAACAACAGCTGTCTAACGAGAAACAGAGTGTGTGTGTGTTGACTCAACAGGAAACAATAATTAGGCTAACACACCCCGGGAGGAGCCTCACATACAGAGAGAGCAAACATGTGTGTGACTGAGTCAGCAGTCAGGAGAGATTCTGTCACACCCTCTAACTTCAGACAGCCAGACACACACCTGGACTTTACCTGCTTATTAAACTCTTGAGGTGGTGATGATGCACGCTGCAGTGTGAGCCCAGTCTTAATGTTGCTCTCATATTAGTCTGAAGGGCTAACACTGTGCCCCCCCGCCCTCCCCTCCACCAGCAGTGAGTGAATGAGCCGTCAGCAGCTCCTGTCTGCAGTGGACCATGAAACAGACAGCTGTCACTGGATCACTGTGATACTGAAGAACAGCTAGAAACAGGAGGATTCTCAGGCAACTTCTGCAGAGTGTTTTGGAAGCAGATTTACATGTTTCTCAGCGATGGATCAGAGATAAAGTGTAGGTCACAGTGAATCACAGCGTCCTTTCACACCTAACTCCTTTGGTTCGGTTAAAACAAAGGTTGGTGCGGTTTGTTTGGGCTGGTGTGAACAAACAACTAGATCGAGACTGTTTGATAAGGGGGGTCTTGGTTCCCTACCAACCAACCAGCCAACCAACTACAGGTCTGCGTGAGAGCAAAGAAAAGCTAAACTACTATTAAATCCATCTGCTGGTTTTTAGTGTAAAAAAGTCTTAATTTACCCAGAATTCATGGCTATTAGTCCTAGACAGCTTTGTGCAGGAGATGAATTTAGACAAGTATCTGAACTCTAACTGTTAGTTTGATCTAAGCCAGAGCCAGAGTCTGTCTTTGTGAAACCAGCTCCTGGACTCGCAGGGGAAACGCATCCAGGCTGCTCTGCAGAGTCAGCAGAAACATCACATGACTCTTTAGGTGATTTGTCTGTACCCCCCCCCCCCCCTGCTCATGCTGATCCAGCAGAATCCAAAACCACCAAAACACACCACCAACATGTCATTAGTGATCTGGAGCGAAACACAGCAAGGACTGTTTGGGACATTTTATAATATCATCTTTACTGTTTTCTACTAAAGCAGAACCTCCAGACGGAGACTTGAGTTTGTCTGGTTGTTCTTCAGCAGAAGTCCTGCGGTTCAGAGGAAGAGATGCATTTTAAGTTTGTGGTTCGTTTCGAGACAATGATCAGCATGAGCCAGTGATTAAAGGAACAGTTCCACATTTTGGGGAAAACACTTATTTGCTTTCCTGCAGAGAATCAGATATTCAGACTACTCTGTCTGTACTGTAAATATGAAGCTGCAGCCATTAATGATATTATTAATGATGACGATGATATAAAGCCTCATCATCATTAATGTGTTTTTACTCAAAATCTGCAGTGAAAAGAGTCTATTAACATGTTAAATCTCCTGTGCAGGACTGCTTCTGGCCGGTGATTTTGGGGAGTGAAGTGAATGTTTACAAACAAATAGTTTGGGAAATGATTTCACAGTTCGCCTTCGTTTTCTCTTCGTTTTCTCTTGTCTGCTCGTGTGTCCTTTCAGTGGCGTCGTTCTCTTCCTCACAAAACATTTGCAGAGCTGATTTTAAATCCAGCCCCGTTTGCATCCATGTTAACTAGCTTGCAGTCTTCTTCTTCTCTGCCTTTGATGGTGCGTTGCTACGCTTCTTTGCCCATTACCGCCACTAACTATCAATCAGTGGAAAGGTGTGAAACCAGCAGCAGGAATGAGTATCACGTCGCCAGCGTGCTCGTGACTGCATCATACAAACAGCTCGGGGACCCACTCATGAATACACAGCTCTATATCACTACGAGGGGTCAAAAACTCCACAGGGTGCTTTTAATTTGTGAGTATTACTGATTAAAATGATCCTTTGGGGCCTGTTGGAAGCCCTGAGGAGGAAACGTGCAGCTGGCACCACAACATCTCTGGGGAATCCTCGTCCTGTAAGGTTAATTATTCACAGAGAACGTCTCTGTAAGTCTCAGTCATTCACACACTCACCCTGCCAGTAGAAGCTGCCCGGTCCTCCCACCACCACTCTGTTGTTCTTCTGAAGCCACAGACAGAAAGAGGCAGAGTTTCATTACTTTCATTTCTCATTGAGCCGCTCAGGTCACTAAAGAACACACTCTCATTCCCACATTTGTAAAGGGTTAATGATGATGAACGCCTGTAGAGCCACACAGACCCAAACACATGCACTGCTGGCCCGGGATCAACCCCGCCCCCCCTCCACCCATAAGTCTGGTCTTCTACAGAGGTGACCCTCCACTGCAGCCGTCAGTCAGACATTTATACTGTATTCTCATGGTGTTCATGTGAGCATGTTAGCATGCTAATAACAACATGCTAATCAGTGAGAGGTGTTAGCAGGTGGTTTTCTGAACTTTGAAGAGAGCCAGGCTGTTTCGCTCTGCTTCCAGTCTTTATGCTAAGCTAGACTAACCACCTCCTGGCTCCAGCTCCTTACTTATTATATAAATAAGGATCTAAGGAGTTTAGATGCATTCTGAAAATGAACATCTGAACTGTTCTGCTGTCAGTTCACCCTCTTGACAGTTTATGACATATTTACATATACTATTTGATATTTGAAGAAATACTTTGCCTTTTAAAAGTACTTTCTTGCCTTTCTGCCTTGTAATACTGCAGAATCACCTGTACACTGATAACATCATTTTTGTGGGCAAATTACCATGATACCCCATGTTCATTCCCATTCATCTTTGTGTATATCTATATGCACTTTGCTTAGAAGCTACACTGCATTAGTTGTACAATAAATCTGAGTAAACCTGTGATCCGACTCTTCTATCACCTCAGTGCTGCAGCATGAACCCTTTTGAATTAGAGCCTCTGATAATAAATGATGGCACGTGAGATCGTTGAGTTTCTGCCCACCTTCAGGAAGTCGACACTGAAGCCGGCCTGGCAGAAGCCCTGCCCCTCTGGTGAGCTGGCACCTGGACAGAGAAAGACGACATTACATCATATATGACAGACACAGAGGTAGACAGAGGAGAAAAGATTATTACAGACAGACCACTTAAAGTGGGGATGTTGCTGCTAGCTGGATGCTAACAGTGTTCTCATGACTGAATGTGAGTTTCTAAATGATGTTCCTCGGATTTAGCAGCTGGATGGTTCTGGAGAGCGTTTGTGAACTCACATCAACTTAAACTGGAGAGTTAGTTATAATTTAATAAGCAGCATCTTGTTAGTTTTATATTTTTGGCTATTTTTAAATGGTAATTTTTTATAATAAAATACTTTAGAGAGAAGCATCTGTTTGGTGTTTTGTTGTTCTGACTGTGGTTGGGTGTAGATATCTTCATATCTAAACCGTTACTGTAAATTCCAGGAGACAACAAACTAATATGAGGACGGGATCGTGTCATTTCAAATATTAAAAAGATTTTTGGTTTCCATGAGTGTGTCGATGATGAAACACCGGATTATGTTGAACATCAGGCAAGTGTAGAGAACTGTCGTGTTAACTGTAGAGAAGACAGACGAAGGCGACGGAGAAAAGAAAAGAACAGACTTGATCTGCAGGGCGAGTACTCGACCACGGTGTCTCCTTTCTTCAGGTAACACGTTCCCACCGGCTCTCGCTCATTGACGCCAAAGGTCGACCACTGGTACAGAGGAGCACAGGCCTGGAGCACACGCACACGCACACACACACACACACACACACACACACACACACACAAGATAATCCCTTATTGATCCTCAGAGGGGACATTCAGGTGTTGCAGCAGCACGAGGACAGAAATAAATACACTTAAATAAAGAAAAGTTAAAAAAGAAATAATTAAGTATATCAATTAAAAATAAAAACAGAAACTATAGAAGAGCAATTAAACTCTAAAGTACAAGGCAAGCAGTACCCACGACCAATGTTCTACTTAAACTAATACTGCAGTACTGTCTTAGGTGAAGGGACACAGTGGTGAGATCAGTACATGCAGAGTAACGTGATACCATCTACTATAACAGCAAACAGCAGAATAACATATAATGACACTTAGTGTTTGTCTGTATTAATAAGAAATATAATATAGTATATAATGTAATAAAACAGTTTAACGTATGAACATAATATAGTAATATAGTAGTATTTAAAGGTGGATTAAAGCCTGAATGCTCCTCTGTTCTCTACAGATTTTACGTTCATCATTATGGCTTTGATTGATGCTACACGCCGTCACCGTGTGTGTGTGTGTTTCTTACCAGGATGTGTTCTCCATTAGATCGTACTGAGGCTCCGAACCACTGCTTGGATTTAAACTCCATCTGATTTCCCTCTGCATTCGTCCTGTCGCCTGCAAAGACAGACAGAGTAATTACTAATTGATTTAATAATTTATTTAAATAACACACTTCAGAGTATATCATACTAAACCATGTATGATATAATAACATCTGCTCAAACACACAGTTCACAGAGGACTATAAACTATGAACAACAATGACGTCAGAACCACAGTAATACACCAAGTACACCATGTACATATAGTGTCCTGGATGTACACTGTGCATGTATGTGTGCTAATAAAGAGGATACAGCAGCTGGCTGAAGTTACGCTGAGCTCAAAGCTGAAAACACCAGCGAGCTCAGAGCCGCTGCTGAAATAAAAAGAGGAGTGGCAGAAACATATTTCAGCCTGGTTTGGGATGTTGCAGGCAGACTGTGAGGAAATGTTGGGGAGTTTCCCATCAGGGTGGGGAACTCCAGCCTGGTGACAAACGTCGTCTGTGGCTGCTGAATCTAAATCGGATTATCAGAACCACGTCTGACTCAAGTATTCTGGAGCCCTCAGGCGACGGGGATTAATGTACAAGAGAGAGTTTCCAAATGTTGGCAATAAATGGGATGTTGTCTCCCTGATCTGTAATGATGGTGGTCATGATGCCAAGTGTTTGTGCCAGCTAGTTACCATCATAACGGCACCGTAACCATGGCGACTGACTCTCTGTCTCTTTGTTTTTGTTTGTCAATGGAGGACTTCCATCCTTAACCAAAGACATGAGGTGAGAAACCATCTTTGTTTAGCATGTTAGCATGCTAACATTAGCTGATTAGCAGCAATTAATCAATGAATCGCTGCCCATGAACACTACGTTAACCAGCAGTCATTCTCAAGCGGCTGCGCTGCTGAGAAACTCAGTACTGTATAATCTTGATCGTGTTCCCCGGCCCTCACTGAGCAGCTGACGTCATCGTTTAGAAAAAAGCTCAGTTTACCCCGACACACTGAAACACCAAGCCGGTGATTTAACATTTACACACTCTGGAAAAGCTCAGTTTTTGGGGGAGAAAAACACAGTTTCAGTCCGGACGGAGGGCTGAAACAGAAAAGATGTGTTCCCATATTGAACCAGCTCTGAGTGAGTGTGCAGTATTAAAGCCAATCAGTTTAATAACAGGCAGAGACTTAAAACATCTAACCCATGAAAGAAGTTATAATCACAGAGTGCACACTGAGTGATGGAGGGTCTAAGTCACATTTCCAGCTTCGTGCTGCCAGTGAAGCAGGAACATTATATTCCTGGACGAGTCACACTTCTGGAAGAAAATAAAAACTCCAGCAGGAACAAAAGATCGTGGTGCATCATGGTTAGACAGCCAGAATAGGACGGACTGACACTGAGTCATACCACACACACACACACACACTCCAGTTAATTCTGTTCTGTGGTCCAGTAAAGCTTTGGCCAGCAATCACGTAGGTCAGGTCAACAACAAAGGCCTCTACTGTGGGAGGAAAACACACACACACACAAAGTAGGCCACTCACTAACAGCATTACAGCCAGAGGGAACAGCGTGAGTGTGCAGTCTTGTGTTCTGCAGGGTCTCAGGGAATGCAGCTAAAATGTAAACATCCTGTACCAACACGTCGACTTCAGGAGGCTCACACACACACACACTCATACCTTTACATTTAAAACCAGTAACAGTTAGTGCTGTATTTCCATAGTGTATTGTGGTTTATGGTACTGAAAGCTGTATATTTGATTACATTGTGATTACGTGTAAAAGCCCAACGAGGGACAAGAGCTGAAAATGAGCTATAAACTCTTATCAGTTTCAAGCCTGCATCGTCCCGATCAAAGAAATTCAACTTCTCTGAGTTTCTCCTTCATTGTTTCTGTGCAAATGTAAATAAAGTCACTTGAATGTTAGCACAACCGTGATTACTATGGAGCTTTTTCCTATCTTTAATCAAGAGCTCTCGCACTCAAATTGTCCCTGCTTGCGTTTGGATTTGCTCTGCTTCTGCTCAAACTGGATGCTTGCACTCAGATATATTGTTGCTTGCGCAGAACATGAAATCAATAAATAATGCTCTCAAACTGAAAGACCATGCTCTTGATTAAAGATAGGAAAAAAGCCACATAGATTACTGTTACCATCTCTTTTGCACAGCAGTCAGTCCTAAAATAAAATCTGGAGCTTAATCCAGGATCCAGTGTACGTTTAAGGGCCTTGAATATTGTCCTTTGTGATTGTAATGTTTCGTTAAATGTGTGCATCTTGTCTTCATTTTTGTCTTTTCTGTGAAGGTGCAAATGGAGCTGCTGTGATGGGAGAAAGGTTTCAGACTTGATCTGACAAAGTCTTCATCATCATCTCGAAGCAGCACCAGGTTAAATATACAATACTCATCTCTGATGCTCAAAGAAAATAAGATCAGCTTAATTATTATTTAACTATGAAACGCTGTGAAGGAGCCACAGTTGTGATGAGATTCTCCTCAGATCAGATTCAGTCAGTAAAAACTCTGCTCCTGAACAAGGTTAAAAACCTCCGTACATTCATGCACCTTTGTGGATGAAGACTATCCAGCAAAACTCTTTGGATCATCTGAGCAAACAGGACTCAAACGAGACTCAACGTCCCGTCATTCAAAGCTTGTGCACTGTCAGACTGCTATAACACAGCCCCCCACCCCCAAACATGGCATCACTTGACAGACAGATGAAGCCAGTAATGTGTCAGAAAAGGGCTCATGTGTGAACAGTACGGCCGTGGTCTGTCTGTCTGTCTGTCTGTGTGTAGAGGGGGTAGGGCATCATTGTGTTAGAGTGTTTACTTCCTACTTTCATGGCTGAGGTCTCCCACAGAATACCAACTAGGCTCAACACAAGTCACAGCCACAACAGCACAACAGGCAGTTTAACACAGGAGGCGTTTCAATCACTTCTTCACACGGAGCACAAAGCAGAAGAAAGTGCTGCTCGTTTTCTGAATCTTTACCAGTTTGAACACCACAAAAACACTATGTATGTGTCCCTTTGGGGCAAGTCATTGCATCAGCAGCAGCAGCAGGGCATCAAACAGCTGTTGCTGCATGCGAGTTGCCCCATGGGGACAGTTTAAGTTCCATCACATCATATTATTCTCTGTATAAAACACCTGGCTGGTTTCTATTCTTCCTTTCAGCAGAGACTTTAGGTTTTCTTTGTACTCAGTTTGCACAAGAAGAAAACATCCGATTTCAAAACAGTGACACCTACTCTTAAAAAGTGACTGTAAATCATACAAGTTACGACAGCTATAAGTCATGTCTGGTCATTAATACTGAGGCTGCAGTGTTTCAATAGAGGAGAGGACGTGTTTTGAAATAACACCTTTCATACATTCTGTTCCAGCTGCTGATTATCGGACTTAAATCTTTATCATGAGGCAATACTGTCCACACCCAACGAGACTGAGAGACGCTGATAAACCAGCAGTAAACCAGCTCAACTGACTGCTGCTGCCTGTGCTCTCCAATATGTACAGTACAGTTACCTAGCCAGCAGTAACCTAACTAGCGCACACTATTAACTAACGACGTTCATTCGTAGCCCACGACTAGCACGTGCACTGTGTAGAAGTCAGTCCTATCGGAGTTTAAGCTAACGTTAGCAGCTCTGTCCGGCTCTTTATTGGATTTGGGGAAGTTTACAATCCAGCAACTCCAGCTAACGTTACCTGAGACAGTTTGTCAAACACATCAGTTAGTCCTGAAAGGGAGGAAATAACCTGATCTGAATTTATTCCTTCTCGTAACACTGGCAGTAAGTAGCTCTACACTGCAGCACAAACTGTTCTCTACATGGATCATCAACTGATGACTTTAGCCTCAGTCTGTTAGCATGATATCATGTATGTAGCCACTAAGTGCATATTTAAAGCTGGGGAGGCAGAATCTGTGCAACCTGTGCAGAACCTTCCTCCTCTCTCTCTGCTGCCTCGTATCACTCCGCTAAGCCCCTCCCACCAAACCCACAACTTGGACCGGCAGCAGAAGGAGTCGGTTCCCCAGTGAAACCGTATCCCTCGTAGGGCTCGCTCTCCACGGCGTGAGCCTCACCGAGACCGCGGTCCCTCCCGCCGTGACTTGTTTTCTCAAAGACGCCACCTCTAGCGCTGAATCAGGTTTTCACCGTCTGAAGGGACGTGTACACACATCTGCTCTTGTAGCTCAGCCAATAGGAACGCACCGTCTCTCTGAAATAACCTGTGATTGGCTAAAGTCTCCCGTCACAGGACAGATTTACTGAAGCCTGAAAACAGGCAAGAGGGGGGGCTGAAGTAGAGGTCTGCTCTCAGACCACTTGAATTACAATATGCTGCACGGTTAATATGGCATCTTTGCCCAGTGACGCCAAAAGAAAACTTCCTTCCCCACCTTTAAGACCCTTGTACAGGATTCTTGTTCTAAAGCTAACATAGAAATATAGAGCTAGAGGTGTTTTTGTTGACTTCTGTCTAAAATCAAGGACTCAGTGTTTCAAGGTAAATCTGCCACCATCATTGTAATCTGCATCATGAGCCGTGCGAGAATTGACAGCTCGACTGGCGTAGCAACAGTAACTGAGGGGGGCGGGGCTAAGCAGTTACTATGCCCCAGTACTGTTGTTATGGTTACCTGCAGTTATACTTTGTTTAACAATATACACAACGATATAGTGGTTAAACCAAAAGTATATTTGAAGAATCCTGACAAACAATACAAGGACAATCCCAGCCAATGTTATAATGTATGTTAATCTACCAAATAAATTAAACTGTAAAACAACAAGAAGTGTCTGTGAGCAAGACAGTTGCTTATTCATGGCGACAAAATGCCTCTGGAGGCATATCTTCTATGTTTGCATCATTACAGCCTACAGCCTCACAACATTGGCACTTTGCCTTTATTTGACAGTGGCAGTGGAGATACAGACAGGAAACATGTGAGGACAGAGAGAGAGAGGGATAAGACAAAGCAACAGAAGGTCCACAGACAGACTCGAACCACCGACGTTGTGGTTACATGGTATAACTTAACTGCTGGACCACCAGGAGGTTTATTTTCTATGACTCCACACAGCTAACCTAAACTTTCCACGAGTTCAGCTGCTCCTCTGAATCTGTCTCAGTGTATGTGTGGGTGGTTACACATGTAGTTTAGGGTATCAGTCAGCAGCTGCAGGAACGTGGGTTCATCCTATGAGCCCTGCTTACTTTTCAGCTTTACTAAGAAAGCAGCAGTCGGTCAGACTGTTGTGTCTTGTCTCACAGGAAACAGGCGGAAGTGTCAGTGACACTTGGAAATATCAGAATGCAAAAATAAAACATGCTGTTCACACACGATTTCCTACACTTTCCTTTGAAGCCCCTAAAGGTCTAAAAAAGTTAGGTATTATTAGAGTTTAACACTCAGTTGACTGAGAGGCTGCGACTGGTTTGATCAGAGCCACCAACGGTCCAATGTTGCTAAATCGTGATTGGTCACATGTATGTGACATCAAAATGGACCAAATGGCGCCCCGCCCACTTCAAATCAATGAGAGATCTATATCAGAATAAGAAAACCTTTTCTAACTCAGTAATCTGTGTGTTCATGTAGAACCGCGTCACCGAACGGTAAGAAGCTGAGTGAGAAATCTGGTTTTCAGGGTGTTTCAAGTTTAAAACAATATAACATACAGTACATAACTGCTGCAAGTGACATTACAGGATAGCGGTAAATGCTAAAACATAGAGTCCAAAAACTTTGTGATGTCTGTTTTACACAAGTTTGCCGTCACTGGCTAACTTCAGCTAGCAAGTAAGGCTGTAGCAGCAAAGTCCCTGATGAACTGAACAAGGGTCCATTTTATTTCTTACGAATTGAACATTTCACTTGTAAGAGGAGGAATGTCTTACTTTTACTTTCAGAAGTGATAATTTAACAATTCACTGGATTAACCAGAAACACAATCAACACATCTGTCTGTTTGTTCCCATAAACTACACAGTTATGATCAGTGAGCTGTCTGCAGACAGAAGACAGAGACACACCGAGTCCACAGACGAGTCCACACACCTCCTGCTTCACCACACATTCCTGATGTGTCCCGACACGAGCGAACAGCTGAGCCCTCATCATCCCAGCACTTATACACCGTTACTGCGGAGGCTCTCAGTGACTGACGGCCTCATCGGCTTTCTTACTACTTATTAGTTTCTCCTTTCGTGTGTGTGTGTGTTTTTTAAATAAAGTCTTCAAGTTTTCAGACTTAAATCAAACACCATTTTTAAGGTCGGCGTGTTTTCTGTACCAGCCGTTCGGTGTGTTGTACATGATCAGTTTTTAGTGTTCCAGTTTGTAATTTGATCTGATTGATATCAGCCTCACCGTTTACTCTTCACCCCCTGCAGACGCATCACAGCTGGATCAAGTTGCTGCTAATGCTAACGCAACATTTCCTCCTGCTACTGCTTCACATTAAAAGACGTCAACTAGACAAACACTGGGTGGCTTTTATTGTGAAGCAGCCGCAGGAAACACAGTAGGCTCGTTGGAGATGAGTCAGCCCTGCGCAGAATCGATCACCGGCGATCGCCGCACAAAGCAGCCGGTTAGATTTGCGTCCGACTTGATCCCGACTCGCTCTGACGTCATGCACACGTGAGCAACGATGACCTCACGAGATCGAGGCGGCCGCAGTTTTTAGAGCCAGGTGCTGCAGCTGCTCTCCACCGACTGCAAGACCCAGGGCATGATGGGAAACACCTGGCTGTCGCCTGATCAAAGAGCTGATTGGCTCTTAGTTTTGACCACAAACATCATGCTTTGTAGAAAATCCTAATTTTCTGTGTAATTGTAATATTTAACGCTAGATTGTTGCTGCATGTTGTGCAGTGGCGGTTTAATCTGTTAACAAACATCTTGTGTGGTTGATGTGAAGAATAATAAAGTTTATTTCAGCCAGAACTCTCAGACCCTGATCTGCAGACTACAGGTAGCCTACAGGTGGATCTAACAGGATGCAAATATTTCTGGGACTTCCTGTATATTCAATGACTGCTGCTGTTTGTCACAGCGCCCCCTGCTGCCGCCGCCTGATCTCATCCACTTTCCAAGCGAGGCGCAGTTCATCTCGAATGAGCCTAGTGTTTTTTTCTTCTTCTTCTTTATTAAAACAACCTGAGTTTGTTTGGCTGCGCTGTAAGCAGACACACCTGCTGCTCTAACGTTGGATATATGACAAAGTAGCTGCTCAGTGAGTGTTTACTGTAGTTTTACACCATCTGCTGTTACCACGGTAACCACGGGTGTCGCCAAATCAACCAGGACTGAAATCTTGAAGATTGCAGCTTCACAGAACTCAGGATAGACTAATCAGGTGAAACTTGGTAATCTGTTGTGGTCAACAAGTACGCGGCGCTATGTCTGTCTTCCCTAAAGAGACCTAGACTCTGACACAGGGACCCTGTACAAGACGAGACCACAAGGTGAGGTCATAGTGAAGACCCACCTCAGCTGATATCTGCACCTCAGCGGTGCCGATTCTCTGATGAAATTTGCATTTAATCAAACGACCTAACTGTGTTTTCGCAGAGAAACCGGGCCTCAGAGCCTCAGGTGTGTAAGGTGACTGTAGACAGCTTAACGTGGGAAACTGAGCTGAGAGGTTTTCGGTACCTGAGCTGTCAAACTGCAGCTGCTGGCAGGCTGAAGAGCTCGTCCAGGGACAGCTGTATACCGCTCCCCTCTCCACAACACTGCTGGAGGAGGACGTGTTGGCCCGAGGAGCTCCAATCAGAACGTCTGACCTGGGGGGGGACAAGAGAGGAGAATTTAGGGTTTGATCACACCTCCAGTTTATATTCTTTGAACTGAAATAAGGTCGTGCCATGTGATAATGTTCTTTAAAGTACCGGTATAATTTGAATGTGTTTAAATTTGTTGGGTCATGAGATTAATTACACTGCAGTCAGTTTCCATGTTTGTTTACATCACGACTGTGTGCAGCAGCAGTAACATGGAAGAAAGTGAGTCATGAGCCCAGCAAAACAGCTGAACCGGGATCAACTTTTGCTGCAACGCAACATAATGTCGTCTGGCGAGGCGTTGCGTTGGCCAATCAAATACATGCAAGCTCACATTCCTGGTGGATTGTTTCTTTGTAACGTGAACGCTTGTATTTCTGCTGTTTACCTCACAGTCATCGAGACAAAAGATTAAATAATTGCTGCTGTGATAACGTAGTAAAATCCTGTCTCTGAGGATTATAAAGCTGTATGCTGCGTTCTGAGTCAGAGGATCAGCAGAGTTGTTACAGTTCATCCTCTGGGGAACATGACAGTCTGTACAAAATGTTAAGGCGATCCATCCAACAGCTGTTGAGATGTTTCAGTCTGGATTAAAGTGGAGGACAGACCAATAAATCGCTGCCCTCTGGCCTAAAAACATACAGTTTATTGCTGAAACTTCTTAGTGCTGAAGAAAATAGTTGATCAGAGTGGGAAGTCAACACCACGACAGCGCTGAAGAAAGCGCAGCAGAGACTCTTCCTTTAAAGACAGCTGAAAACGTTTTCCATATCAGGGGAAGGGATCGAGATGGAGAGCGTGCTCACCTTCGGATCAGCTGTGTGGAACAGAAACACCTGAGCACCAGACAGGAAACAGCTGGACTAAATGCTGCAAACTGCATCAAACATCGTAGGCCAGGAGAGCTGTTTCACTTTTGCTCTGTGTGAGCTCACCAAACCAAATCCATATCAACTAATAAAGTATTGATCCTTGAAAAGCTAATAGTGATACTGGGAGTCTTGATCAATCGTTATACAGACAGCGGGAGATTATTTGAATGTGCAACCAAACGTACTGACACACTTGACGTTGGGTTTGTCTGTAACTCGGTTACTAATCTAATGATATTATTTTTGTGATGTTGCAGGTTCAGAACGCAGCTTAAGAGATACAGAACGTCTTTTGCTGCGTTACTCGCACAGTGGACCAGGATTTACGCTTCAGGGGGCTTCGGCTCTGTTTATCAGACGGAGTCAGCTTTATTGATCCATGTGGCTGCGTTTTAGGCTGCCAGCAGGCACAGTCAGGAACAACATCAGTACCACATCATGTGTCATCTGAGAGGGACGAGCTGCCTAATTCCTGTGAGCTGATGACGTATTTTAAAATGTATTTCACTGGGTACGACTCAATATGTTGTTTAGTAAAATAAAAACACGTAAAAAGTGACTTTTTAAACTTCACATGTAATGAAATGAGGGTTTTGTCAGCGGAGGACGTGCTGTCATGTTTTTAATGTTTCGTATACAGCTGGCTCTTGTAATCATGTGGGACGGCCCAAATGTTTGGCATGACACAGGAATAAAAAGGTTCGCTATAAGCTCACTGCTGTGCACCCAGGACACACTTCACTGCTCTGAAGTGCTGCAGTCAGTCTGTTTCTGGGCGACTGATGTTGGAGACTAAATAATACAGAATACATGAGATCATGAGCTGCTGCTCTGATATCTTCTCAAACAGATTCTTCAGCAGGAAACACGAACAGGAAAACTGCAGACACACATCATGACTCACACAGTATAAAACAGCGGAAATATCAGCACCAACAACAAGCTCAATAAACCCTTAAAATCTCTTTTTATGGCTCAGTTTCCTTTAAAATGTGCAAATTTAGGGGAGAAGCTACTTTAACACACCTTCAATTTACGGGTTAAAATCCTTATTAATTACTTTAATGGCACACTGAGGAGCATAAGCCATATTTTGGGTGGATTAATCGATTAGTCAATCGAAAGAAAAACGTGAGCTCGAACTCTCTTGACCCGTTAGTTCGTTAATTATCGGTTATTATCGGGATCAATACCTCAGTGAACTCCAACATATTCCAGCTGACCTGGTTGGTGATGATGAGCTCATATTTATTTTAAAAAGTCTTTAACTTCATGACATTAAAACGTAAATGTTAACAGAAGTAAAACACAAGTGGATCCCAAACAGACCAAAGATCGAGGGCTGCAACTAACCATTGCTTTCACCATTAATCGATCAGTTTCCCAAAACTCTTCATTTATTGTCAGAAAGGAAAAAGAAAAGCAGCAGATCTTCACATTTAAGAAGCTGGAACCAGACAATGTTCGACATCTCTGCTTTAAAAAGGACTGAAACGATTAATCGATTATCAAAATAGTTCATCATCCTCTCCATCTTACTTTGGGTTGTTCGGGGGCTTGAAGAAGTCCACCGAGAAGCCGAAGTAGCTCCCCTCCGGTCCGGAGTACACGGACGGTTTGTCCACGTCCAGGTTGAAGGAGCCGCAGCGGTGGAAGCTCCAACAGACCAGGACGAGCAGGCGGAGAGCTGCCCGCCGTCCTGCCATGGCTGCTGCTGCTGAAGACCCGGAGAAACGAAGAGGAAGCCGGTGAGTTAGCTAGCGACGGTCCCGGCTCTGTATCCACCCGCAGTGTCACTTTAAACCGGTTTAAATCCCAGTCCTGCTAACAGGAGCTCTCCCCCAGAACCGCGAAGAGAACCACCTAGTCGTGTTGACCGCTAACCGGCAGCAGAGAGCCCGGGTTCAGGGCGGTTCTGTCCGGCGGTTCGTTAGCCTGTTTTAGTCGATGAACTCGGGAGGAACTCGGGAGGAACACGGGGAGCAGCCCGGGGCAGAGGCCGCGGCTGTGGGAGTGTCATCGCAGCTCGGCTCAGGTCAAGTTAACGGTTCTTCATAATGCGTTCCCGATGTCCGGTCCGTGCCTGTCAAAATAAAAGCATCGCTGCCTAGTATGCTGGGAGTGAATTGAACTTTCCCAACTTCAGACAGGGACTATATTTAATTTGAGCCATATCTGGTGTTTATTTAACAGTTTGATATATTTTGTTTAATAGAAAAGGATCAAAACATGTTTATTTCTCCCACTAGTTCCTTATTAACTAATATCTTTCTCCTCTGACACTGACTCTCATGCACCCCCCCTCCCACACACACATTACATCAATGTAAAGTCTACACACCTGACTCTGCGTTACATTAAAGCACATCTTCTGGTTTACTATCCTGCACGTTGCAAATATTCTGTATACTTCACACTGGACTTTTGCACATTCCTGCACAAAACTGTACAGCTCTTACATATATTTCAGGATATTTTTTTTAATTTTAGTGTCAATTTTATATTTTATATTTATGCTTCTTGACTTGCAGTACTTGCTTTATCTTTCTTTATATTTTATACTTACTATGTTTATTGTTATGCACCAGTATATCAAGGCAAATTACTTGTATGTGAAAACCTACTTGGCAATAAACTTTTTCTGATTCTGATTCTGATCTTGTTGAGCCTAAAAGTAGTCAAATGAAAGTGTGAAAAAGACACACAGGCACATCCCAGTGCCCAAGAGGACGGGTGCTCGATCCAAAAAATGTCTAGCAAAGTTAAAACAGATCTGTTTCATCTCATGTGTTGCCATATCAAGTCACAGGGCAAACAGTCAGTTTTTCCAAAGAATAATGTTTCTAAATGCAGCACTTGAAGCAGTTCAGCATATTTGATGAAGCTGATGGAGGCCTACCTGCATGATTCTTGCAATCTTTGGTTTTATCCACATGACTGAAATGCACTTATTGTAAGTTGCTCTGGATAAAAGTGTCAGCTAACTAAATGTAATGTAAAAAATATAAGCACACATGTAACATCATTATAGACATATATAACTGATAAAATGTTTTAATCTTGTTTCACGTTGCACAAACGTGTTTTCTGGCTGCCATCTTAGTTTGGATTTGGGAAACAGAAACACATAGAAAGTTTATTCTTACACAGATGGTTAGAAGAGGATTCTTGAATGTAACTGTAATACATGAGAGACACTGGACAAACTGGGGCTGAGGCTATTTGCTGGATTTAGATAACACTGTAATTAATTTACAGGCTGATTCCAGAGTGTTTAGACTCAATATAATCCATCAAAGCTGTCCAGACCCAAGCCAGTGTAGTCTTCCTCACCATACTGAACCTGTTATTTAGTTTTATTAATTCACATTAACAAGAATGCAACTGTCAAATAAATCTTATTTTCACTCAATATATGTGTTATATAAACTTAGTTCTTGCATTAATAGTAGGATGAACTGTAGTTTCTGTATTTACATACACATGTAAATACTATGTATTTATATCTTATATTATAGGTATTTATATTTTATATAATATTATATTTATATTTTTTGTAGGCTCCTCGGCTCTGGACCAGCACTGAGTCTGTTGATGCTTTTAAGACCCACTTTAATTCTCTGGCTTTTAATTGTGTTTAACCTGTGTTTATGTTTTTTTTCCTCAGGTTTTACATTGTGTTTTACTTGTTTCTATTTTAATCTTGATTTATTTCCACTACATCTGTTATGCACATATATTTCTTCATGCTTACATTTGTGAAGCACTTTGGTGCAAAACCGGATTGCTTTTTAAAGTGCTGTATAAACGAAATAAACTCAAACTGAAACATGTGACAGATCTGTATATAACTTTACAATTTACTTAACATAATGCGACTCAATCAGTCAACTTGTTTTACGAAAGAACTAAATTTAAACTCATTTAACCAAACATATCGTGCTTTTATTTTGAAGGCCCATTTGCCTTCCTGTGTTGTCCGGTCTGTCTGCGTTCAACTTGACGGAGCGGATTCCTGACGCACAACAGGAAGTTCACTCCGCCGCATCACGCACACACACACACACACACACACACACACACAGTTTGACTGTCTTCATGGTTCATCCCTGCATGTTTCCATGGAGACTGTGTATAAGAGAGTGCTGTACTGAAATAGTAGTAATAACAATGGAAGCTGCTGCAGTAACATTATTTACTCTGTAGTATTTGTCATGATTACAAAATAAAAAAGAAAGGGACATTAAATGAATGACATTATGTTTGTAAAATAAGCATTACTACTACCACAACTACTAATGCTACTACGATACCTACTTTTACTGCTACAGCTGCTGCTGTGACAGTGAAGCAACACGCTGAGTTACTGATGTGTTATAATTGTCTGCAGGGAGTGTCGATGATCGCAGTCAGTCATTCTGCCAAAGATAAATCTGCTCAGTAGATCTACACGTGTGTCTTGCCCATATTTAGTCAGCCAGTGATGAAAAGCTCAGGCTCAGTGTTTTACAGGGCTGGAGGAAGTACTCAGATCCTTTACTGCAGTAAAAGTACTAATACCACAATGTACAAATACTGTGTTCCTTCAGTAACAGTGTGTGTGTACTCAGTAACAGTGTGAGTACTCAGTAAAGTGTGTGAGTACTCAGTAAAGTGTGTGAGTACTCAGTAACAGTGAGAGTGTACTCAGGAGCAGTGTGAGTACTCAGTAAAGTGTGTGAGTACTCAGTAAAGTGTGTGAGTACTCAGTAACAGTGAGAGTGTACTCAGGAGCAGTGTGAGTACTCAGTAAAGTGTGTGAGTACTCAGTAACAGTGTGAGTGTACTCAGTAACATTGTGAGTGTACACTCAGTAACAGTGTGAGTACTCAGTAACAGAGTGAGGGTACTCAGTAACAGAGTGAGTGTACTCAGTAACAGTGTGAGTGTACTCAGTAACAGAGTGAGTGTACTCAGTAACAGTGTGTGAGTGTACTCAGTAACAGTGTGTGTGTACTCAGTAACAGAGTGAGTGTACTCAGTAACAGTGTGTGTGTACTCAGTAACAGTGTGTGTGTACTCAGTAACAGTGTGTGTACTCAGTAACAGAGTGAGTGTACTCAGTAACAGTGTGTGTGTACTCAGTAACAGAGTGAGTGTACTCAGTAACAGTGTGTGTGTACTCAGTAACAGTGTGTGTGTACTCAGTAACAGTGTGTGTACTCAGTAACAGTGTGTGTGTACTCAGTAACAGTGTGTGTGTACTCAGTAACAGTGTGTGTACTCAGTAACAGTGTGAGTGTACTCAGTAACAGTGTGAGTGTACTCAGTAACAGAGTGTGAGTACTCAGTAACAGAGTGAGTACTCAGTAACAGAGTGTGAGTACTCAGTAACAGTGTGAGTGTACTCAGTAACAGTGTGTGTACTCAGGAACAGCGTGAGTACTCAGTAACAGAGTGTGAGTACTAAGTAACAGTGTGAGTGTACTCAGTAACAGTGAGTACTCAGTAACAGTGTGAGTACTCAGTGACAGTGTGAGTGTACTCAGTAACAGTGTGAGTGTACTCAGTAACAGTGTGTGAGTGTACTCAGTAACAGTGTGTGTACTCAGTAACAGAGTGTGAGTACTCAGTAACAGAGTGAGTACTCAGTAACAGAGTGTGAGTACTCAGTAACAGTGTGAGTGTACTCAGTAACAGTGTGAGTACTCAGTAACAGAGTGAGTACTCAGTAACAGTGTGAGTGTACTCAGTAACAGTGTGAGTGTACTCAGTAACAGTGAGTACTCAGTAACAGTGTGAGTACTCAGTGACAGTGTGAGTGTACTCAGTAACAGTGTGAGTGTACTCAGTAACAGTGAGTACTCAGTGACAGTGTGAGTACTCAGTGACAGTGTGAGTACTCAGTAACAGTGTGAGTGTACTCAGTAACAGTGTGAGTGTACTCAGTAACAGTGAGTACTCAGTGACAGTGTGAGTACTCAGTAACAGTGTGAGTACTCAGTAACAGTGTGAGTGTACTTATTAACATCATTCAAAGGAAAAGCAGCAAATCTTCACATCTGAGAAGCTGCAACCAGGAAATAATCATTTTCTAATCAATCAATCTAGTCAATCCACTAATAATTGTTTGTTTTTTCTGTACTTGTAGAAACTGTTGGGAAGTTTAATTTCTAACAAAACATCATATTTTATAAACTCTTCATATATTTTGTTTGTAAAAATCTTAATTTGTAAAGTAACTGAAGCTGTCAGATAAATGTAATGAAGTAAAAAGTACAATATTTCCCTCTAAGATGTGACTCAAGTAAAGTACAAGTACCTCAAATTTGTACTTAAGTACAGTACTTGAGTAAATGTACGTAGTTACATTCCACCACTGGCAATAGAAGTAGCAGCAGTAGTGCTAGTAGTAGTGCTTGTATAAAAACTTCTTGTCAAAAGATGTTCAGATTGACTCCTCTCTCATGTCTGTACGCTAAATATGAAGCTACAGCCGGTTAGCTTAGCTTAGCATAAAGACTGGAAACGGGGGGAAACAGCTAGCCTGACTCTGTCTGAAGGTAACAGCCACCTCCCAGCTCCTCTAAAGCTCACTGACTAACACTTTATATCTCTTTTGTTTCATTTGTGCAAAAAACAAAGTGTAAAAACATTTTACGGGGGGTTATGTGCCGGATTATTTTGGGGGGGGGGTTGTATGCATGCAGGTTTCTAATAAGGAAGGTGAGGGAAGTACTGACCATTATTAGAGACTGTCTGGTATGTAAGTTTGAGAGAGTGTGGACTTCTTTAGAAATGTGGGCTTTTGGAGCCTCAGTGTATCTGAGTTTCTCCATCTGATAAAGTTCATAAAACTTTTTGTATCTCTGTGTTGTCAGAGGATTAATCAGAGGAGCAACATCCCCATTAATTCAGCATCATGTTTGTGTCACCTGATGAATCTAAGTCCAGTCCTCCCTCTCTGTCAGCTCTGTGTTTGAGGGAAATATCTGCTCTTTAGCTGCTAAAATGTTCACCAGCTGGTCTCTAACTGTGTCTGTCTGCTGTCTGCTGCTGAGCAGGTAGTGGACAGGAGGCTTTTTACAGCTTCTTCTCTGAAGACGACGCTCTGAGTACCAGAACAGTAAAGCTGCAAGCTGGAAAACCAAAACGAGTTGAAAGAGGCTAAAAAGCTTCAGTAGAGCTGCAGAGTCTCTGGGTTTGTCACTGACCTCATCACACAGAAGTCATTTGGTCCATTGTTAATATAAAAATATTGTGCAGCTTTAATTTCATCAAAAAAACAACAAAATATATTTGTGTGACAGGCTTCAAACTCCACTAACATCCTGCCATGTTTATCATCCAAACAGGATCTTTGTCCACATGAATAAACTGTGCTGAGGCAGAGTGTGTAAGCGTTAGCGTTAGCGGAGTGGCCGTCTGCCAACATGCTGCCTCCTCCATCTCTGATAACCACAGAATAAAATGATTAGACAACAGCCTCTGAAGGAGAAGAGATATCATTATTTCTGCGAAACATCAGCCCCCCCACCCCTCCGCTCGCTGTGTCATCCTCATCCTCCTCCTCATCCTCGCTCATTCTCCCTCTATCTAATCCCTCGCCCCTCGTCCATCTTACCCCCAATCTCATCTCTTTTATCTCTCCACTTTCCTCCATCGCTTCTGGTTCTCACACTGCTGTTGTCTTCACAGGGCAGCTGGAAGTCAGTAAGCCTCGGCTCGATGCTTCTTCTTCGTCTCTCTCTCAGGTGCAGAGGTCACATTGAACCGAGAGCAACACAACAACAACAAAAAAGTGCTTTTTAAGAACCTTTTTTTTTTTTTGCAAAAGCACTTTGCAAAAACAGGAGAATGAACAACCAAGCTAAAAAAACCATTAAAGGAATTATAATCATTATAATCATTACACCACAAACAGGCTGAGTGGAATAAAAACATGGATAAATGAAGCTCTGCAGGCATCAAAACAACCATCAGTAAAAAGAAAAGACAAAAAGGTTCATTATGTTTGCAAGCAGCCACGTCTCACAGACGTCATGTTTATAGTCTATAACTAATTTGCAACCATTAATATAAGTTTTGTTCTAATCTAAAGCTGCCCATATTACGTTTTTATCAATCAAATGTTCACTAATGACATATTTCATTTGCTTTTCTTACAATAACCGCTCGCAGCAACTAAAGCAGGATTCAACTTATCGGTCACCCCATTTGTTAACATTAGGAAGAAGATCACAACCAAAGTGCCTTTGCTGTCTAACCAGTTAAACCACCGCATGAGCTTAACAAAACGTAATTGCCAAAACAAAACAGAGGTATATAAAGGTAAGTTCTAGCAGACAGGGATGCTGTAGGAGCAGCATACTGAGTCT
>SEMN01001241.1:0-80510 GCA_005408345.1 Macquaria australasica
TATGGTACATACGTTATGGTACATACGGTTATGGTACATACGGTTATGGTACATACGTTATGGTACATACGGTTATGGTACATACGGTTATGGTACATACGGTTATGGTATATACGTTATGGTACATATGTTATGGTATATACGGTTATGGTATATACGTTATGGTATATACGTTATGGTATATACGGTTATGGTATATACGTTATGGTATATACGTTATGGTATATACGTTATGGTATATACGGTTATGGTATATACGTTATGGTATATACGTTATGGTATATACGGTTATGGTACATATACGGTTATGGTATATACGGTTATGGTACATACGGTTATGGTATATACGGTTATGGTATATACGTTATGGTACATATGTTATGGTATATACGGTTATGGTACATACGGTTATGGTACATACGGTTATGGTATATACGGTTATGGTATATATGTTATGGTATATACGGTTATGGTATATATGTTATGGTATATACGGTTATGGTATATACGGTTATGGTATATACGGTTATGGTATATACGTTATGGTACATACGGTTATGGTATATACGTTATGGTACATACGGTTATGGTATATACGGTTATGGTATATACGTTATGGTATATACGGTTATGGTATATATGTTATGGTACATACGGTTATGGTATATACGGTTATGGTATATACGGTTATGGTATATATGTTATGGTACATACGGTTATGGTATATATGTTATGGTACATACGGTTATGGTATATACGTTATGGTACATACGGTTATGGTATATATGTTATGGTACATACGGTTATGGTATATACCATATGTCGAGGTCGTTTTGTCAACCTGATAAAGTCGCACATTAATCGATAGTAAGACAGAGAAATCAGTTGCAGCCACTAAAATAAAGCCTTCTGGTACTCGTGATCATGTCTCCATATTCCTGCCCTACTCGAACAAACCTCCTTTGTTTGCGACCTCAAACTTGCCCCGTCAGAAACTCTCAGACTTGTTACGAGCAAACCGGGTTCAGCCGTATGTGAGCCCGAGTTTCATCATCTGTCCGGGGCACCAGGAGCCCAATTACTTCATCAGACACAAATCAACGTAAGAGGATACAGCAGGGATGCGGTAGTGGCAGCGTTAAGCCTTCCAGCTAGCTGTCCAGCCGGCACTCGGGGTTTAATGGCCAAGTTACGGAGTTTCTGCCTCTGGATAGCCGTTAGCTCGACTTGCTAACGTAACGCTGATTAGCAACTGCGATGTTGTCAGGCCGGTAAAACAAACGGCAGCTCCCAGAAAACACCCTAAACATACACCGTTAACCAGGAGCCAAACAGTCTTAGACGAAGTTACATGTCGCTTTGTTATCCAGCACATAAATAAATGACAAGCACCGAAACCCGGCCAGTTAGCCGGTTAGCACCACGTTAGCTGAAACACCGACAGCGTCCTCGGTTTCTGTGGCGAAACCGCGTTTATTACCGACAGGAATCCTTCGCTGCTTAGCCGCCTCGCCAAGAAACACACCCGTCACCGCGGCATATGTATTTTAAGTGTAGCGTTGATGTCCATTTAGCGAGCCAACTCTATCCGCGGCCTCGGTCTCCAAACGCGAACCGCGGGGCTCGAGTTCCGGGAGATCCGAAAGGCCGCTGCGCAGCCGCGGACGCCAGCCACACGCAACACCGGCCCGGGCTCGCCTTTACCTGCGGGATGAGCCACTCACCGTTTTTCCTTTTCGGCACAGAGACAATCAGCGGAGGGATGAATTAAGATCTTCTAGGTCCGACTAAAGGGTGAATAGCTGTATCTATCGCCGATGCCGGGGGCTGAATCAAGGCGTTCCCATGTCCTCCGGGCGGGTCTGAAAAGGTCCGGGCGGCGGACCGAGCAGCGCGGACTGAAATGGAGCGCTGAGCCGACTCCTGCTGCCGCGTTCAGGAGCTGCCGCTGAGCTCGGAAATACGACCTATCGCAGTTCTTCTCATTTCATTATAGTTTCATCTTATTTTGTATGTGTATGCCAGTCAGTTGTATAAATAAATGCTTGTGCAGTTCTGTGTGAATGGTGTGAAGAATTAATTAATAAAATAGTTGGTCAATATTATTAAGTAAGTGCAGTTTACTGCAAAAATGCAAAATGCAGTTAGCAAATTTTGCTTGACCTGCATTTTAAGAAGAAAAAAGAAATTACGTTTTTCCTATAAACTGAGCACATTTATAAGGTTGGGTTACCTCAGGCTACGTTTGAGCTTGTATTTTTTAACAAGAATGGAGAAAAACAAAAATTGTATGTATTTCTAATAATTATAATATTTCCCTGGAAGTAATGACTACAGTTAAATCAATAAAAACGTGTAAGCATCAGGACCAGTGTTTGTTATTGTTATTGTATTGTGGGATTTATCAAGTATTTATTCACCTACAGACATATTATGATCTTAACTGAATGAACTGTAGTCCACAATGGTACACAGATGTTAAACACCTTGTATGATCATTATTCATTTTTTGTTATATGATAATAGAGTATGATTTACATTTGGGATCCATTTTAGCCCCTGAAAGAGCCTCCATTTTATTTAGGTGACAAAAAAAACCCAAAAACTACTTAATCACGCTGCATGTTGATGACTGTGGGGTTTACCACAGTACGTGAAGGCAGCTGACGTCAGGGGGCGCAGCTGACGTCAGGTGACGCAGCAACATGTTCACAGATCATAAACTTCATGCAGTCTGTGGTTTACAGTGGCGTTAAATACGTTTCATAGCATACATCTTTTTAATTATTGTATTTCTAATCAAGAGAAACCTTTGGTTGCACTTAAACACAACTTCTGTTATTGCCAGGTAGGTTTTCACGCACCAACTAGACCTTTTTTAGTGTCCTTGTCACATACTGTCTCAGCGTGCTGGCGCATAACAGAAACCACAGTAAGAAGATATGAGACAAGAAGCATAAATATAAACAATATGAATTTAAATGAGAGCTGTACAGTTTGTGCAAAAGGTCACATGAAATGTGCAAGATAATTTATTTTATCCCAAAGTTTCTTTAAATATTGGACTTTTTACTCCACAACATTTATCTGAAGGTTTCACATTTCAACATGATACAAGCTCGTAAAACATAACGAAATGCTTCAGTTTAAGGTCGTTAATGACCAAATAACGTGGTTTTCTCCACATCATATTCTTCAAATGTAATTCATAAAAGTAGAATTGTCTCAAGGTAATAAAAGTTGCATCAGAAACTCGGCAGACCTCCGAGTTCGCCGCTAATTAGCAAATGTCAGAATGCTCACATGCTAAGCTAACACTGCACCTGCTCATCTTGTTCAGACGGAAACAAACAGCGTCATGTTGTCTCCGTCTCAAACCTGCAAACACAAACTCACCTCAGCGTCACACAGAAAGAAAACTGGAAGCGGAATTGGCAGAAAAACGCGTTTTATTCACATGTTCACACCTGTACACACAGCCAGGTGAGCTCACCTGGTTAACGTGCTTACTGCAGGTAAATCTTTAGTGTTTCTGAGGTTTAGTTTAGACTCTTTTCACCGATATGAACGTTCACATTTAGACAACAAGTTCCAGTCAGTTAACCTACAGCGCTGAAGACTGAATTGTCCCTTACAGGCCACAGTATCACAATCAGTCTGTTCTGCGTTTTTATGCGATTCGTCAATGAAATGTTTTTACTAAGAAATAAAAGCCTTTTTCTAAACTCTTCTGTTATTGACATCTATGACCTTTGACCCTCGACCTCCATTTATTGTTAGTGATACAGGAAGAGAAGCTTATTCTTCATATATATATATATATAGACATATATATATATATATATATATATATGGTTTTTTCTACTTGAATCAGGAAGTACGTAGAGATGACACTTATTTCAAAATAAAAGCCTCACGTGACAAACAGCACAGACATCGTTTAGCTGTACTTGTGGTGCCAGGTGGGTGGAGTCTAGGTATCAGACAGCCTCCATTCACTTTGAGATGCTCTCCTGTGATTGGTTACCCACTGCATACACTGTACACGTATCCTTTATTTTTGAGAGAAGTCAAGATTCTGAGATGAATCTCGCCTGATAATTAAACTGAACGTCTTGCTTTCAGTTTATTTGAATCACTGGAAAACAAATGTAGACTTGCATACACGTATCCCAGAGTCCGACTCTGAAGGAAAGGCTCTCCGACCAATCGGGAAGCCTCGAGCGTTTGATGTTTTGGGACACTTCCATGGTGTCATGCTGCCGTCTTCAAGTTGTTCATCAAACTTGTTTAAATTGTGAAACATTGTCAGATTTTCTCCAAATTTGGTGAAACAACACTGCAGCAGATTCTGGAACCCAAACTGGTTTTATTTGCTTTTTTTGGTGATCTGGAGATAAAATATGATCATTAAATTAAATAAAAAAATGCATGACAGCATCACTTATTGTCAGATTTGTCTGAACAGAAATTTGAAAAATGTAATCCAAAGACGATAGCAAAACGCTGTTACTGTGCCACCACAGCCGATTTGGGCACGAAATCTTTTGTAATTTGGAGAATCTGAAAGTGATTTTTTGACAATCAGGTTCCAAAGAAAGTTTTGACACCAGTTTGGTCTCTTTAAGTATAAAGACCAAAATCTAAACATAATAAACAGTGAAAGGAACACGTGGACCCTTAATCAGAGAAGTGGGCAGCAGAGGTCTAGAACCGGGCTACTAAAAGCCAGAACTCTTTAAACTCATAATTCTCATAAATCGGCCTTTTCAATTTTGACTTTTTCCCCTGTGGCTCAAATTCACTTCCACACTATCAGTTTATCCTTCAGTTCACATTATACGCTGTGTATGTGAGTGAGTGTGTGAGACAGAGACAGACAGAGCTCATGCTTCAGTTTAACAGTCGTCTTCTCTTCCTCTCTGTCCTGTTAAAACCTGATCAGTTTGTGATCAGTTAGTTCAGAGCTGTCTGACTCGGGTCTGTTCACTCTGACTGATCTGGAGTCTATTTCTCTTTCACTGAGTCTCGCTGACAAAATGAAGGTTTTCATCCCAAAACACTACAAAACCATCCGGACACCAGAGACGCAGGAAACATGTCGCCCCAGAAGGAAGAATTTAAGATTTCAAAACACTTACAGTAAAATGACAGTAAAACACCCACATTCAGCCAAAAACAAACTGCTTTTAAAAAAAACACAACAATCAATGTATTTACTTTTCATCTTCACGTCATTTGTTTCAGAAGTGATTTTGGGATGAAAACCTTTCCCTCCGTGAAGCAGATTCTCTCTCACAAACAGACAAACAGCTTTCTGATAAAGTCTGTCCATATGTTTCATATTCATCATATATCACATCTGAAATATGAATTCATCACTGCACTGCAGAACAGATCAGGTTCAGTGATTAAAGACAGAATGACTAAATCAATTCACTCGTCAGTGACGATCTATAAAACACTGAACCAGCCGCTTTTCATGACTCAACATCTGTAGCTCCTCCAAGTTAAACGGGAAAAATATATTTAACTAAAAAACTGCTTCTGTTATATCTCCTGATCAACAAATCATCAATACGTCACATCACTGCTGACCATCCACCAAACTTCCTCCCCTCCAGACTCCCACTGCTTCTCATCGATGTGACTCATTGTTAAGACAGAAAGTTCTGGCTCCAGCTTCTGAAGCATGAACATCTCTCTGAAGACTGAAGTGAAAGCAGCGATTTCATCTAAAGAAGGAAACCTGAAGCTGACGGAGGATTTGGAATCTGATCATCAGGGACGGAGAGTAAACAGGATGTGTATTTGATGAGATAAAACAGTCGGTTCTTTATCGTCACTCTGAATGTTGCATAATGAAACAGCAACAGTGAGGTGTGATTTAGTGACATGCAGCGTTCTGACAGGAACACGCCGCCATGTTGGAAGAGTCATCATGACATCAGAGATTGTCACCCTGAACGTTAAAACATCCAGACAGTTTCTGTGAAAGAGGAAGTGATGTCATATTATGGCTTTTGTTCCCTGTCATTCTTCCAACATGGCGGCGTGTCCTACTCGCCACCTGAATTTCACTCTTCATGTTACCGATCACACTCTCAGTACCATATGTGCCAGGGGACAGTGAACACAGCACGGTGATGTGGCGAGTCGTCTCACAGGAAGTTGGTTTTGAGCGTGATGCTGGGGGAGGACTTGGCGGCGCTGCGGGAGGCGGGGTTAGCGCTGCTAGTTTTAGCGTTCAGACTCTCCTGGTTCCCTCTGACGGCTGCTTCCAGACGAGACTTCAGGTGAGGAGACGACGCGATGAGAGACCTGAGGGACGGAGAAATACATCAAACCGACTCCATCCTCTTTTTTAAATAGTGATTTAGATATTTTATCAATTATAAACTGAAACATATCAAAACCACATCCCATATCAGCTGTTTATCTGGAGACGGCAGCGCTACGAATATGTATTTTCACTTATTAGATGTGCTCACAGCTCCATTACAGTTTGTGATAAACCAGTTATTATATCTTTATATACTCATTATAAATGCTAAGGAGGGGGCTGTGAACTGTGTCACTTCTCTTACCTGAAGACAGCTGAGTGCTGGGGGCCGAGACGCATCAGATCTTTGAGCGCCGTCTCATGGAGAGACCGGGACACTGCGGGGGCGGAGCCCAGCGCGTTTTCATCCAGGAGGAAGGAGATGAGGAGGGGCAACAAGACGGCCACCAGCTGAGGACCTGAGGGCCACGAAACAACATGGAGTCATTCACAACGTCTTTCAGTGTCGACGTGAAAATGATGAGCGTGGTGATGCGAATTACACTCCACAAAGACCTCAAAGATTGAATGTTTATGTTTTGCACTGATTTCAGTGGCTCTTTAATGTAAGAACAAGACTAATGACTAACTGTCTTTTAAAAAGCTACGAGTCTTTAAGAGTCCCCGGCTGGACTCAACTGTGTTCTACTCAGTCACACTCAGAGTTCCTGTCACGAACACGCTGCTCTAACTCTCTACTGAGTGTTCTGGTCCGGACTCGACTCACGCTGGGACTCGTCTGCAGCCTGGACCAGAGCCTCCATGGCTCGGACCCCCTCCAGGACTCCCGACAGCTCCTCTGGACTCTGAGGACGACTCCTCTCCACCTTCTGAGGAAGAAACACATCATACAGATAACTATATCATCTGATCAATACATGAATCTATCTGATCAAACAGCAGCTCCACTGAAACAGGAAGACAGGTCTGAAGAGTTTCTTTTCAAAATAAAAGCTCTGCTTTTTGAAAAGTAAACAATGTTTTCATGAAAATATTCATTTTTCTCTGTTTCTTTGTTTGGTCCCATTTGTTGCCTCTTGTGTAATTATCAATTTAATATTTTAGACTTCTGTATTGATGATTATTTTCCAGTAACAAAAGTAAGCCCCGTCTTTCCTCGAGACCAAACTGAAGTGAATACGTGACAAACACAAACTGTTATAGAACATTTATTGCATTTTTTAAGATCTGTACTCTTCAGACTCGTTGATCCTCTCCTGTTCACATTAGAGTCAAATTTGGAGCCAATTCACAAACAAAATAGTAACCAGACAAGTGAGCAGCTGGCGTTACAAAAGGTCCTCAAAGGGAATATTTTTTGAGCCACTGAGGATATAAACATCATGTCTTTAAACACCATTTGTTTCCTAAAAGACATGAGTCAAACATTTCACACTGATTTATTTTATTTATCTTTATTATCTATACAAGCCACAGTTTATTAACCACGTCGAGTGTCCAAACAAACTGGATGAAACATGAACAGAGTTCAGTTCCGTACCTGGAGGAATCGAACCAGCGTCGGTCCGAGCGCCTGGATGTACGGGACAGCCACGCCGGGCGGAGCCTGAAACACTGACGCTAACAGCTGATAACACCGACTAACAACCTGCAGCAGAGAAGATTATTACTCACCCCACTCAGTAAACATCCGACTCCTCAAAGAACAAATCCTGAACTTCCTGCTGTTTATTTATCTTTATTTTTTATCTTGTTGAAGTCTTTCCCCGCGGTTGTTAAACTGGTTAAGGTTTATTTTACATCTTTCTATGAGAAGTTTCCTGGAAATAACAAATTTGGTACCAATTATAGGGTAAATCGATTTTTAAGAAAAACTCCACTTTAACACAGTAATATAACAACATTCATTAAATATTCATTCATTTTTGGAAACTTTATTCTCCATACAAGTTGATTTGTATGCTTGATGTTCTGCTGATGAGAACCCAGTAGAGGTTAAAGTCAGTCCAATAAAGTTTTTCCTTTGAGTCTGTTATCTTGCACCTGGTCTAAATATAGGAACTGTTTCTTATCTAAATTCACATCATAATAAAATCTTTACATATTTCTTCCCCAAAGTCTGTTTATATTCATGTTGTTCTTCCTCTCCACTTGAACTCTGTATGAGCTTCATCTGCTCATTTATATGGCTTCAGATTTCAGATTTTCTCTAGATTTCTAGAAACAGTTCCTATATTTAGACCAGGTGCATCATGATCATCTACAATTCTCTCTCTCTCTCTCTCTCTCTCTCTCTCTCTCTCTCTCTCTCTCTCTCTCTCTCTCTCTCTCTCTCTCTCTCTCTCTCTCTCTCTCTCTCTCTCTCTCTCTCTCTCTCTCTCACAGACCAGCGGGTCTTTGGCGTCCATGCTGGCGGTGAAGCGCTGCAGACAGAGCGCGTGCAGCGGCTCAACGGTGCAGACGTCAGGACCAGCAGACAGCAGGAAGATGGTCAGAGCTGTGAGCAGGCTGACCTGATCGACAGCAGAGTCTCCTGGAAACACACATAAACACACAACCAATCAAAACACTGAGTTCATACACATTTAAACACAGTTTTATTCCACGTCTGGATGAACAGCATGCTCATTTATAAAGATTTCTCTCTAAATGAAACATTATTAAAGTGTGTTGTGTACCAGTTGAGTCCCAGAGTCCCAGCAGAGTATTCAGAGCGGACCTCAGCAGCAGGTTCCAGGCTCCTCGGCTCTTCTCCTGTCGGCTCATCGGAGACGTCACAACGGACTTCAGAGCCTGAAGAGCCGCCTGGACCACCGCACCCAGACCAGCCCCACCCACTGTGCCCGCCACCGGGGCACCTGGGAGAAAAAAGATAAAAGAGCAGTGGAAGAATGTAACTAGGTACATTTACTCAAATACTGTACTTAAGTACAAATTTGAGGTACTTGTACTTTACTTGAGTCTTCTACTCCGCTACATCTCAAAGGGAAATATTGTACTTTTTACTTCACTACATTTATCTGACAGCTTTAGTTACTTTACAGATTCAGATTTTTACATAAAAAACATACAAAGAGTTTATAAAATCTGATGTTTAGTTATAAATAAACTCCCCAACAGTTTCTACAAATACAGCTGATCGATCAGTCCATTAATCAATCAGCTGATTGACAGAAAATGAATGGCTGAAGTGATTTTAGCTTCTCAGATGTGAAGATTTGCTGCTTTTCTTTTGAATGATGTTAATAATGTTAATGTTGTTAATAATGTTGAGGTTTGGACTGTTGGTTGTGTCACTTTGGGATCTGGCTCATTGTGACGCTGTGTGTGTGTGTGTGTGTGTGTGTGTGTTACCAGTGTGTGGGCTGGGCAGGTGGACCAGCTCTCGGAGGACTCCCAGAAGCAGGTAGAGGACAGTGGGGAGGATGGACACGCTGCCTGTAGGAGGACGGACAACCATCAGTTCAACCAATCAGAGACTCAAAAACATCAGTTTCATCTGTGAACTTTGCTAATGCTAACATTGGTGTTAACGTGCTAACGTTAGCATTAGCATGCAGAGGTTTGAGTTGTTTTATTTTCTGCTCTCACCTTCTGGGGAGCAGACAGACGGCAGCTCAGAGAGGACGCACAGAGCTAAAGACAGCAGCCGGCAGTCGCTGTCAGTCAAACTCCACAATGAACCTCCAGGACCTGAACACACACACACACATACACACATTACGGGGACTTGTTGCATTTTGTCCCCAAAAGGAGGCGAGTCCCCACAACGTAGTAATACACGCTCTCACACACACACATACACACAGCCATTTAGGAGGACATTGCATTGTCTTACACCGACTCCCTGAAGGGGACCTGTGTTGTGTCTCCACAACAAGATTAATACAAGTACACTAAGTTTTCTATCTCCTCCAGTCTCTTACATCTTCTCCCCTCCTTCCTCTTCCTCACCCCTCCTTGTCTGTGTTCTCTGGACTCTTCTTACTGTCACCTCCATCTTTTTCCTCCTTTGTCTCCTCTAGCTTCACTTCCTCACACTCTCCTCCTTGTCTCTGCTCCTCTCTCTTCTTTCCTTACTCCTCCAAATGTCCTGCTCCTTCCGCTCTTCCTCCCACTCCTCCTCTAACCCTCTCTGTACCACCCCATTTCTCCTCTCCTTCATCCCCTCCTCCTCCTCCTCCTCGTACCAGTTGGACTGGTTCCAGTCAGTTTGGGGCTGAGCTGTGGAAGTTTCCGGACCAGTACACAGAGGCAGAGCTCTAGCGCTCCAAACACCAGCGAGCGTCCGGGAATCAAACCACCGGTGTCCCGGCCCTCTCCGAACTCCGGCAGCGTCTCCTTCTCTGACGCACCGTCATCCACTGTGGAACAACAAAGTTTGACACAACCACGTTCAGGCTCGAGGAGAGAGGACATCAAGTGTTTGGTGTTAATTATTGTGTTGCTTGGCAACTGTTTAGCAGTTAATAGTTCAGAGGAAATGTACAAAATGAATCCTCTACAGTCCACACAGCTCGAGGCCGCGTCTCAAAGTGTGCGTTCACCCTCGGCGCTGTGGCGTTTCTCCCTGACGTGCTCCTGAGCCGCTGTCACAATCTGTCGCAATAAATCCAACACGGCCAGCTGGACGGACTCCGACTCTCTGGTCACCATCAGCCTGTGGAGGACGCTGAGCAGCTCCACACTCAGAGCCTGCAGACAGACAGACAGGGAGACAGACAGACAGGGAGAGAGACAGACAGGGAGACAGACAGACAGACAGGGAGACAGGCGGAGAGACAGACAGACAGAGTCAGTGAGGCCGGTCTGTAACTCAAACTACACAATAATAAAAAATAGATGCATAAAATGTTTCCAGTTTTTGGCCATTTAAGAAAAGCGTCTGAGCGTCTGATGTCTCTGGATCCTGGTCTGACTGTCTGGATTTGGATCTGCATTCTGGCCTGGGTTCCAGCCTGGATCTGGTCTGAATTCAGGTCTACTTTCTGGTCTTGAATCTGGCCTAGACTCTTGATTCTCGTCTGGATTCTAGCCTGGTCTTTATTCTGGTGTGAATCTCTCCTGGACCAGCTCTTTAGTCTGCACTGGATTCTGGTCTGGATTCTAGCCTGGTCTTTATTCTGGTGTGAATCTCTCCTGGACCAGCTCTTTAGTCTGCACTGGATTCTGGTCTGGATTCTGGCCAAGATTCTAGCCAGGATTACGGTCAAATGTCTGGCCTGGAATCAGGTCTGAGCTCTGGTCTGGATGCAGGTCCAGCTGTGTCTCACCTGGTCGTTTCCGATCTTGGCTCGAAGCCAGGAGACGTCCAGCAGCGCCTGCAGAGCTTGCAGACAGGAAGTGATGTTCTCCATCTGGTCCTCAGAGTGTGGAGAACACAGGAACTCCACACTGATCCCTGACATAGGAATACAGGACCAACTCAACCAAACTCAGTACAGAAAAAGCACAATTTAATGAGTGAAATAAATAAAATAAGTGTCTGCTGGGTTTTGTATTAAAACCAGTTTCCTACCCAGTATCAGATGTAGTCTGTCGGAGCCGATGTCTTCTGGACTCTTGGCTCCGCCCACAGAGCCAGTGTGTCCCATGGAGGTGGGCGTGGCTGGTCTGGACAGGTTGGCAGGTGCGTCGTCTGTCATCACAAAACCTGCAACACACAGGCACATCTGACTGTTTAAGACCAGTCTACGTCTTTACTTCTCCCATCAGACAGAAGAGCAGTGAAGAGGAGTGAGGAGGAGGAGTGAGGAGGAGCACTGACCGGTGCTGTGGAGCCAGAGGGAGGTGGCGTGGAGGATGGGAGCCCAGGAGGAGGAGTAATGAGCTCTGGCCTGATTCACCGTCTCTGCTGTGTAGAAAGAACCTCCTGGAGGAGGAAGGAGGACAAACTTCAACAAGGACCCCTTTACTGCGCACGAGCCCGAAAATGACCCCAAATAAAATGGTTCCTGTTCCTGAACCCCTTTGAATACAGCCATGATCCACTTCACAAAGAAAACTTTTTTACTTTTATCTGAGGACATTTTTACACAAGTAATTTTACTTTGACCTGAGTAAAATGTCTTTAAAGTAACAGTACTTTCAATTGAGTAAATATTTCAGCATTTATGTTAGAAGATCTGCAGAAACTTAACTTCCATAAGATGCAATGAAACAACACCCGGCATAAAACTTGAAGCAAATGGTACAGTAAGGATGGTTAAAATGCCTAAAACAGCGGTCACCACAAGAGATCTTCCTTCCCTCCTCGCCTCCTACCTGTTGCAGGTAGCTGTGATGCGTACTCCTGTGGGAGGGTCAGCAGGGCGTAGTCCTGCAGCGCCGCCAACCACAGGCGGCTCAGCGTCGACAGATCTGATTGGACCAACTTCAGAAGGCCCGCACCGCCTGACTCAGAGCCTGAGCTGTCATTGGCCAGAGAGGAGACTGACAGGTCAGCCGTCGTCCCGGTGCTCTCCTTCTGCCTGCTCCTCTGAATGGCTACAATGTAAACCTGAGAGAGGAGGGCAGGAGGGTGGGGATGAAACCCAGACCATAACCAGGTTTTCATTTGGAAAAGAATCCGTTTAAGGTATTATCAAACATTATCAAACATCAAACAGTCAATCAGCACTAACAGCAGTGAACACCCACCTCGGCCCACGCCTTAAGGACAGCCAGTGTTTCCATCGTAGCGGTGGCCTCGTTGTATAGCTGGCTGGACGTGTCCCTCCCGGCCTGGACTTTAGCCAATGAGGAGGCCAGGAGCTGATGGACTCGCCGCAGGTCACGGAGGTCGCTGACCACGCCGCTGGCAATCCAGGCACTGCAGACCTGGAGAGGAGGGGGCGGGGTTAAAGGTGACAGCAGATTACATAACGTGGCGATCTTTGGTCTCTAACGTCTCCGCTGTCACTCAGCTGATTTCCAAATTCACTTTCAGCAGCCAATCAGATGTTGTTTTGGTTACCTGGAGACTGGCCTGATACAGCAGCCGCAGGTGAACATTTACCTGAGCTAAACTGGAGTATGACAGATTATTAAAATGATTATTGATGATTGATCACCTGGCAGGCCTTGGCGGTAACGTCAGGAGGAGCGTCAGCAGTGAAGGCTGGTCTGAGAGCAGCTCCAACCTGCACACACACACACACACACACACATATATAAATAGGATGCACATTACGCAGCTGAGTCCACGAAAGTCTACAAAGAGGTCTGAAATTGACTGATTGAGGTCTGAATTATTTTGTTTATCAGTCATTAACACCAAACATTCCCTGATTCCAGCTTCTCCAATCTGAATGTTTCCTTGTGTTTTATCTCAGTAAACTGAAGATCTTTGGGTTTTTGGACAAAACGAGACATTTGAAGGTGACACTGTGGACTTCATACTGTGCAGATCAGTGAACGCTCCTTACATTCGCCTGGTACTGCTCCAGGATCACATGACCGGGGAACTCCGGCTCTGGGATGGCTGAGAAGCGTCTGATGATCACCAGCAGGGTCTGCAGACCCGCCAGTCGCAGCTGATCACTGTGGTCTGTCGCTGCCATGAACGCCATGCGAACCAGGTCACCAAGATGGAGGACCAGGAAGTCTGTGGAGAAATGGGGGAGGGGTTAGGGAGGTCTGCAGTGTCCACAAACACACACTGGATCTGAAGGCCACCGCAGGGGTCTTACCAGTGGACTCGTGCAGGCGGCGCTCCTGTGCCAAAGCCATGTCGAAGTGGGCCGGGTCTGCAGTCTCACACTGAGCTATGATGCGACACACACACTCCATGGCGAAGCGGCGCGTGGCCCAGCGCAGGGCCGTGAACGGGCCGCCGGACTCCGACCGAGCCCTGAAAGCAGAGGAGTCGTCGTCTCTGCCGGCGTCCGCCTCCTCATCCTCCTGACTCGCCTCAACTGGAGCCAGACAGTCTGAAGGAGACACAGCGTCACAGTTCAGTCCTGAGCACCAAAAAACAATCTCTACAGAGTCTGACAAAAAAAATCTTAACTCAAGGTCCATTTTCTAGCTTTTTCCAGAGCTTTCCACCACATCTCATGGTCTTCATTAGCAGATGGAGCCTAAAGTCACCCAAGTTTTCATTTTCATAGAGTTTCACTGAAGCTAAAAAAAGACAACATCTTTGACTGAACCCACCGGTGGTCGCAGACAAGACGTCCTTGCAGAGTTTGAGCCAGTGTCCCAGTTTCCCGCTGGTGGTGCTGGATGCCATCATGTGGACCAGAGTCTCCTGGATGTCCCTCCTCAGACCTGGATCTGACTCCCGGTCCAACAGAGTGAACAGGGCTCCTTCCAGACCCACCTCCTTTATGGTGACATCTACGGGTCAGTGTGTGGAAAGATGTGTGTCTAACAGTGCTGAAAGGGACTAGGGGGGGGGGAGCAGTCTCTCTGTCTGTCTCACCCAGCTGTGTGTTGTCTCGTCTCGGCAGCTCTTTGACCAGAGTCACAGCGTGTTCAGAAACCTCCAGAGCCTCTCGCTGCACGAGCTGCCGCAGACACGCCACCACCGCCCGCCGCAGACACAGGTACGAGCTGCACAGGTTGGCCTGCAACACACACACACACACACACACAGAGGAGTCAACACGTGGACATCAGCTGAACTGTCAACAGGTTTATCAGAGGACACATGCAGCTACAGTGTTTCCTCCAGACTCAGAAGATAAACAGTGTTCATGTTAAATAATGAATATTTTAATTACTGATTAATCTGACAAATATTTTCTCAAATAATCTATAAAATGTCAAAAAATAGTGAAAGATTATAAAGATTAGTCCCCAAAGTGACGTCTTCCAGATCTTTTGTCCGACCAACAGCACAAACCCTGAAGAAGATGATCTCAGAGTGTTTGAGATGATCAATTATCAAAGTAGATTTGTTATATTTATACACATGTTTTTAGGTCAATCGACTAATCGTTTCAGGTCAAATTGAAATATATTTGGAACACAACTAACAGTAATGTTCCCTGTCAATTCATCTTGTGATTTACTTTTGATTAACTCATTAATTATTCTGTCTGAAAGAATAATAATTTCCTCTATCTAAATCATTTTAAAACCATCACGTTAGATCATTCAATTCAATTCAGTTTTATTTATATAGTGCCATATCATAACAAAGGTATCTCATCATTTAAGATGAATTTATCAAACCCACAGGATGAATCTTAATAATAATAATAATAATAATAATAATAATTAGATGGATTGTGAGCTCTTTCTAGAGGAAACACTGAGTAGTTTCACTGTAGGAGATACAAACAGCCAGCAGGGAAGGATATGTTAGAGCAGTACTGTGGGTAAGCTTGTTCAACAGGAGACGTGTTGGTGTTACTGAGTTAGCTGTCAGTCTGCAAAGCAAACGATGTGAAAGTAAACCAAAGAAAAACGCTCAAACGTTAAGAAACCACAGAGTTAATACAGCATTACAACTAACATGTTAACACAGAAAACTGTGTGACATGTTTCACAATCCACAGAAAAACTGCATTAAAACAGTATTTTAGTGACAGAAAACTGTTTTAAAAAGCAACAGAAACAGAAACAGAAACAAGTCGAGGGTCCAAAAGAAGCTGAAAAGAAAGTGTTACGAACAGCAGCTTCAGGCCGGAGACAGAACCTACCAACAGGGAATAATCCAACAAGATCTCCTGCAAGACACAGGACAGGGTCAAAAACACACAAACACACACACACACACACACACACACACACACACACACACACACTGGACACGCCTGTAGTCCAACACAGAGACACCATCAGACCACCAGGAGGGTGAACGTCTGTACAATTTCTTCATTATATATTCTGCCTAATGTGACATATGTACAGTTTACAGTTTTCCTATACTGAAAATATGCCCTTTAACATTTTAATACTTAAATAACACGAATTTATAATTTATGTCTTTCAAATCTTATCCTTTATATTTCTGTTTTTTAACCCATTGATTTGCTGATGAACACTTTCTCTGTGGATTCATCTTTATTCTAATTATTATTACTGCACATACTGAAACTATGAGTGAGCAACAAATAAATCTTTGAATCTTGAAACAGAGTAAAGTCAGGTGTAGTTCAGGTGTAGTCAGGTGTACTTACACAGAGTGCAGGTACGAGGCTGGCCAGGTTGACGTGTGGTGGTGAGAACATGTGCAGCTGCTGCAGACAGGAAATGGATCTGGCCTGAACCAGACAGTCTGGACCGGCCTGCATCACCCCACATCCCACCAGACAGCTGGAGCGCAGACCGGACACTGCTGCACCTTCACCTGTCAAACACACACACACACGCGCATGACTCAAACCCTCCCTAAGAGCTGCCCTGTGTCTGTCCTCAGGTGTGATGTGGGTGCTACCTTGCAGGTCGGGGCCCAGGCAGGTGATGAGGGCATGCAGGCAGCGTCCCAGACTGTGGTGCACCTCAGGGTGGGTGGGTGGAGCCGACAGCAGCAGCCGGAGCACCAGAGTGAAGGACGGCTCGGCGTGGGCGCGGTACAAACCGCCGGACAGGTCGACGACCAGAGACAGACTGTGGAGAGACCAGGTCTGGACCAAACAGACACACAGGGACATTTCAGGGAGAGTGAGGACATTTTGTCATCACTTCTTTAAAATGCTGTTTCAGGGTTAAAGTTAGAGTTGGTTTGAGTTAAGGTGGTTAAAGGGAATGTTTATGTCACTGAAGGTCCTCACAAGTGTAGAACAAACATCTATTATTCCCCAAAAGGAAAACAGCTAAAGTCAGCCAGAGTCACTTCATGTGTTGATGATTTGGGTGAATTTTATAGGACAGCAGACAGATAGATTTGGACCAAACGTGTGTGTACCTGGACCTCAGGTGAGGTGCTGTCCTGGCTCAGGGTGAACAGGACTCCCAGGCAGGTGGACAGGTGCTGAGGTGAGCTGATTCCTCCGGTGTAGCGGTACAGCGCCCCCAGAGCCAGAGCGTAGCCACTGCGAGACGCTGCATCCCGAGCCGTCTTCAGCCTGAACAGTCAGGATCAATACTGTTAGTGGCAGCAGCAGGAGGTTTGTAGTAGTTCTATTAAAACAGTACTGTTCTATTTTATCTCATTTTATCTTATTTTATATTTGTATTCTTGACTTGCTTTTTATTTGTTTTTATTTTTCTCTACTTTGCTTATTGTTAAGCATCAATATACCAAAGCAAATTCCTTGTATATGAAAACCTGCTTGGCAATGATCCTGATCCTGGTCCTGATTCTGATTCTGATAATAGCAGGGCGAGGCAGGTGTATTTGTGTAGCACCTTTTAAACACAGACACAAGTCTAAGCGCTTTACATAAGCCAAAGAAATGCATAAATGTAACTGCACACTGGATTAAAGTTCCCAAAACATTTTTGGGCTGAAAAGGCTTCGACCCTGCGAGGTCTTCATCAGCCAACATGACGAGGGACACGGTGCACAACAATACCTACACCTACAGTATGACCCAACTGATAGATTCGATAATAGTTGCAAAAAATTTTATAAAAATCCCCAAAAATAATACATACAGAATGAATATATGTAAAAAAAAAAAAAAAAAATGTAAAAACAGAGTTGATCCCACTGACCAGGAACCATGACAGGAGGAAAAAAACCTCCACAGACAAAGTTTTGGAAGCGTTGTGTGAATCCGTTTCCTGCGTCAGGACGTGCACACAACCAGCTTTCTGCACAGGAACACATCAAAACAACGTGATGCTGCATCACTGCATCAGTGAGTCACCAGTTAAAACTCAGTTATTTAAAGATTTTCAGACTATTTCTGGTTCATTGTGTGACTGTCTGTGTGTGTCAGGAATATTTTTGGATCGTGACCTGATTTGTTTCTGCTGTTGCTACTTTAAGATCTGAGACTAGAAATAGATTAAAAGGAATCTGCAGACTTTAGTTTAATTTCATCTGAATTCAACAGAGGTAACTCTGCTTCACTGCTCACAGACACAAACTGAAACATGTGGAAAAAAGATGCATGAATACTGAAAGAAACATCTTTCCATCCATTAAAAAAACGACATCAAACTTGAGTTCAGTAAATGATCGTTCCCAAAGATCCTCTCCTGCATTGAGACTCCACTCCAACACTAAAAGCTGTGTGTCAACGTCCACCGACCTGTCGAAGCAGAGCAGGGAGACGGAGACGGTGAAGCCGGGGTCTCCGACCACCTGAACCAGCCGGGCCAGACCTTCAGCAGCCAGACAGCGCAGCAGAGGACTGACGCTCTCCAACGCCCCCGACAGGAGGGACAACGCTGGGGAACGTACTTCCTCTGGCCCCAGAGAGCCCCGAATACCGCCCTGGTGCTGAGGAGGAGGACACTGTTTACTTTATCTTAACTATTACAACTTTATGGGGGTTTTTTCAACCTGTAGTGAAGCTGCTCTGCTGCCCCCAAGTGGACAAAAAATAAATTAAATTAAATGATGAAACAATGAGACCAAGAGTGTACAGACCAACTCCAATTAAAGCCACATATTTGTCCTTTAACATGCACACACACTTTCACTGTCTGAACGTCTGAGTGGTGTAAGTCATGATGCTGACAGATGTAGTACCTTGAGCAGACTGCAGAGGGCAGCACAGACGTGTGTCTGGATGGTCTGCTGCCGTTGACCCTTCAGCTGGTTCACTGTTTCGACAAACTGCTCCAAAATCTTCACTCTGAGAAGGACAGAGACACTTTGTTTTATGTTTTACAAAGCTTTAACCTGCACTGGTTAACCTGCAGTGGTTAACCTGCAGTGGTTAACCTGCAGTGGTTGACAGCAGGTGAGTTACCTCTGAGCGGAGATGATGTGGGGGAAGAGCGCTCCAAAGAGGCGGACGGCAGCAGCGGTCAGAGCAACGGGAGGAGGAAGAGGAGCGGGAGCTTCATCACTCCTCTCACACAGACTGAAGGCGTCATTGTCCAGAAAGCCCCCCCCACACTGCTGCCATGGAGCTGAAAACCAAACACACCCTGAACCATTACAACGCTCTTCAGTCCTGTGGTGTACCGTTTGTGTTGCCAGTCCAGCTAACATCCAGCACACGTCACCTGTTCCTCAATGTATCTGTGGTCGGTTTCGTGGAGGGCGGGGCCGACCAGCGGCAGGTCGTCATGGTGACAGAGGGGGGGCAGCAGGGTGAGCTCTGAACACGGCTGGTTCAGGTTGTCCTGACCGGACAGATCAGACACCAACTGGTTCATCACCAAACCAAAACTCTCTGCAGGAGGAGGGAGGTGAAGAACGTCACCATTTAGAGAGAAAAACCCAAGAATTAAAGAGATTATGGACACAGATGGAAGGAGACGAAAAGAAAGACACAGAAAAATGAAGAAAGACGATTAGGAGATATGGTAAATATCATGAAGGAATAAGATAAGGAAGGAGAAGAAAAACATGAAAGAAGGAAGAAGCCAAGGAGAGAAAGAAGTAACAAAAATACAAGAACAGAAGAAAGGAGAGAAACAAAAATAAAGATCTGAAGCAGTACAGAAAGAAACAAAGAGGGAAAGAAAGGAAGGAACACAAAGAAATAAAGGACATGTATAGAAAATTTGGACAAAAATCCATTTTAATATATTTCCAAAGAGAGAAGATAAGGAGGAAGAGAGGTAGGAAGGAGGGAAGAAAGGAAAGAAGGACGGAGTGAAGGAGGTGTGTTGTTACCTTGGTAGGTGTGAGGGGGCAGCAGAGCGAGCAGCTCGTACACTCTCAGCCTGTAGACCACCGACCAGCTCCGGACTGAGCTGCTGTAAGACCTGAGGAGGGCAGGTAGCCTGGACACACACGCACACACACACACACACACAACACAGGTAACACATATTTACTGATGTCGCAGAACAAGAGCTTGTGTTAACCACAGACCTTATTTCAGGCATCAAACCAAAAACCCACTGAAGAAACCCACTGACTTCCAGACGAGGGAACAGGAAGAGCTAACATGCTAACATGCTAACTCACTTCAGGGTTTCAGATTTAGACAGTTGGGGCTGAAGTGAGTATTTGGGGCAGCAGGACGGTGTGTGTGGGAGTGAGTAGGTTTGAGTCTGTTAATGGGATTTGGTGACAAGAAGAATATAATAAATATAAGAGTATCACCAGACTTCTAATTAAAAGACAAACAATCGGGGACTGACTTGATGAGCAGGGCCACAGCGCAGGTCAATGGCGTGAGCAGACGGCTGATGATGTCATCAGTGACGAGCTCCCTGCAGTGCAGCAGCAGGTTCTTCATCGCTGCTCAGACACAACAACACAGTTAGTTTCTTCTTTCTTTTCTCAAAAAAGCACAAGATTATCAACGAGCCCACACACTGTGACAGGTGTCAGGCACTGGGACTGACCGCAGAGCGCCCCGGCACGTCCCTCCAGCGTAACCTGCCACGTAAAGTAGTCCCCTCGTCGCAGCTCCATCTCCTGCTCCCTGAGAGAAGCAGGAAACACACACCGCCACAGGAGGAGGAGACGGGACAGGTGGTGCTCCACTACAGCTGGGCCTGGACACACACACACACACACACACACACACACATCCTGATTTAAATTAAAATAAAACAGGTTGTGTTCTGTCTGAGGTTACTTGGTCAAAAACAGAGTTATATGAAGTAAACTCACACTGTGACGGCTGTAATGTTTTATTATTTTTTATTAGAAAACTCAACTGTTGGATGGATAAAAAATGGAGGGACATCTTTCCTGTTCTTAGATCTTTACCACTAGTAGAATAAAAAATGTAAGTCAAGGGATTCTGGATTCTTTAGATTCTTGAAGACATCAGCTGTACTGAGGCTGAGATATTAGCATGTTAGCTTACATGCTTGCAGCCAAGCCGCCAGCGTGGCTAAGCATAAAGGTACTGAAGCGGTTAGCTGATCTTGTTCATGACTGTTTCCTTCAGTACAGTGACAGTAATGTTCACAGTGACGTTCACAGTGACAGTAACGTTCACAGTGACAGTAATGTTCACAGTGACGTTCACAGTGACGTTCACAGTGACAGTAACGTTCACAGTGACAGTAACGTTCACAGTGACAGTAACGTTCACAGTAATGTTCAGTGACAGTGACGTTCACAGTGACAGTAACGTTCACAGTGACAGTAACGTTCACAGTGACAGTAACGTTCACAGTAATGTTCAGTGACAGTGACGTTCACAGTGACAGTAACGTTCACAGTGACAGTAACGTTCACAGTGACAGTAACGTTCACAGTAATGTTCAGTGACAGTGACGTTCACAGTGACAGTAACGTTCACAGTGACAGTAACGTTCACAGTGACAGTAACGTTCACAGTAATGTTCAGTGACAGTGACGTTCACAGTGACAGTAACGTTCACAGTGACAGTAACGTTCACAGTGACAGTAACGTTCACAGTAATGTTCAGTGACAGTGACGTTCACAGTGACAGTAACGTTCACAGTGACAGTAACGTTCACAGTGACAGTAACGTTCACAGTAATGTTCACAGTGACAGTAATGTTCACAGTAACGTTCACAGTGACAGTAATGTTCACAGTAACGTTCACAGTGACAGTAACGTTCACAGTGACAGTAATGTTCACAGTAACGTTCACAGTAACGTTCACAGTGACAGTAATGTTCACAGTAACGTTCACAGTGACAGTAACGTTCACAGTGACAGTAATGTTCACAGTGACGTTCAGTGACAGTAATGTTCACAGTGACAGTAATGTTCACAGTAACGTTCACAGTGACAGTAACGTTCACAGTGACAGTAATGTTCACAGTGACGTTCAGTGACAGTAACGTTCACAGTGACAGTAATGTTCAGTTACAGTAACGTTCAGAGTGACAGTAACGTTCACAGTGACAGTAACGTTCAGAGTGACAGTAACGTTCACAGTGACGTTCACAGTGACAGTAACGTTCACAGTGACGTTCAGTGACAGTAACGTTCACAGTGACAGTAATGTTCACAGTGACGTTCACAGTGACAGTAATGTTCACAGTAACGTTCACAGTGACAGTAACGTTCACAGTGACAGTAACGTTCACAGTGACAGTAATGTTCACAGTGACGTTCACAGTGACAGTAATGTTCACAGTAACGTTCACAGTGACAGTAATGTTCACAGTGACGTTCACAGTGTACCGAGTGTGATGAGAGAGGAGACGAGCAGCCAGCCGGCCTGAGTCCTCTGCAGAGAGATCCGACTGTTCTGAGAGGCTGAACGCAGCAGGTCTTCAGCCAGACCCAGCACCACCTACACACACACACACGTAACATAAATACACTAACATATACTGTATAATAATAGTTATGTTTGGTTCCTTTCAGGATATTATGTTACATGCTACATTATCTAGTGTTTATTAATGCTAACGTTAGCATGGTACGTGGTATATTAAGTTATGTAATCTTACATATGGTAGCGTATTTTACCCACCATGCCTTTGGTGTGTGGTATTCCCAGGGGGCAGTGCTGCACTGCAGCCACCAGGGCGGCGACAGCGGCTCCGTAGCCGCCCACAGCTTCAGGGGAAGACTTCAGAGCCACCAGCCGCTCAGCGCAGCGATCCAGCAGCAAGGAACCCTGGGACGGCATCGCCATGGCAACACAGCGCAGGCACCATGCGGCAGCCAGACAGGCCGAGGCGACGGGGTGGAGGAGGATGGAGATCACTGTGTCCAGGAGGGCTGCACGGACAAACAAACAAACAAACAACACCACTTCAACGTCCTGCAGCCATGATCTAAATTGTATTGATTGATTGATGTGAATACTCTTTAAACCAAACAGTTTCCTGGTGACGTGTGGATGAGTGGATAAAAGACAAAGAAGACATATAACAGCTGGATCTCTCCCTCTGGTCTGATCCAGTTTCAGACAGAAAGTCACAGACGGACAGAAGGAGGAAAATCTAGTCTCTGATTTCACTGTGGACGTCAAAAAGAGCAAATGAGAGTTTTAATATCTGCTGAATGTGGAATTATTATTCTGCTGATAAACACACGATCACCTCCTATTGATCCACAGTCTGTCTCCTCCTTTCCTCTATGTAACAGATACAGAGGACAGTCCACCCCTCCTCTGATCCCAAACCTCCTCCTTTATCTCCCTTACTGGTCTCCCACTGATTTGAACTGAAGAATGACCCGTCACTGTGTTAAACCCAGACTCACGATGTTATATTGGGATTCTGTGTGTGTGTGTGTGTGTCAGACCTGTGCTGCTGTCAGTGAGGAGGGGGGCGGCAGTGGATCCCAGTCCCTGTATGAGTCCTCCCAGTTCCAGCAGGCAGCAGACCAACACATGCTGACTGGCTGCGACGTCTGCAGACGAAACTCTGGTCTCCATGTTCCCATCAGTCAGAGCCGCATCTGAACACACATGAATCGACACTTGTTTTTAATAATGTGATGTACATTATTTATCTTCTTGGTCATTTGATGTCTGATATTATTATTCAAGGTGTAAGTAGCACCTTGTATCTTATGCTTCTTGTTTAACTGTTTTTTTTACTGTACTTCCTGCTGTAGTGACAGTTTAACTTCCCCTTGTTGGATCCATCACAGTACTTATTATAACTACAATACTCATCATTTTGAATCATTAAGTCTGTCATGTTTCACCCCCCCTGCTCACCGATGGCTTGTTTCTGCGCCGCCACGGCGAGGCAGAGCTGTTTGGCAGCGTTGGTCTGAGCCTTCTCCCCCAGCAGAGACCCCAGGGTGCTCCTCAGGATGAAGGCGACGCAGCGGCGGGTCACCACGGCGTCGCCCGGCGTCTGCGTGGCCCTGCCGTGGGACGCCAGCTCCATCAGCAGGGACAGGAATGCCGGGAAGTTCGCCTCCAACCAGGAGCCGCCCAGGGTGGAGACAAAGACCACGCAGGCCTGAGGAAGAGGAGTCGCTCAGTCTGCAGGTAAATACACCAAGCTCCCTGAGTTTACTCGTTGCCATGGCAACCCACCTGCGTGACTCCGATGCGGACGTCCTTGCTGACAGAGCTCGTCCCCTTCAGCATGTCTCCGCTGGCTCGCAGGAAGCCGGCCCCGCCCCGCAGGAACCCCCCCGACAACAAATCCATCACCTCCTCCAGGGAGCTCCGCCCCCGCCCCCCCTGCCTGGGGGCTGCTGGGAGAAAAAAATAAGAGAGAGAGAAAGACAGTTCATCGTCCCTCCATCCAGCAGCACACACCTGTTCATCTCTCCTGATCTCCCCTGCCTGGAATTCCATGATATTCCAGGACTTCCTCCCATTTAGGAACTCTGAGAATTCCATGGCAGCATATTCAGGATTTCCAGAGACGAATGCAGAGAACACCTGGATCTTCACAGCTGGCTAACTGCTGCAGAGAACAGAGGAGGACGCTGGTTTGCTGGTTTTAGAGAGTTAGACTCCAAACAGCACTTTAGTTTGAGAGCAAACACACTGGCCTTGTTTTACAGTGAATGATATAATCAACTTTACATTTAAATGTGTGGTTTACCTGCTTCTTTATTCCATTAATGATTCTAAACAGAATCTCTTTGTTTTGTCAAAATTCTTTTTCTTATCCGACAGTATTTGTTGTAATTATTTGATCTTGTTTTATATCTTGTTTTGGATTTTATTTACTTTTATTATTCGTTTTTACCATAAAGCGCTTTGTAACTTTGTTTTGAAAGGTGCTGTATTAATAAAGTTATTATTATGATCAGACCGTATCGTGTTCTAATTGTATTATGACTGTTTCATTGACTTTGTGACACAGAGCCACGCTGAGCTACACACACACTTTTACAGGGTTCGTACAGCTTTTTAAGAGTAAAATTCAAGCACTTTCAAGGTACCTAAAACAAAAATGACCAGACTCTCAAAGCCTTTATCATCACATCTAAATTGTTATTATAAATGCCAACAAACAAATATGACGACGGGATCGTTTCATTTGAAATATTAAAAGATGTTTAGTTTCCATGAGTGATTGTGTCGATGATGAAACACCAGATTATGTTGAAAATCAGGCATTTTTCAAGGTTGTATATTCGAATTCAAGCATATTCCTAACCTCGAAAACATAACGGTTAAAATTAAGTGTTTTCCAAACTTTCAACATTTGTATGAACAGAACAGAATGAATTATATTTTACTATATTACTACATGTGACCAAAGAGAGTGACCAAAAGTCAGTCTCTCGCTTCCAGCTGGTTCAGAACGCAGCAGCTCAGCTTCTTACTGGTTTTAACAGACGACATCACATCACCCCAATCCTGGCTTCTCTACATCGGCTCCCTGTTACATTTAGAATTGATTTTAAGATTTTACTGATCACTTTAAAAACACGTCTGGGTCTGGCCCCAAGCTATATAGCAGAAATGTTGACCCCATATGAGCCAGTTCGCAGCCTTAGATCCTCGGGTGGCTGTTCCAAAGTCGAGGCTTAAATCTAAAGGGGGCCGTGCTTTTGCCATCAGGGGCCCTCGGCTTTGGACCGACCTGCCTGAGGAGATCAGGCTCGCAGAATCAGTAACTTCTTTTAAATCACTTCTTAAAACCCATTTATATAGACTTGCTTTTATGTGATGTCGTCTTTTCTTTTCATCGTCTTTTTATTGCTTTTAATGTTTTTAATTATTTTTATTTGTATTTATTGATCATTCATTTTTATCTTGCTTTTGTTTGCTTTACTGTTTGGCTTTCTGGAGATGCTGCTTCTGCTTTGTGTGTCGAAGCACTTTGTAAACTGTTTGTAAAAGGTGCTATATAAATTAAGTTATTATTAATATTATTATTCTTACATTTCACCTAATATTATATTTTATACCCCATACTATATTATGTTAAACTGTTTTATTACATTATATACTATATTATATTTCTATATTAATACAGACAAACACTAAGTATCATAATTTAATAGTATTATATATTATTATAGTGTACAATAAAGGATTATCTTATCTTATAATAACACACGTACATAATGAATAGTGGAGAGATTAGTTCAAAGGCTTCCAGGATTTATGCTAAGCTAGGCTAAGCACATATCTGCGTACTGGACACACAGAGATGAAACTGTGCTGTCGTGTGATTCCAGAGAACAAAATGTCTGACTGCTCCTTTACAGATGGCAGCTGTTCCCTCAGCAGCCTCCCTCCTCTCTGGTCGTACCGCTGGGCTGTCGGGGCTCCACAGCAGCAGCCAGCAGAGTTCCCAGCAGTTTGGCGACCGACACTCTGACGTTGTAGTTGGATCCTTCGAAGGCTCTGAAGCACAGAGTGGCCACGTTCTCCAACTCGCTGGTCCACAGGAACACGGCCTCCCTCTGCAGCTCCAGCAAACACTGCCGGGACGACACAAAGACACACTTTATAAACACGAGCTGGGATGGATTCTTTCTGCAGCAGCTGTCATTTCATTGAAACAAATGGCTGATGGATGATCAGCAGCAGCGGTGGGATTATGGGCTGTCAGAGGGCTGAACACACCAGTCGTCGTTACCTTGGCAGCGGCGCAGCGTACCGCCGTGGATCGGTCCGTCAGACAGGTTCTCGCTGCCTTGTAGATGTCACGGTGACACGGCATGGCGCTCACACCCAAACCTTGCAGGATCTTCTCCAAACTCAACATGATCTCATACCGACCCTGAGACTGAGAGAGGAAGAGGAGGGTGAAGAACCTGAACTTTATTTAATCGCTTTTACAAGTTACTTCCCAGGGACGTCTACCAGATTCATGTCTCAGATAAAAGGTGGAACTCAAATAATAAATGAAGAACCTGAACATATAAAGGCTGGGTCAATGAAACTCAACACCTCCTGCAGATATTTCACATTAAAAGCCTAGCAGGAAATGGAGGGATTATGCCCTTTACGCCACTGAAAGGATTTTCATTTCAAAAGTGGACGTGACTGTGGGGAATAAAAACAGGAAGAACTCTTCCTAAAATATGATCACATATATTTACAAAACAGGGGAATTAGAAATAAAGGCCTGGTTCTGTCTGCAGTTGAGGTAAATAAAGAGAAACCAGAATTTACGGTACACTGAGAACCTGCATTCAGTATGAGGACCTGCCTGACCCAAAACAGATCTAAATAAGCTTTAATATTAAATATTTTCCCCCAAAATTTTAAACCCCTTTAACTTTTAAATGTCCCTCTGAGCTCTCTGTGGTGCATTGTGGGACTGCGGACTTGTTTGGGATTAATAACTGAGAAACAACTTGAGCAGCAGACAGACCTCGGCGCTCTTCATGGCCTTCAGCAGGTTGGCCAGCGAGTCTTTGAAGGAGCCGACGAGCATCCGGCCGAGCTGCTCGAACAGAGCGCCGAGACACGCGATGGCTGCCCTGAAACACACACACAAAAATAAATCATTTCAGGGAAATCTGCTGAGTACTTGAGTACTGTTGAGTAAAATGAAGCTCCTTCCTTTTATTGGTTTAATTTGACAGGAATATATCATTCCTAAAACTTTACTGATGAAGTTTTGTTGTAGTAAAAAGTCTTTGGAATCTGGAGCTGAAATGTTTTTTAGTATTTGAAGGCTCTTTTTTCCCCCCATCTTTCCCGTGAGCCGTGAACGCAGCCAGACTTACAGTCGGGTCGGGAGGCCTGACGGAGAGTCGTCTTTGCTGCGGATGATGTCATTGCACCTGTCCACCAAGAGGCTGGAGGAAACGGGGTCTCCCAGACGATAGAGCAGGGCCAAGCAGTGGGCCAGCAGCCAGCGGGTCGGCGGGCCAGGGGTGCCAATCATAAGGCCCGACAGCTGGTCGATCAGACGCCGCTGGTTCTGTTTGATGTCGGCCTGAAGGGGAGAGAGATTCTGACGTTTATAATCCTCAGAACACGTTTAGGTTTATTTTCCAGAATCATGTGATCTTGTCAGATATGAAGGTGCTACTAAAGGGCTCGCGCAGCTCTCACCCGGTCAGTGGCAGGAAGCAGCTTCTTCAGGTGGTTCAGCCATTCAAAGATGAACTCGGCCCTCTGATGTTCACCCAGCTGACTGCATGCCTCCTCATTCAGCAGGAGGCTGTGTGCTCGCTCCATCCTGAACCTCCTCCTCCTCTTCTCCTCCTCTCAGTGAGGGTGAATCCTTCTGTCCTGCTTTGCCATTCTCCTAAATCCTGTTAGACACAAAGCGAGGGAACGGAAGGAGGAATCAATAGAGAGAAAACAAGTGCAGCAAAGAAAAATGGTCAGAATTACACTTCCATAAAGTTAAGTACCTCACAAGAGAGACATTCAGAAAACACAGGATCCTACATTTCCCACAATGCAACTCAGCAGCATCTTTGCATTAGACTCTCCCTTTGTAACGCAGACTATGAGTTAGACCTCTGCAGTCTCCTGAGAGAACTAAAGACTTGACAAACTCCTTCAGACAGCTGTTTCTCCAGGCTGAGCAGGACCACACGGGCTGAGCTGTGGGAAAAACCTGGAAGAGAAACCATGAAGAAAGCAGCCTGTGAGAGCTGAAGGAGCTCTTCATGTTTCAGACCGAACCGTTCTCAGTCTTTGTGTCCCATTGAGAGCTAACAGAGCGGATCGGACCGGAACAGGACGCTGGCAGCTCAGCCGCCGCCGGACGCTGCGAGAATATCTGAGAGAGAGCAGCTCATAAATTATTCAACAGCAGCACAACTCTGTCTCCACACACACACACACACACACACACACACACAGTTCACAAAGATGCAGGAAGACTCTAAAAATAACCTTCTGTCTCTCAGAAAAACACACTCTGCTAAAACAGACTCTTTACTGCAGAGAGCTTTAAGATTTAATAACGGAGAAAACATCCCACTGGAGTGTGTGTGTGTGAAGATGTGTGATAATAACCTGTTCATTATAAAATAATAGACATTAACCTGCTGACTACTAGAAAAGACAACAGTAAAAAAGTGACGTCTTCAAATGTCTCGTTTTCTCTTAATTGATTAGTCTATAAAATGTCAGAAAACAGTTTCCCTCAGTCCACAGTGACGTCTTCAGTCTAAAACCCAAAAATATTCAGTTTAAAATGAGATAAAACTGCAGAAAAATCTGAGACCTGTGAGAAGCTGGAAATGACACATTTTAATTGATTATCAAAATTGTTCCTGATTTATTTTCTGCAGATCAACTAATCAATAAATCTACTGAGCTTTTTTAAGGGGTTCGGGTGTCGGCCACGACGTGTCATTAAATACAGTTTCTTTGACAACATCATTATAACAGTCTGTGTCTCTGACCTCATGTCACCTCACAACGCGCTGCACACAGAGAGGAACAGATTTTACGTTTGGGGAAAAGAGAGCGCTCACAAAAACAAGACAAACAGTCATCTACACGGCAACTTTTTCCAAAAGCAGGAGGCTGTTTTTCTTTTCGCCTGATCTGCCGCTGATAAAAACAGGCAGCTGACGGCGCTAATGGCCAACTCACAGGTGAAATAAGTGCACCTGTAACCACACCCACCAGTGATGTCACAGTGTACTGAAACACCCTGGAGTACACCTGCACATCCCTGCAGTAAGGTGAGACATTACACCACTGGAGGTCGGCAACAACAGGATTTTCAGGAGGTGCTCGGTTACTCTGTTCAGCCTCAGTTTAAACTCTGGTGGAGAACAAACATGTTGGGGCTGCTGACGACGTGCAGCATTTCCCCATTTAACGGTTCAGCCATTAAAACATGGATTTCAGTATTTCACTCAGTGTAAGTGTGACATCACTGCAGTAAACTCCCAATGTGATCTCACTACAATGTCAGACACGTTTGACTGTGTATTGATCACTTATTATCGGGTTAAAAACCTAACATGCAGGTGCAGCAGCTGCCCAGCCTGAACCAGACTGCTTCAGCACCTGGTCCAGAGACTCCAGCCTGAGCCAGACTGCTTCAGCTGACCTTCAGACTCATTCAGCACCCGGTCCAGAGACTCCAGCCTGAGCCAGACTGCTTCAGCTGACCTTCAGACTCATTCAGCACCCGGTCCAGAGACTCCAGCCTGAGCCAGACTGCTTCAGCTGAACTTCAGACTGCTTCAGCACCCGGTCCAGAGACTCCAGCCTGAGCCAGACTGCTTCAGCTGACCTTCAGACTCATTCAGCACCCGGTCCAGAGACTCCAGCCTGAGCCAGACTGCTTCAGCTGACCTTCAGACTCATTCAGCACCGGTCCAGAGACTCCAGCCTGAGCCAGACTGCTTCAGCTGACAGCTGAACTCATTCAGCACCGGTCCAGAGACTCCAGCCTGGTGGCTGCTTCCCAGCTGAACTTCAGACTCATTCAGCACCCGGTCCAGGGCTCAGTCTGAGCCAACTGCTTCTGGCCTTTGGGCTTCAGACTCGACAGCACCGGTCCGAGACTCCAGCCTGAGCCAGACTGCTTCAGCTGAACTTCGAACTCATTCAGCACCCACGGTCCAGAACTCCCAGCCTGCAGGCAGACTGCTTCAGCTGAACTTCAGACTCATTCAGCACCTGGTCCAGAGACTCCAGCCTGAGCCAGACTGCTTCAGCTGACCTTCAGACTCATTCAGCACCCGGTCCAGAGACTCCAGCCTGAGCCAGACTGCTTCAGCTGAACTTCAGACTCATTCAGCACCTGGTCCAGAGACTCCAGCCTGAGCCAGACTGCTTCAGCTGACCTTCAGACTCATTCAGCACCCGGTCCAGAGACTCCAGCCTGAGCCAGACTGCTTCAGCTGAACTTCAGACTGCTTCAGCACCCGGTCCAGAGACTCCAGCCTGAGCCAGACTGCTTCAGCTGACCTTCAGACTCATTCAGCACCCGGTCCAGAGACTCCAGCCTGAGCCAGACTGCTTCAGCTGACCTTCAGACTCATTCAGCACCTGGTCCAGAGACTCCAGCCTGAGCCAGACTGCTTCAGCTGACCTTCAGACTCATTCAGCACCCGGTCCAGAGACTCCAGCCTGAGCCAGACTGCTTCAGCTGACCTTCAGACTCATTCAGCACCCGGTCCAGAGACTCCAGCCTGAGCCAGACTGCTTCAGCTGAACTTCAGACTCATTCAGCACCCGGTCCAGAGACTCCAGTCTGAGCCAGACTGCTTCAGCTGAACTTCAGACTCATTCAGCACCCGGTCCAGAGACTCCAGCCTGAGCCAGACTGCTTCAGCTGACCTTCAGACTCATTCAGCACCCGGTCCAGAGACTCCAGCCTGAGCCAGACTGCTTCAGCTGAACTTCAGACTCATTCAGCACCCGGTCCAGAGACTCCAGCCTGGGCAGACTGCTTCAGCCCCGACCTTCAGACTCATTCAGCGCAGGTCAGAGACTTGGCCCTGAGCCAGACTGCTACAGCTGACCTTCAGACTCATTCAGCACCGGTCCAGGGCGCTCCAGCCTGAGCCGGGCACAGCTGACCTTCCCGAACTCATTCGCACCCGGTCCCGAGACTCAGCCTGAGCCCAGACTGCTTCCAGCTGACCAGACTGCTTCAGCACCCCGGTCCAGAGACTCCAGCCTGAGCCAGACTGCTTCAGCTGAACTTCAGACTCATTCAGCACCTGGTCCAGAGACTCCAGCCTGAGCCAGACTGCTTCAGCTGACCTTCAGACTCATTCAGCACCCGGTCCAGAGACTCCAGCCTGAGCCAGACTGCTTCAGCTGACCTTCAGACTCATTCAGCACCCGGTCCAGAGACTCCAGCCTGAGCCAGACTGCTTCAGCTGACCTTCAGACTGCTTCAGCACCCGGTCCAGAGACTCCAGCCTGAGCCAGACTGCTTCAGCTGACCTTCAGACTCATTCAGCACCCGGTCCAGAGACTCCAGCCTGAGCCAGACTGCTTCAGCTGAACTTCAGACTCATTCAGCACCCGGTCCAGAGACTCCAGCCTGAGCCAGACTGCTTCAGCTGACCTTCTGACTCATTCAGCACCCGGTCCAGGGCCAGCCTAGAGGCAGACTGCTTCAGCTGAGGCTGAACTCATTCAGCACCTGGTCCAGAGACTCAGCCTGAGCCAGACTGCTTCAGCTGACCTCAGACTCATTCAGCACCGGTCCAGGAGCTCCAGCCTGAGCAGACTGCTTCAGCTGAACTAGCTCATTCAGCACCCACAGTGCAGAACTCCAGCCTGAGCAGACTGCTTCAGCTGACCTTCAGACTCATTCCTTTGCCCGGTCCAGGAGACTCCAGCCTGGACGAACTGCTTCATGGCGCTGACCTTCGAATCCCATTCAGCACCGGTCCAGAGACTCCAGCCTGGGCAGACTGCTTCAGCTGGCCACTTCCCAGACTCATTCAGCACCCGGTCCAGAGACTCCAGTCTGAGCCAGACTGCTTCAGCTGAACTTCAGACTCATTCAGCACCCGGTCCAGAGACTCCAGCCTGAGCCAGACTGCTTCAGCTGAACTTCAGACTCATTCAGCACCCATTCAGCACCCGGTCCAGAGACTCCAGCCTGAGCCAGACTGCTTCAGCTGACCTTCAGACTCATTCAGCACCCGGTCCAGAGACTCCAGCCTGAGCCAGACTGCTTCAGCTGAACTTCAGACTCATTCAGCACCCGGTCCAGAGACTCCAGACTGAGCCAGACTGCTTCAGCTGAACTTCAGACTCATTCAGCACCCGGTCCAGAGACTCCAGCCTGAGCCAGACTGCTTCAGCTGAACTTCAGACTCATTCAGCACCCGGTCCAGAGACTCCAGCCTGAGCCAGACTGCTTCAGCTGAACTTCAGACTCATTCAGCACCCGGTCCAGAGACTCCAGCCTGAGCCAGACTGCTTCAGCTGAACTTCACCTTCTCTTCGTATTGACCAGAACAACATGCAAGTTAAACAGTCTCCTGTTAAACAGACATGACTAACTGGGACAACATGTACTAAAGTGCGCTAGCAGCCGATATAAATACACGAACAGCAATAAACTGTAAATTAACTTGTAAAAGCTTTTAAAAACCAAACAGCCTCGCTAGCTGCTAGCTAACCGGGTTAGCTAACGAGCAAAAGTTTAAGCACAAACGGAGATAAAAGCGGGACCGTTTACCTGTCGGTGTCAGGCAGAAGTCGTTAACCGCGCAGAAAAGTTTATTTCCGTTTATTTTGACGCTGTTAGTGTCGCCGACAGCCTGCGTCAAGACGGCGGGAATCACAGCAGAATACATCCGGTTACCGTTTTTCAAAGTAAAATCAGAACTACTTCATTGATCTCGGCAGGAATGTGGTCACGTTGAAGTTGCTCCCATTCTTGAATAGAAATATACATAAGCATAGAGAAATTATAATTAATAGACAGTAAGAAAAATAAGACGTGTAAAAATATGTGCATCATACTACAATATATAACAGCAGTGTAAATAATAACAATAACACACCAGGTTTGTTGGATCTGTTGTTTGTCGACGTTTTAATCAATATCACAATTCAATCTTGTACGTATGTAAGAAACATATTGACATCTGAGTGAGAAAATGTTGCATTCCTACAGTAAAGACGTTTTGAGGGACTTAATTTACTATAAACCTGAATCGTACGTTCAGCCAGTTATATCAAATGTCACCTCTTTGTAGTTATTAAACTACAACTACAGTTTTATGGTTTTTCTTTTTCAGTGAAATGTGTTGACACACATAAACTGCAAATGATATAAAACCAATATTTAACAATGATGTTATAATATTAATAAACAATAGGTAAACAACTCACCAAATAACTCCTCATGATACAGTAATTATCCTGTTTCTGTCAAACTTGAAACTTTTGTTTTGTATATGTGAAATATATTCATAAGAATTATAAGATTTACAATAAAGCACAAAGAGTTATTGTTACATTCAACTCGTTATAATGTGTTAACCTTCAATGGCCAGTTTATTGAAAATAAACTCCTGTAAATGTGTCCAAACTTAGTTGAAGTGTACAGAGTAAACGCAAGGTGCAGTTATCGTTTTAAATTAGCCCTTTTTAAGTTTTAATTATTCTTTTAAAAATAAAATTATTTTAAAAGGGCCTGTCCATGTCTTTATTTGAATTATTTCCTTTGTTTTTTGGGGGTTTTTTTTTTTTTGGTTTTTTGTTTTAAGGTGAAATTTTATTGCGACACGAAGTTGTTGTTAGTTGAATTCTCACTTCCGGTCACGTTCACTCCGCTGAGTTAACTGATCGGTTGGCACCGATCGATTAACGAATCATCGAGCGTCCACACTGACAACAAACAGTGTGTCTATATGTCTATATGTCTGTGGTACCTGGTTCAGGTACCACAGGAGAGAGAAAGATGTGCCTGTCAGCCCGCCTGAAGGGATAAAACCACCCACCACGTCCAGGACGTTAGGTCGATAGTCGAGCAGCAGACCAGAGCGGGCGGGACCACCATGTCAGACTGCTAGAAGCTTCTACCCGCCCGGTACCAGCGTCTTTTACCGGACAGACCAGTTCTGCTGAGTTCTTCCGTGATTCGGACTGTCAGCAGGCTAAGCTACAGCTAAAGACTGTGTGCAGTTCAGCGTGCTGGCTAGCGGCCAGCACCGAGGCCAGCACCGAGGCCAGCACCCAGCGGCCGGCACCGAGGCCAGCACCCAGCGGCCGGCACCGAGGCCAGCACCCAGCGGCCGGCACCGAGGCCAGCACCCAGCGGCCGGCACCGAGGCCAGCACCCAGCACCCGGCGGCCCGCGGAGATGTTCGGCTGTTTGGTCGCCGGCAGGTTGGTGCAGACGGACGCGGTGCAGGTCGCCTCGGACAAGTTCGTGTTCAACCTGCCGGACTACGAGAACGTGAACCACGTGGTGGTGTTCATGCTGGGCACGGTGCCGTTCCCCGCCGGCACCGGCGGCGCCGTCTACTTCTCCTTCCCGGACCCGGCGAGCGGCGGCCCGGTGTGGCAGCTGCTCGGATTCATCACCAACGACAAACCCAGCGCCATCTTCAAGATCTGCGGGCTGAAGGCCGGGGAAGGCGGGGCGCACCCCTTCGGGACGATGGCCCCCTCCTCCTCGGCGCCCCCCGTGGCTCAGGTCGGCGTGTCGGTGGAGGGTCTGGAGCAGCTGTCCCAGCAGATCCCGGTGTCCAGCGCCGCCGTGTCCACCGTGGACTCCTTCCTGCAGTTCACTCAGAAGATGCTGGACGGTCTGTACAACTTCGCCTCGTCCTTCGCCGTGTCGCAGGCGCAGATGACGCCGAACCCCACGGAGACCTTCATCCCATCCAGCTGCATCCTCAAGTGGTATGAAAACTTCCAGAGGAGGCTGGCGCAGAACCCGAACTTCTGGAAAAACTGATGAAAGCAGAGACCCTGGAGGACTGAAGACTCTGAACCTGGCAGGACAGTTTCCACATGTCCGCGTCCCCTGCATCTGATTCTGCTTCTAACAGGTTTTTATTAAAACGATATAAAAAGTTCAAAAACACGAAGGTTCAGTCTTTCTTGGTCTTGGAAACGGCAGCAAACACTCAACATGTTGTTTCTAAAACATTTAAATCAAAAAATATAATTCCACTTTATTCCCAGTGTAGATTTCTTTGTTCCAGGATACTTTTGTTATAATAAAGTTACAGACTGCGGCACCAGAAAACCCTTAAAGTATTATTCACATTAGAAACGAGCCTGAAACTTTGAACCGCATCTCACCGTCTGATCCAGTTTGCTCACTTTAGACCTCCACAGCTAGAAACCCCATCAGCTGAGGAAGACCAGGGGATGTGGTTCAAAGTACGGCTGCAACTAATGATTATTTTAATTATCGATGAATCTGCTGATTACTTTCACAATTAATCAATTCAACTTTTGGTCCATAAAATGCAGAAAAATGCAGAAAGTCAGTTTTTTTCAAACCCAAACAGCTGAATGCTTCACTTTGTTTTGTTCGAACAGTCGAAAAGAAAAGCAGCAGAACGTCACATTTTAGATGGTCGAACTTGGGAATGTTTGGCATTTTTGCTTCTATATCTTAGCAAAAGACACTAATTCCACTTTATTACCAGTCTGGGATTTATTTTAAGTTTCTTTACTTTTTAGTTTGTTTTCTCTGCAGATCTTCCACAACTGATGAAATATGATTTTGGGGCTCAGAGTTGGACTAAACATTGTTTAGGTGGAGATTTGAAATCAGTGACGTTCCTGATGGAAGCAGCACATGAGGAAGATTCACAACACTGCAGTTTATGGTGTAAAGAGATGCAATAATACTTCTAATAATATCCCTGTTTGCAGGGATTAAAGAACATCCTGTGTGCACATGACAATAAAAGCAGATTTACAACATTTAGACAAACATTAAAACTGCAAATAAGAGAATATATAGAATATAAAGGCCTAGTTAACCTTAAAAACACTCGGATCTAACCATCACATGTACAGTAATACTGCTGTATTACTGTGTAAAGCCACCAGGGGGCGATGCAGCTGTCCTTCAGCCTTTGAAACCTGTGAATGTGAGAAGCAGTTTATGATTCATGTGTTCATGTTCAGCAACATCATGTCAACATGAAGCAGCTGCCAGAAATCATTTATTTTTTATTCCAGTTTTACTTACTACTACTACCCCCCCCCCCCACACACACACACACAAAACTAGACTTTTCCGGTAGTTAAAATCACCTTCCTTGTTCAGACCGAACAGAGTTTTGGTGCAAGAAGCGGAAGGAAACGTGAAACTGTAACTTAAAGTTGAATTAGTCAGAGGAGGGACAGAGAGGGCGTGGAGCTGCTGACACAGCAGATAAACTATTACATAAAGGCAGCAGAGTCCACACACACACACACACAGGCATGTTTTTGGTGTGTTTGCAGTCAGGATGCTGCTGGAGCTGCTGCTTTTCGGAGGTCTGTTAGTCGGAGCTTATTTTCTTCTTCATATGACTTTTCTCAAGTTGCCCCGATGTAAAAGTACTGCAAAGTTAAACGGGAAAACTGTCATCGTCACTGGTGAGTCCACAGACTGCAGGTCAAACTGCCTTCATGAGATAATAACACTTTTAAAGAGTGCGTTTAAACCAGGAAACTACTGCAAATATGCACATTAAGAACAGCTGCTGAAACCGAATACTGAGGTTCACATGTGGAGACGAAAACACAGCCAGGAGATATCAGAGATATAATACATGACAATGTGTTTAGAGGCCTGAGAGTTTCATCAACTTAGATTTAAATGTGAAACACTAGAAGGTGCCGCTTTCTAATAAGGCTTCCTTTATAAGTAACTAGTGGCTTTATTAATGGTCAATAAAGAATTTACAGATCAGTTATAAGCTGTTAATAAGAACAGATTGTGTTGACTGGTTATAAAGACGTGGTGGGAAAAATGATCAAAGCAGCATAGTTCACTTCTCCTCAGATATGTCTGAATAAGAACATTAAGTCTGTTACTCACTCATGAGTCTGTTCGTTCAGCTTTCAGCCTAAAAGGAGTCACAGTTTGATACTAAATGGATGTGTTTTTGGGTGGTGTCACCAACTGGATCCATCAGGGAGTTTAGATAACAGTTTCAGATGGAAATGTTCCAACAACTGCAGCTCCCATGAGGCTTAGAGAGCCAAAAACGTTTGTATGTGAAAAATAATCTTTCAAAATGGCGTCCAAAAAACCCCACATAATACAGTGTATATATATATATATATATATATATATATATATATATATACACACATACATATATACGCACATATACAAAAGTAAAATTACTCTTAAAAAAGCAACAAAATATACTAAACAGTTAAACAAATACATAAAAGAAAACATGACGGTGCAGTTTGTCCAAACTTACAATTGTTTTTACTTCAGACAGTTACACAAGTTGTCCCTTCATCCTCTGGGAACCATGAATGTCAAAATGTTGCACCAAGTTGCTGAGTAGGTGTTGAGATGTTTGAGAGGATAAGATTAAATGTCATTAGGATTAATCACCATGAATGTCAATACAAAATATCATGGCAATCCATCCAATAGTCTCTGAGATATTTCAGTCTGGACTAAACTGGTGGACTGAGTAATGCTGCTAGCATGGCTAATAAAAAAATCCTGTCCGTGATTCTGTCCATCTCCAGGAGCAAACACCGGCATCGGTAAGACCACAGCGATGGACCTGGCCAGGAGGGGGGCGAGGGTGATCCTGGCCTGCAGGGACAGACGGCGAGCTGAGGCCGCCGTCCAGGAAATCATCCAGGTAAAAACAACAAAAAACAGTTTCTGACTGTAGAGGTCGCAGCACAGATTTACCAGGAATAAACCCAATTTGTTTAGACTTTAGTTCAGTTATGATCATAACTCAGTAAAAACACTTTTTTCTCCAGAAATTGTCTGGTGTTCTTCAGGGCTACATCCTAGGTCCTCTTCTCTTCTGTATATATACACATATGTTACCCAAAGGGGATAATATTCACAAACATGGGGCTCATCTTCATTGTTATGCTGATGATACACAGTTATATATGCTAATTTAACCTGCCCATTTCTCACTATCAGCGTTAGTTTAACCCTCTAAACACGGACCTGAAAAAGGTCATTGTTTGCATAATCCTGTTTATTTGATCTAAAATTAAAACCGTAATAGCTAGAGTATTCATTCTTTTTGCAGCTGAAAACTAAGACTTCTGTCTTTCGTGTCATGAAGTTGATGACTTCATTACGTTACATGGAGTGCAAAACGTGGTGACAAAGCGTGGTGGCACTGTTTTAATTTATGACACCGTTTCAATAATTGTCAGTCATTATGGTTTATTGACATACAGCTTTTCAGCTCAGATTGTACAGATTTTAGGAATATTAAGTATTTGAAGATAATCCAGGAAATTACATCACAAAAAGCAAAAACACATGTAGGTACTGGAGAAATATTTCTATTGCAGATGAAAAACACCTTTGCACCCTGCTCAAAAAAATGAGCATATCTCAAAAACTAAAAAATGTACAAAGTTCAAATAACTTCTGGAGTGTTAAGAAATATTTTGTTCATGTTTCTACACTCAGAATTGATTTGGATCAATGTATTTTGTGAGTTTCTTTAGGAACATTTGATGAAAAGACGTCTGATTTTTGTTTGTTTTTTTGTTTTGTTTTTTATTTATGACACTATTTCAATACTTATGAATTATTATGGTTTATTGACTTACATAACCTTTTAGCTCTGGTTCTACAGATTTTAGGGGCATGAAGCATTTGAAGATTATCCAAGAAACAACCTCACACTAAGTAAAAATACCAATGTAGGCACTGGGGAAACATTTCTGTTCATTTCAGTTCAAAGGGTTCAAAGGGTTAAGGACATTTGGTTTAAAAAAAGATGGGAAACACAATAAATATCTCCTGACTGATAAAATCTGTAAACCATCAGTGACTGAATAGAGCAGGGAATGTAGGAAACTGTCCTGCAAGTGTTTTCTGACCTCTCCTTGTCATCCTCGTGATCAGGAGACGGGGAACAGCCAGGTGATCTTCATGCAGCTCGACCTGGCCAGTCTGCAGTCTGTTCACTCCTTCGTTGAAAACTTCCTCCGGTCTGAGTCCCAGCTGGATCTGCTCATCAATAACGCTGGTCAGCCTCTGTCCTCATGAGATAATGTGCAGTAGATCAGTGGTTTCCAACCTTTTTTTATCAGACGTACCCCCGACAGCCCAGTCAGATTAACTAAAGAACCCCTTCATCGACACCACCTGTCATTGTTTTAAATGTGATGATTTCTTTATCAAGGAGATATTCACACATCCAACTAACTCAGATGCAGGTGTGTTGACTAGTATTACTTCAGTCTTCACTACTAATGTTTCGGCCCCTCTGGACCTTCGTCAAGAGTGTTAAAACACTCGCTAATCCCCAAGTGTAAGTTTATTGTTCCTGGTGTTTCTGTCTTCAGGTCTGTTGAACGGCGGAAAGACGGAGGACGGCTTCGAGATGATCTTTGGCGTCAATCACCTGGGTCACTTCCTGTTGACGGTGTTGCTCCTGGACCGGCTGAAGGCGAGCGGCCCGAGCCGCGTGGTGACCGTGGCCTCCAAAGCGTACGAGATGGGGAAGGTGGATTTCAACTGTCTGACGACTCACAGAGAGTTGAGTCTGGGCAGCAGCAACTATCGGCTGTTCCAGAAGTACTGCCACAGCAAACTGTGCAACGTCCTCTTCACCTACGAGCTCAACAAGAGGCTGCAGGGCACCGACGTCACCTGCTACAGCCTCAATCCTGGTAAGTAGACAACACCTGGGTCATTTAACATCACCGTTGAGGATTTTACAAATCTTATGTTTCCACGTGGCTTTTTATCTTCTACAGTGTCTTTCTTATGGAAGCTCATTTCTGCCAGGAAAAGGAAAAAAAACACAACTAAATAAGAAATTCAAGATAAGATACATTTTAAGAGCTACCTGTAAATCAAAATCATAGTAAGCCAAAAGTTTGACTTTCTAAATCAAAATTATGAGATACTAAATCAAAATTTGCCTTACTTTTGACTTGCTCTTTAGTAATTTTGAGTATGTCAAAACCTTTACTTATTATGTAATACATTTGACTTATTCTCCGCAAGTGACTTATCTAATAATTTGAATTACTATCACATCATTTTTACTTCAATTAAATTCAAAAGGCTTTATTTTGTATGAAAGTTTCAAAAACAATGTTGCCAAAGAATCAAAATACAATTTGTCCAAATATTTGGGCAGTACACAATAACATTAATATGAACATTAAGATTGGTATACAGTATATTAATTATATATCAATCCTAATGACACTGGTCACTTTTCATCTTATTCTCTCAAATAAGTTTGGACAAACTGCACACCATCATTAGTTTTCTTCTTAATTTGTTTCTTTGACTTACTCTCTAATAATTTTACTAAGTTGCAATTTTGGCACTTTCATACCTATAAATTAAATCTGTCATTTGTTTGTATGTAAAAATGTTAACTTATTTTCTCATAATATCAACTTAGAAATGCAAAATTTACTTAGCAATTATACATTTTTACTTAGTTGAGTATTTTTATTTTTGTCATTTCTTACATTCCAACTTTTGTTTTTCCTGACAGAAATGGGCTTCCATATATGTAAATGAAATGTATTGTTAGTTAGTATGTTAAAATTTGAACTTAGTATCTCATTATTTTGAATAGTAAGATGTGTATTTATATAAAAGCCCATCTACTGACAGGCATGATAATTTAGCTTAGGCTATAAATGCTGTGGTATGTAGCATTGATCCATGTTCTCGTCCTTACAAAAATAAACATTACATAAATAATGAAATACAATTTTAACTTAATGTCTCTAATATTTTGTCTTATTGAATCACAGTTTTGTCTCAAGATGAGTATTTTCATTTTTGTCATTTGCATTTACATTTAATCTTTTTCTTCTGACAGAATTGATATTCCATACATATTAATTCAATGAACTGTCAGTTAACCTTTTTGATTATTTTTGTCCTTCTCTATCCAGGAGCCATAAAGACAGAGATCTTTCGTTACTCTGGTTTCTGGTGGAGGCTCTTCTTCCCCCCCCTTTTCTTCCTTATCTCCGCAGACGCTGAGTCCGGAGCTCAGACCACCCTCCACTGTGCCCTGGAGCCGGGTATCGAGCACCTCAGCGGCCACTACTTCACCCACTGTGCACCGCTGATCAACATCGAGGCGAAGGCGAGAGACGACGCCGTGGCCAAGAAGCTGTGGGAGCTCAGCGAGAGTTTCTGCGGCCTGTCCTGAAACCACACCTGAAATCTGAGCTTTGTTTTTAATCCCCGAGTGATTCTACAAACTCTACATTTCCCATAATGATGAGACAGATGATTATGACTTCTCTCCTTGATCTACCTAAAGGTCCATATTTCATATATCACAACAACAATCTCAAAAAGTGTTTTAGACATAAATGAAAACAGCTATATGTATTATACATGTACATGTATCTGACTTTGTGAGAGACATACATGTGACATGTAATTTACAGCTATGGCCATTTATCAGACTTATTTTAAATTCTAGTTTCAAAAAGTTCAGAAAGTTTCAAAAGACACCAAATCTTGAACATGGAGTTTGAATATTTCACTCAGGATCAAAGAGCTTCACTGAAGAGCTGGAACAGCATGATACACAAAATATTTGATATTTAATCCTAATGTTCAGTTAGTTTACTAAACACTGTTTTATTACCTTCATGACTTTTCCTAATTTTATGAGAATTGTTTATTGTCTAATTGGATTTCTGTAATTGGAGTTTTAAAAAGGTTTGTTTATCAAAGAGGTCAAACAGGAAGTTAGACTGCCATCACTCTGCAGGGAAACATCCTGCACATCTCTGTGTTCACGCATAGCCCATTTAACATATATAACGTGAAATATTTCCTTATTTTGTGTAAAAACTGTGCTTTATGCTCATTTCTGTATTTTGTCACCTTTATCCAATGTGCAAGCTCAGTTTGTATCAAAGGGAAGCGTTCAATACTTTTCTACGTGTTGGGTTTTAATAACTTCAGAAGGAAAGAAAAAATATTTAAAAGGAAAAAAAATAGTTTGACTTTGCAATTCTAATTATTTTGACACATAAGACAATGTGACCCCAAACAACGAGGAAGTAAAGTCAGTGTCAACAAAACAAAGTGAAATGTCAGTAAAAAATACTTCATAAATCCACAAGTCTACAGAATCAAGTTTGATTATTATCTCATGTCTTGTGATTTTATTCCTTTATCTTTGTTTCCATTATTTGTTTAGTGTGAAACACTAAATAACATTTTGGGTTTTGGGTTGTTGTTTTTTTTGTTTGTCCTGTCAAACTTTTTTCTCTTTTTTCTCCATTTCTAAACACGAAAAGATAAATTTGATAAATTTGTCAACAGAGGGTTTATTTTGAAGGATTTGACAGGAAGTGCAGATTTAGCCTCCCCCTGGGGTTCAGGGTAAATCATTGGGTAAAAGGTCGAACAGCATCAGGTGTTTCAGTTAAACCTCATTGCTGATCGATGAGGACTGCCAGCAGAGCCGGTCGGACCTGCCTGAACTGTGACTCACCTGCCAGCCTCACACAGGTAGAACTGGTCCGACAGATGAGTCCCACCAGGTGTATAAATGACAGAGCTCAGCTCCCGAGTCAATCAGTGATTCTCAGGTAGATCAGACGGCTGTAATAAACCATGTTTCACCTGCTGCTGCTGGCCGGTGTGGTTCTGGGAGGATACGTCTTCCTCACACAGACGCTCTTCAAAAGATCCAAATGTAAAGGGAACGCAGCGATGGCCGGGAAGACCGTCATCATCACAGGTGAGGCTGTCTGTGGAGGGGGCGGGGTTATCACTGCTTCATTACAGGTAAAAAAAGTTCTTAAATGATCGTATAAAAAGAAGTACACTGCCCAATAACAAAACAACAACCAAATCAGGGCGCGTGTCTGTAAGTAGATATTATAATAAGATTTCTTAATATGTCTGTGAATGACAGATGCTGCCAATAAATTAAATTTTAAGTGATACGACAAATTATTTCTAAATGGAATAACAACAAAGCATTTAAAAATATTTGGGATAATTGAAAAAAAAGATGTATTAATCGTTTAAATGTCAGATTAAATAAACAGACATTATTGGGACAAGTGCTGAAACAATTAGTCGAGAGACAGAAAATGAAACGACAACATCTGTAATAAATGAATCGTGTTACTTATTAAGCAGAAACACCAATCATCGTCATGTTCCAGCTTCTTCAACGTCTCAGACGTTTTTCTCTGTTTTATATCATTAACTGAATCTTATCTGCTGATCGGACAAAACGAGATATTTAAAGTCGTAACCACGTCACTATTTTCTGACATTTTACAGACTAAATGATTCATTGTTCACTTGATAATAACAGGAATCATAATTACATTTAATGATCATTTTCTGTTTTCTTTTCTTTATTTTATACATTCTCTCTAAACTGTATCAATTCATTCTAATGAACTAATGTAAATGCATGCAGCTTTTACTGCAGACATTATACCTGAGATATCTGTGAGCATGACACATGATAACTGATGTTGTCTTATCAGGTATCTCGAATCCTTTTCTTAAAACAAACTTCAGAGAACAAGTCAATATTTACCTGTTCTGTAAAGGAGCCACGCCTGCGAGCTGGTTCAGGCAGTCAACTCCAGCTGCACTGCTACACATGTGACAGGCCTCACTCTCCTCAACCATCCACCGAACACACCCTCTCAATTTGGCGGGCTATTTAAACTGCAAAATTTCCCATCTCTCCCTCTGCCTGTCAAGGCCACTGCTGCCCTGCATCAGTATTGCCGCTTGTTCTTTCAGCCCCACCACCACCCAGCATCCACCTGCAGGCTCCGGCTGGGGGGGTTTAAGATATGTGCTCATCACTTCCCAATATCTCACGTAAACACATTGGCTGGGAGTGATGAGGTCGGAGCCTAGACGCCAAACTCTAACTACGTTCTGCTGCATAATAATCATCAACGTGAGATGTCTGACTGAACTATTATTGGTGCAAAAAATCTATCGGGTAGAATTTAACCAGTCAGAGTCTGCAGCCTGCCAGCAGCTCTGTGAGGTTGTACTTAGACACGATGCTGCTTTGAGCTAAATGCTAACATGCTGATGTTCAGCAGCTTAGTTTAGCGTGTTAACATGCTAACATTAGCTAGTTAGCAGTAAACACAGAGTGCAGCCGAGGCTGATGGGAAAGTCATCAGACACATCAACATGTTGACCTGATGGTGGCGCTAGAGGAAAAGTCAGAGGATCACCACAGTTCTTACCGTTCATCCTGAGGGGACCATGAATGATGAACCACATTTCATCACAATCCATCCCATAATAGTTGAGATGTTTCAGTCTGGAACAAAGTGGAGGAGCAACTGACCTACAGACCAACAGCCGTGCCACTAGCATGAATAAAAAAGATGAGTATGATGTTATATTGTTGCTGACAAAATTGTGTTTTCTTGCTGCAGGAGGGAACACCGGCATCGGTAAAGCCACGGCTCTGCACCTGGCCAGGAAGGGAGCCAGAGTGATCCTGGCCTGCCGAAACCGGGACAAGGCCGAGGCCGCCATCAGAGATATACAACAGGTACAACAAGAAGAACTGGAGGGAAAACGGATCAGATCATGTCAGATGCTCCATTCAGGCTTTTATAAATCAGACTGTCCTGCAACGTGTAATGACTCGTTAAGGAGTGGTGGCATAATTGATCAGGGTTTGAGTTCTTACACATTAAACAACAGGTTTGTTAACGGAGAATTCTTCACTGGGTGGACAGTTTTATATCACACTTCAGTCCATGAAGCTATTAGCCTGATATTACGCTTTCACTTTACCAAAAACAAATCAGACGTGTGGGCAGTGATTCAGAACAGACATCCACAGTAAACACAGCTAAAAATTATATTCTAAGTTTTGTCTTGATCTCGAGAACTTTTGTGATCTCGACATTATGAGCTGCAGATGAAGTGTAAGCAGTGAAAGCACTGAAACCTGAACTGAAGCACTGAAATGAGGAGATGAGGTATGAGTTTCTTTATTAGCTTGAGGGACTTGAAGAGTCAGTTGGAGTTGAAGTGACCTCTAAACTAAGAAAGTGTTGTGTGATTGCTACGAGCTGAACTGCATTTCTGGAAAAGATGTGAGTGAAGAAGCAGCTGAAGGAGTATGAAGAGTAATTTCAAATAAAGAAAAAGATGGAAGGATGACAGTCAGGAAGGCACTAAAAGTAGAACCACTGAAATGAGCTAAAATGTACGGACAGAAGCTGAAGTTTCAATTGAAATGTAACCGCTGAAAAGAGTTGAAGTGTAAGTTAAGCACAATGTTTGAAAGAAGCTGACTGACAGTTGAAGTGTAAGCAGTGAAAGCAGTTGAAGTTCTAAGTAAAATTTAAGCACTGAAATGAGCTTAGGTTTCCTGACAGGAGGGGAACGTCCATTTGAAATGTAGAAACTGAAAGAAGTGTAACTTAGTGTCATCATTGAAAGGAACTGATTATCATTTGAAGTATTAGCAGTGAAAGCAGTTGAAGTGTAACAGGCCGTTCACACATATAGATTTAAAAGCTGGGACAGCGATAGGCTGCTGTTCATTGTGAATGGGACTTGTCATCACAGCCCGGCGCCGCCCGCTGAGCTACAAAGCAAAAGCACTGAAAGAGTTAAACTATTAGCACAGAAATTAGCTTAAGTGTACTGAGAGGGGAAATGCAAACGCTGAAAGGAGTTGAAGTGTAATCATTGAAACAAGCTGTCAGTTGAACTGAAAGCAGCTGAAGTATTAAAGTACAAACACTAAAACCAATTCAAGTATAAGCACTGAAATGAGCCGAAGACTTTACTGCAAGGAATTAAGGCATAAGTTGTGTTTTAGCTGAAAGGAGTTGAAGCGTTAGTTGGACTTGAAGTGAACGGTAGGTAAAGTAAAGTAGAACTGTTAAGAGTATTTTGAGAGTTAAGAATCGATACAAGGAACGAAAAGAGGGAGAAAAATTTGAAAATAAAGAGAGGAAAAATCACAAATTACAAGTAAAATTTTTCTTGTTCATTCAGTAGAAAAAACCATGTTGTTGAATTTACTACATTTATTCAGTTCTCTCATTTTAATCGGTATGTTACATTAGTATGTATCTGACTCTTCAGTCTTTATATACAGTCTGTGGTCTAATTATAGTAAATATCAAACATTGTCTTCACCTGATGCTGATCTTGTTCCAGGAAACGGGAAGTACCGACGTGATCTACATGCAGTTGGACCTGGCCAGTCTGAAGTCCGTCCGCTGCTTCATTGAAACTTTCCTGAAAATTGAGTCCAGGCTGGATCTGCTCATCAACAACGCTGGTACACAAACACACACGCCATTACATAAAGACAAATGATCTGTTACTTTTATAAAAGTGAGACAAGAGTTTGATCAAAACCTGAACAACTTCAAGCTCTGGGAAATACTGTCAACTTCTGTCTACAGTCTACAATTATTTTGTTAGTGTTTAACAACTACAGCTTCACTGAGACTGACGGTACATAAATGTCTCATGGGAGTTGTAGTTGCTATTATAAGAATGAGACTACAGTCGTATGTGGCTGTGAATGAATACAAGGCCTGTTGGCAGTGAGGGGAGTGACCAGCTTTAAAGGCATGCACTGAACACGTTCTCATTCAAGCTTTCTTGTTAAAAGTTTCCCTGTGGAGTTTCCTTGTAAACAAACAGAAGTTGTGTCTTCTTCTTCCCTATCTTTGTTGACGCACTGCTGCATATCCTGGCGTGTTACCGCCACCTGTTGGAATATTGTGAAACCACTGGCAGGACTGTGAATCACGACACCGTCCTCGTGCACAAGATAAACAAAACCAACTCATAGAAAAAACACAGGCAACGTTTAATAGACCTTCTTCATGGCAGACATTTTGACTTGTCACAGCAGGAAAAGCACAGGTGAAACACATTTTATCGATGGCTCAGTTCCATTAAGTGTCCCAGTAAGCCACGACAGTGAGCCAGCATGCACAATACCAGGAGTCCAGAACAAGCTAACCTGAATGGAATGCAGTTGTTTTCAATGTTATTGATTACAACTGTGCTTTTCCTGCCATGATGTGCCAAAATGTCTGCTGTGAACAAGGCCTATGATTCATGAAATAATGAAGCCTTAGACATAGTTTTTTGACACATAGTAAGCGTTTTCTTTTTGAGGCCCCTAGAGTCTTAGGGGCCCCAGCAGTTTGGGTCCAACTGACAGAAAAAAAAAAACAATCTGGAAGTTGTCAGTTTAGAAGTAGGTCTCTCTCTTCATACTGGTCTTTATCTTTAGAGACTGCAGTAGATCGTTATTTCTCTTATGGACAGAAAACACGACATATTCTGGGAACGTGTTGATGAAAGAAACCTTCTGAGAAAACACACTGAGGATGAACAGAAGCTAGCTGAACACAGGTGTGCTGTAACTGTTTCAGTCAGGTCTGGCAGTGAGCCAGAAGTTACAATACCAGGCAAGTGACACACCTGATATGGAATGCAGCCATCATTAAGTCATCGCTGGTTTCACCTGAAACAAAGTGTTCACTGGGACAAAGGTCTGCTGACTGTCGTCTTCATCATGGCGATTACAAACCGGACAAACCGTGAGAATCTGTAGCATTTGAGCTGGTTATATTCAAACATTTAATATTTTATACTTATGTTTTTACTTTTAAATCAGTGATTTTTTTAAATACTTTTTAACCAAATCTACTAATGTTTTCATCATTATCCTAAATATTTTTTATTAAACATTAAACATACACATCAGTTATTAAAATTCTTAATCACATTTTTTAAAATGAATTGATCAAATTAAAATTTTCAGATAAACATTTAATTTTTTTATTTACGTTTGGATTTTTTTTGTTGTTTTTTTTGACATTTTTAATGATTTGATTGAATATTTTCAAAGTTAGTGACTGAATGAAGAATGGATATTAAAAGGCCCTAAATGTCTTTTAAAATTAAACTTGAGACAAACAGGGAGGTTTACAGTGTGTCAGCTAGTTTTTATTTACTATTTTATATAATTTTATTTTTTCACGTAGTAGCCCAGTTCCTGTCTTGTTAGGGCCCGAGTACGAAAGTACAAGAAACCTATTGTATTGTGAGAACCTATTGTGAGAATAAATCAGATCGTCTTTAAATTTGGGCAGTGCAATCTAAAGACCTTCATGATGAAAAGTTATTAAGTTTGATATTTCGTTGAACGGCGTGCCCGTGGTGTGGCGTCGAATTTCCATGTTCCGCCATGAAACAGGAAGTTGTTGTAACTCAAATGTTCATTATCCAATCAGCCCCAAACTTAACATGTTTGATAATAGTCCTGGTCTGAAGACATCTACGTGCCAATATTGAGTTCTAGTCATAGCGCCACCTACTGGCACCAGGAAGTAAGCTTTGTGTGACGAACATCATCCGATTTCCATGAAATTTACATTGTGTGGTCCACATCTGACATACAGCAACATAATGCGTGTTTAGAGTGTGTTCTCTAGAGCCACATATGGGAAACAGGAATTGATAGAAAATGTGCAAAACATCATGTCCGCAGACGGTTGCGAAAATCCACAGCCGCATCCATTGGTGTCTCGCCAGCACCCCGATGTGCGGGAAGGTGCGAGGGCCCATTCATCGCTGCTTGCAGCTTTAATGTTAAAGTTTGTTTTCCCATTGAATAGCATTTCCTGTTGGGTTACGGTTCAAGTTTGGTTCTGTTAAGGCACCACAGAGACGACTGGTTGGTGTTGATGTCTTAGTAGCAGAAAGAACCGCAGACATTCATAAAACAATCTTCAAATGTACATCTCTGTGTGTCCTGCAGGTCTGGTGGCTGATGGGCGGACAGAAGACGGTTTCGGCGTTGAGTTCGGGGTGAACCACCTGGGTCACTTCCTGTTGACCTGCCTGCTGCTGGAGCGTCTGAAGGAAGCGGAGGGAGGACGAGTGGTCACTTTGTCCTCCATGGCTCACCGCTGGGGACACATCGACTTCGATGTGAGCGTTTAAATCACTGAATCAACACACAACATACAAATACACAAAGGTTCTGTGTTAAGAGCCACACAAACTTTTTTCATTATCGTTCAACTCTGGATGCATTTTACCTTCAGTTGCTTTCACTGCCTACACTTCAACTCACAGTCAGCTCCTTTCAAAGATTGCACTTTACAACATACTGATTAAAATTAGAGAATTGGGTAAATAGTAGTAAATAGTGAAGTCTACTAAACTATGAACAAGAGGAATTTAATTTGTTGTCATTTGTGATAGTTTCCCAGTCTTTTCCAGTCATTGATTTACCAAATTTTACCTCTCAAAATACTCATAACAGTAACATAGTTCACTTCAACTCCCTATAGAAAACTTGTTTCAGTGCTCAGAGTTCAGCTCTTTACAGTACGTAAAGTACTTTAACTGCTGGAAAAATTGGAAGTTCCACTTAGCTGTCAATAACTTTAAGTCCATTTTCAGGTCTTAATTTACCAAGTGCTTCAACTGCTTTCAATGCTTATACTTCAACTGTCTCTCCGCTCCTTCCATGCTGTAACTTACACTTCAACTCCTTTCACCGCTTACATTTTAATTGAAAAACTAAGTCCTTTCAGTACACTTTGTTTATTTCTGTGCTTACACTTCAACTTCTTCTTTTAGTGGTTTCACTTCAACTGATTTTAGTGCTTTCTTGTTTGCTTTCATCCTTCCATCAAGTACATTTACTCATGTACTGTACATAAGTACAATTTTGAGGTAACTGTACTTTACTTCAATTTTATACTTTTAACTCTAGTACATTTATCTGACAGATAAAGTTACTAGTTACTTTTCAAATGAACATTTTACATTCAATTCAGTTTTATTTTTCATTAAAAACATGATAAGCTTATACAATACAAAACCTCTTGCATAAAATTAGTGTGTAGTTGTGTCTCCTCGTCATGTTTCAGATGTCTCTGAGAGAAAAAGTCCAAAAACTGAGAACTTAGTTTCTTCTTCTTCTTTCCTCTCCCATTAATCATCTTATGACCCCTCAGATTTATCTGGTGACCCTTTGGAGGGGCCCAACCCCTAGGTTGGGAACCACTGGACTAAACTAGCTAACTGTACATAAAGTAGTTAAACTAGCTAACTGTATATAAAGCAGTTAAAACTAGTTCCACCTCGAGCAGCTATAACAGTAAAAATGTATTTCTAAATTTAGGAACATTTCTGATTTAAGAACATTGAACCGGTTCTTGTGTTTCAGGATTCCTTCGTGTTCAGGTGTGACATTATTATGTCATATTAACTCTGTCACACAAAGGAATTCCTTCATACCTCTGAGTTCTCTGCTGAGAACATTCGTCGTCTGCAGCTTGAGGCTTCAAAGTCTCTGTCAACACCTGGACAGATGACGCAAGCCTTTTCATGTCACCTGTACTCAGTAATGATCCCTGCCGCTCAGGTGATCCTGAGTTAATGAAGTTGTTTGTGTGTTCAGGCTCTGGCGGCGCATGGAGACCTGGGCACCGGCAGGTACAGCTGGCAGTTCTTCCAGGCCTACTGCAACAGTAAACTGTGTAACGTGCTCTTCACCCACGAGCTCGCCAAGAGGCTGAAAGGAACCAACGTCACCTGTTACAGCGTCCACCCAGGTAACATGCTCCAAACAAACTCTTACTAAATACCTTTATAGCCTACTAATCTGCTTTGCCAAATACGTTTTGGAGGAAAATGTAATCAGTGCCTGAATTACATTTTCAGTCCAGGAAGTGTGACATCCTTACTGAGGTCCTGAAGTTGACGTCATAGCCTCAAATTTCCGCTGTTTCGGCTCAGGTTCTTAATGCGCAAATTGAAAATGTGCATAAAAACAGGTGAATATTGTCTAAAAAACTATATAAAGAAGTACCAAACCCAGAGTTAAGTTTTACTGCATTCCTTTCAATAAAGATGGCAGAGATTTATGGATATTCGTATGTATGTTTTCCAGCTTCAAATGTAGTGTACAAAATGTAGATGGCGAGAACCAGACAAATCAGAAACTGGTATTTACAGTAAGTCCCATATGACATGAACGTGGCTGTAACTACCAGCGATGACGCCGAGGTCATGTGGATTTCTGGATATTTGGGTGGTTTATAATGACAAGATCTTTAAACTGATGTTGTGATAACAAGCCTAAACGTCTTGTATTCTGCAACTTTCAGTATTTTTCCTTCGTTCATTTTTGTATCCGTCGTTGTTTTAACCCATGTGTGTCTCTCGATCCTCTCGCCCTGCAGGTGTCGTTCGGACCGAGCTGTCACGTCACGTCAGCCTGTGGCAGAAGGTTTTCATCGAGCCTGTGGCTCAGCTGCTGTTCCTGGACCCGGAGGACGGAGCTCAGACCACGCTGCACTGCTGCCTGCAGGAGGGGATTGAACACCTGAGCGGACATTACTTCTCCTGCTGTGCTGTACAGGAAGTATGCGCCCGGGCCCGAGACGACACTGTGGCTCGGAAACTGTGGGAGGTCAGCGAGATGCTCTGTGGACTCTCTTAAGGTGGAACGACCACAAAGGACTTCTCTCTAGCTTAAATGGATTAAGTCCATGAGCAATGAATTCTCCCTCTGTTAAAAACTGTTTACTGTGGTGTTAAAGTGTGATAAGTTGGCCTGTATGTCTATACCAATGTAATAACATAAATAACAATACTTTGTGAATGTCTTGTTTTATTGTGAAGCATCTCTTAATTACTACATCCCTCTCATATGTCATACAGTAGATAGTTGTTGTTGGTATGGCCAGAGTGAGGTGCAACACAGAGGAAATGTGAAACACGTGAAAGAGTGTTTGTTATTTAGGACATGCTGTGCTGCCCCCACCTAGTGGCTGATGTCTGAAACATCAGGGCTTCAAACTTGATCATTCTCTGGACGCTATGTGTAAATGACATACAGGTGGATAGGAACATAGTGTGTTAGAGCTTCCAGGACAGCTTCAGACATGTGTCCTTGGGAGTTCAACTCTGAAATCCAAAATTAAACTTAACCAACTGCAGGTTAAACACCACAGCTCAACAAAAATGGTGAGTCCATGACTGAGTAGAGGGGTCACAGTCAGTTCAGACATCTGTATTAACAGCAGTAAAAAATGTCTTTAGAAGACAGCGTTGATGAATTTTGTGGATATGTTACGATGTTACGATCACTCGTTACGATGACGTAAGTGCCCGTTCTGCCACGCTTGTGTGGATCTGATTTGTCTTAGAAGAAGAAAAGTAAACCTCAGGATGACGTAAGTGCCCGTTCTGCCACGCTTGTGTGGATCTGATTTGTCTTAGAAGAAGAAAAGTAAACCTCAGGAAGATGCTTAATTTCTTCAGAAAGACTGATAAAATAAATGCCGAATGAGAGATTGTATTGAGTCACAGAAGCTAGTAGGGCAGAGACTACACAGGAAGTGACAGGCTCTCTATACTTCTGTGTTGAGGGGTTACACTGTACCTATGGCAGCTGACGTGCACCTCTTCAAAAATGTATCTACCAAGACCCCAGGAAGTGCACCAGCCAATTTGATATAGTGGCCAACCGTGTAATTACAACTTCCAGGTCCGTCATGTGATGCACTCTGGCCCCAAAAAGCCTTTTTCCCATAGACTCGCATTGTGAAAGACGTCTGTAAATCAGCAGATCTTTTTTTTTTTTGAGGTACATCAACGTCCCAGTATGAACACTTAAACATATATAAATCATGATGTCCTAAAAGTGGTAAACTCCACTAACAGCTGAGTTATAGTCGCTGTGGAGACGAGTGGTTGGGAGGTGGGGTTAAAGGAAACACTGGTGCGCTTCCTCTACGGGCTGCACGATGAAGTTATGTGGAAGATAGAAAAGTCAACCTTTTTTGGCTTCTTGCACCACTGAGCAACTTTCATAGGAGTAATAATAAGCTTTATTTTTATAGCACCTTTCATACAGAACATGCAGTACAAAGTGCTTTACATTTTAAAGAAATAAAAACATGAAACTAATTAAATTAAAAAGAAAGCAGGTAAAGATAAAGTGCTTAGCGTTGGGTTACATTTAGGGGCATAAAAGCTCATTTAAAAACAGCATGTGGCTCCATGTGAAGAGGTGGTGCTGGAAAAAGGCTAAGTTAAAAAGATATGTACCTATCGAGCCACACCTGAACTGCTCAGTCTCTCCCTTTGTTTGCTGCAACATGTTGGTCAGCATGTGATCTTCTCTAGCTGACTGTGCACCAGATGCATTATTTGAGTAAGTAATGGATATTTGTTAGTTATTGCTGTTTGTTCATTTAATGGTGAATGAGTGCTGTGGTTTGATTAAGATTTATTAGAGTACCTTTGTTTACTGATTATTGTTTTCATTTGCCTTTTTTAGCCTTTAAATCATCTGTGTCAGTCAACTTCTAAGTGGAAATCCTCTGTAAGGACAATAAACGGTTGAATGGCTCTCATCTCTGGTCTTCATACTTTGACTGGTATGCCAATGCAGAGGCTCTTAGTATTTCCCAGCTACCACAAAGTCAAGTTTTTGCAGACCCACTTTTATTCTCTAGCTTTTAATTGTGTTTAATATGCGTTTATTGTGGTTTACAATGGGTTTTGCCAGAGAAGTTCCCAGAAGTCCTTGGATGTGTCATGGGAGGCCATGATTAGGTTGGGTACCCAAGGTTTAGCCTCAGGCCTGAAAGAAAAATTGGGCACCACCCCCTTTTCAGAGTCTGGGCATCTTTGGCCTTACTCATTTTTGAATTTCATATAACATGCAGACAGAACTGCAAAGCAATATATAGCAACTGCAAATATGTTGTCAACATTTATAATTTGTTACACGATTAGGTTGGGGGCCCCAGGTTGAGCCTCCGGCCTAAAAGAAAAGTTGGGCACCGCCCCCTTTTCACTGTCAGCGTGAATCAGAGCTTCCCGTGTTGTGACGTAAGTTCTTGCTGGCAGTGTTGTTTGATGTCAACAAGAGCCAGGGATGAGGTCTTTCTCCTCGTGGCTTGCACCTGTGATGGTTAAGGGTGCCGCCAACGAGTGATTGTAGCCCTCTAGCCTCCACTGTCGTAAAGGGGTCTTTGGCCCCTTCTAATTTTTGCTCCAGGTTCCTCGGAGGATGACGACGACCAGCTGATGGTGAAAGCTGCTGCAGGTGAGTCTGTGTCATACCGGAGTGTATGATGTGTACCCATGTGGTACAGCGTGTTATTACCTTACTTTATGTGTACAATAAGATGAATCTTGTACATTACATTTCTTTTTCTCTATTTGAGTGATCAGTGTTACGATAGTGTTAGGCTTAAGTTCTTAAAACGGCCAACTTTAATTTTACTTTATGGAATTTGTTATATGCACTTATCACTGCTTTGTGTTAGCCAGCTGGTTCATGCGGTTTAAACAGTTTTATTCAACTCTTGTAGGTTAATAACTTTGCTAACACACGCTGTTAGTTGGTTGGTGCTGTTTTATATCACTTTACATGATGTTATTATCTGCGTCTTTTAAACTCATCTTTCATGATTATCATGTAGAGCCAAGAAAAATTAGGCTTTTCTTTCATTAGTAATCTAAAAATGTTTTAATGCTTTTTATGCTTTTGTTTTCATGTATTCGTGACATAAAGATCTGAGTACAGAAAAACACTGTAATCTAACTGTTGTCCTCTATTAAATTATAGATTCTACTTTCAAAACAAAGAATGTAAGTCCTACATGTCATTTCTTCTTCATCATCATTAGCATTTCCTATTCATACTTGTTACCTTAAAGCATGTACTGGCACTCTGCTGATGTTCATGTTCTCTGTTTAGATAGCTGACAAAGTCGAAGTGGAAGACCAGGAGGCGGCTAGACAGATGTCCTCCACCAAAACACCCCTGAAAAGCACCATCGAGGCAGCGATGCCCCGCCATGGTCTGAACCTCCGTAACCTCCGCTGCCGAGAGCTTCGACCTCTGGTGGGTGAAAAAGAGGCGGAGGGGATGAGACAGACCCTGACCTCATCCTCACCTCACCCCATTCCCAACCCTCGGAAAGCCATAGCCAGGGGCTTAGTGCCTAGGGCAGCTTTCCTCTCACGCTGAGCGTGAGCAAAACCGGGCGCCATCCTGGGGACCGTAACACACGGGCGAGGTCTCCCATGAGGCTGGCCAAGGAGGCCTGTGGTGAAGTTGGGAACCTTGGCGCGCGGCTGGGGTAGGGGGCAGTGGAGTCGCCATCCTTGCTGCTGCTGACTCACCCTAACCCTAACCCTCCTCCTCGAAGATACGATGGTCATCTTCCTCTTCGTCGTGGGCCCACGATTTCTGCCGAGTTGATGTTGCCCAGAGTACTCAATGACCATGACATACCTGCCGTCGATGTCAGGACCCTCGGATGGTACATGGGGGAATGTCAGCTGCAGACGCCAGATCCGGTGTGGCATCAGAGGAACATGTGAAGAAGTTGTTGAGGGACACAGGAGGCTGGTTGTAGATCAGCCTTTGAAGTGCTTGCTGGCATTTCCATTTTCTCTTTCTGTTTCTCTCCTGCAAAGCACACCTGTATTAAAGACACATGCTTAATTGTTCTCAGGTGTGAACTGGGAAGTGAATTGTGGAGACTTGAAAGCAGCTGTTCATTCACACACAGTGACTGAGCACATTGTTCACCGTCCACAACAGCAACGGAGAAAATATAGCTGAAGGGTGCACGTTGCCCCACCCAAATCAACTTCAGGAGTACACAAATGATGAACTGTATGCATGATTTAAATTTGGTGGGGCTGACATTGCTTTCATTGCCAGCCAACCACAACTGGAACACACTGCTGAAAGGAGTTATGCATTGATTGTGGAGGAACAGGTACTTACTGCTTTGCGCCTCTACCATGGGCGTAACCATGCATTCTTTGGGGGGGTCGTGTGTCCCCCAATACTGAGAAACTACCAATCTGCCCCCCCCCCCCCAATATACAGACGAAAATATGTTAAATATGTCCTCATTTTATGAACCCTGTCAACAGACCTGTTTCTTGGTATTTCCTATTTGTTTTCAATTTATTTTTGGTTGTTAAGGAAAACATAAGTGATGCATATGATAGCATGTTGTTGCTATCAATGTTTGCTAACGGAGCTCAGAATCAGGTCTCCTGAAGTCTTTCTGTGCTGTGATGTTAATCTGACGGGTTTTCAGTTTGCTCAGTCAGTGGAGGTGAGCTGATGGAGGAAGTAACGTTACCTGAAAAGCTCAGAAAGCAGCACAGCTGGACATACAAGTTATTATTCAGACAGTAAGTTACGAGCCAACAAAACAGGTAAGGTTAGGTTAGTAGATAAGACAGCAGCCACTATCTCAGACAAATCAGACTGATCCTTTAAATGTGAGTTCAAATGATCAATGTAGTCCTCACAACTATGTTCTAAATGTGCACATTTTCATATATAAATATCATTGAATTGTGGGAAATGCACTTTTGGACCTTTATGCTGGTTTTGCACATTACCATACCACTACCTGTGTATAATATATGAATATAAGTGTCTGTATTTATTGTTTTTATTTTTATTCTATTCTGATTTAAAATATTTGTATATGTTCTGAGTGTAGCGTGAAAGGTGCTACAACTTTGACTTCATTGTGCAGCCCTGTGTTGTAGAATGACTAATAAATGTACATTGAATGTTAACAGTCACAGGGGACATTTTTCTGCCTTGAGTAATCTAAGCAATTTTTTTGATTCTACTTACATACTTTTTACTTAAGTAACATTTTCAAAGCAGGACTTTTAGGTATTTTACAGTGTGGTATTAGTACTTTTACTGAAGTAAAATATCTTAATATTGGCTGAGATTTGACTGAGGGGTTTTCGGACACCATCAATCAAATTCCCAGATTTCCGACAGCATTGAACGCAGCATTAGCTGCAGCGTTGCGGTCAGACAGACAGACCGGACGACCGACATCACGGACACGTCTGACGGTACGCAGCATCTCTGATTCACACAAACACTCGTTTCTTTCATTTGATTAATTGACGGTAACTTGGCGGATTGTCGCCGGTATGAACACGGAGGAGACGAACGTGGAGCTGAAGGATGCTGAGACCAAAGATGCTGAGCCGAAGGATGCGGCGGGTCCCGCTCAGCCCGCTGCGGATGCCGACGCGACGGAGGCCGATGTGAGCGAGGCGGATCTGGACCAGGAGGAGCAGGAGAAGCAGCCGATGGCCGGAGGAGGAGACCCGGCTGAGGACGCTCCGTCTGCCGGAGGAGAGGCGGCGACGGCGGAGAAAAACGGCTCCGTGAAGCTGAAGATCCCCGAGGAGGCGGAGGAGGTGAAATTCACCGGGCTGAACAAAGAGGAGCTGCTGAGGGTGGCCGGGACCCCGGGGTGAGGAGCACCGCACAGGCCCGGATACACACAGTACACAGTGCACAGTACACAGTACACAGTGCACAGTACACAGTGCACAGTACACACACATACAGCAGCTATAACACACAGGCAGTAATTATACACCGCTTACAGACTGTGTGTGTTGTGAGACCAGCTGGCTCTGACAGGGTGTGGCTCCGCATTTTAAATAAGATCTCATCAGATAATAACAGTTGTACATACACATGAATGAATCAGTAGGTAGACAGGACTCCACCAAACCCCACCTGGAGCACCCCCACCCACAGAACATTTACATGAATTAAATAGTGAACACAGATTTGATTTCTGGAATTAACTGATATAATTTGTAGAACAATGCATGACATAGAAACCCCTGTACTGTGTAATATAATGATTTTAGTTCATGCACAAAAAAAATACTTTTGAGTGTTTTTTTTTTCCATTGCATTGACCCGGCTTGTGTCGTGGTCCCAGGGGAAAACCTCCCACTACTCCACTGTAGACCACTGATTCCCAACCTGTCTAAAATATAAATTCTGATTTGATCAAATATATCCACAGATTTGTGTTTAGCAGAAAAATCAACACCAGTAAGATTGCAAATGTGTGTGCTGCCGATCTTTATAGTTATGATACTCTGGAACCCGAGTCAGCTGGAAGTGGATTCAGACTCGCTGGAAACAAGACAACAAAACGCTCGAAGTAAAGATTCTGTAAATGGGTGAAAGAACCAGATTCTGTCACTCCAGATGACAGCAGGACAAATGCAAACTTGGCCAAAACTACTAAAATATACCATTGAACAATATCATAAAGCCATCCCTTCTATCAAAGGGGTCTGATGAGGGGGCACTTAGGCCATCTGACAGGGCTGGGGGGGTACAAAAAGGACAAAAAGGTTGGGAACCACTGCTGTAGGCTGAGAAAAAAAAAGGTTGCCAGAATATCCATAAATAACAAACTGTAAATGCTGCTGCAGGTGACTGTGGTGAGCAAAAACACCAAGACCACATTGTATTTTCATGGAGGAGGTTCTGAAAACATGTTTGTTTTCTGGTCTTCCTGAATGTCCTCCATGTTCCCTCAGCTGGGTGCGGACCCGCTGGGCGTTGTTGGTGGTGTTCTGGCTCGGCTGGTTGGGGATGTTGGTCGGAGCCGTCCTCATCATCCTGCAGGCTCCTCGCTGCAGAGATCTACCCGCCACCAACTGGTGGAACGACGGCCCGCTGTACCAGATCGGAAACATCCAGGCCTTCACCGACACCCGCGACCTGAAGGGTGAGAACGTCCAGCGTTCACACGGCATTCTGGGAGATTAAGAGAGTAACAGCGGTAACAGCTGGATTGTTGCTTAACTCACCCTTCATCTAAATAACTGTTTAATATTGCTGAGTACACGTCTGCTGACATTTAGCAGAAGTAAAACACAGTTTGAACTTTGCTCTGAAACAGAAGCATGAGTCAGAGCTGGTTATAGTGGAGCAGATAAGCTCTCATATGTGTAACCAGGGTCTCTCTACTCTTGATTACAGTTTATAAAACAGCAAATACATTTCTTATATCGCTGATAGTGATAACAGCCAACAGTCTCTGCGTTGTGTTTTGTGATGTTGATGGACTAACGGCTGACAGCTACAGTAGTTAACTCCAACGCTGAGACACAAACAGCTCCGATGTCGATTCACAGATGATCTATTGCTTATAAGCACTTCAGGATCTGGGGGATACAAGCCCGGTCTCAGTAAAACTATTCAGTTTAAAATAAAATCATAAACAAAGGAAACTTACAATTTGATTTCTGTAGCCAATCTAAATAAACTTAACTGACAAATTATAGAGCCAAAGGTCCAAGACTTCTTAAACATTACACATTACACAAAGACACTACCGATACAGATAAATTAGGACACATAGAAAATTACTCTGGATGTCAATTTAGTTACCATCTCTCTCTCTGATAGGCTATACATTAATATTTACAGGTTTTCACTTAACAGTCAACCACTCACCTGGGGGACTTTATAACTGCATTGTTACCATGGATACTGTGTAGCTTAGTAATTAATATGAAATATAAAATAATCATCATAAAAATACGAAAATAACACAAATATGTACAACTTCCAACTATCAAATAAAGGTAACATTACTGACTAAATTAAATTCTATATTACAAGATTTTGCTATTAGACAAAGTAACAATTTAAACCTCAAACTATGTATTTAATGTAACATGCAAGAAGCATATGTTACATCTGGAAGGTATATATATATATATATATATAATATATATATATGCATTATAGACATGACCTTCATAGAAAGTGTTACCAGTGAAAATGAAACACCCTCTTTTGAGGACATGAGGGTTTCAGGTGAAAAATGCGAACTAGCATGCTAGCTTCTGATTAGCATGTTCAATAACATGCTAGCTTGCCACATAAAGTGTAATTCTGTCTTCTACATTCTTGCTAATGTAGCTGTCAGTAAGAATAGAAGAATTTACTTGATTTCTTAAATGAGGTCCATGACAGTCATGTAATTCCCTATAACATTCAGCTCTCTCCTACATTTGGTCTGGGCTCAGTCACAGCTGATGTCTCCTCTTCCTCCTCCTCCTCCTCCTCCTCCTCCTCCTCCTCCTCTTCCTCCTCCTCCTCCTCCTCCTCCTCCTCCTCTTCCTCCTCCTCCTCCTCAGGCCTGGAGCAGAAGATCGGCAGCTTGTCTCAGCTGAAGGTTAAAGGTCTGGTGGTCGGACCGATCCACGTCGCTCCGGCAGACGAAGCCATGAGCCTGAGGTTCGAGGAGATTTCCCCCGAGACCGGAAACCTGGAGCAGTTTAAAAGCCTCGTCCAGGCCGCTCATAAGAAGGGTGAGGACAAATATCATGAACATATTGACACAAATCAGGAGTAATTATTGAATAGTTTCAAACATTAAGGGTTAATTATACGGCAGGTTTAAGGGATTTTAAATGCTACAGGATTATTAATCGAAGCAAGTCACATAAACGTTTTCACTTTAACTTGTCTGTTAAATGACCCCTGACTCACCTTAAATTCTTTTATTCAAATTCTCAATTAAAGGTGCTCAATTGTGTTTCGTTTAGTTAATTCAATTCATGAAATTAAAGGTACTCATTTATGTTTTTTGCATTAATAACAAAGACAATAAACTGCTTAACAAATACAAGGTTTTAATATGAGGGTATTATACAATATTGAGTACAAACAGTTAATTTTAAATTAAGGGTGTTGCTTAAGGTGATCTAAAATATATTAAATAAATAATGTGCTGTTCTCCACTATTGATAACTCCCTCAAATAACTTGATAAATGTAAATGTGAAAAAGGTGTAAAAGTTATTCTAAGGAAAATGTGGTTAATAGAGCCTGTTGTTTCTGGTCTTTATTAAAGACACATCACAGGACCAAATTACTTCTCTGTGTTTTATAATATATCCTATGCAGAATCTTAAAAAGAAGTAATTTAAGTCATAAATTATATGAACATTTATGAACTTGGAGACAGTTTAACATCTAATATTAATTTAAATATTTCTCTCTGAAACAGTAAAAGAAAAGAAGAAAGTCTCACAAACTGAAAAAGCTAAAGTACCAGTACCTCAAACATACTGTATTTAAGTACAATGGTGAAGTAAATCTACTTTATTTGTGCATCTCACACATACCTGTTTAGTTTATGTGTTTTTGTGTTTCTGCAGGTATTTCTGTGGTTCTGGATCTGACTCCAAACTACCAGGGATCATCTGGACCCTGGTTCTCCAACATCAGTGTGACCAACGTAGCCGAGAGACTGAAGGTGAATACAGTACATACAGTACAGCTGTAAGTATGGAAGACAGAGATACTGTGTGAGGTGAAAGGGACAGGTGTATACAGGTGTTGTAAAAACAACCGCAAGTTGAGAGAGTTCAGTGTGACTTCATTTAATTCAATATATTGTTAATAATATCACTTCCCTAAAGAAACGTCCATAAATCCTCTTAGAACCCAGAGAACAAAGAGGCCGCAGAAGCTGTTTCTACCTGTTCTTCAGTATCACAGTGATCAGTGATAGTTGTCTGTACATCCATGGTCCACTGCAGACAGGAGCTGCTGATGGCTCATTCAGCGTACTTTTAGTCCTATATAACAAATGTAGGATAAAACAAGTTGTAGCCCACAGCTAACGTCTCCATGGCAACATTATACTTCTGCTTACATCCTCCAAACCATCATGGGAACTGTTGAAGAGATTTCCCCAGAATAATAGTGTTGTGTCTAACAGCTGCCTCTCTCTCCTCAGTCTGCTCTGGTGTTCTGGATGAAGGAAGGTGTGGACGGGGTGCAGTTGTCGGGGGTGGAGCGGGTGGCCAGCCTGGTGCCATCTCTGTGGGCCGACATCCGAGCCATCGTCCAGAACGGGACGGACGAGCGTCCCAACAAGAGGTCAGAAACCAAACTGTCACACTGTTACCGGGACCAGGTCCAGCTCATTCAGGTCAACTGAACCTCAACAAAAACCCAAGGCCGCCTCATTAACATATACCCTGTTCCTGACGGGTCCAGCATCACTCAGAGTCTTCAGGTTCTTTAAAAAACAAAAGGAAGAAGAAAAGAAAATCCATAGAACTGTGATAGTAGATCCAGTTTTAATTTAAACCAATGAAGCAAAACACAACCTCAAAATCTGGATTATATAAGATAAAGGTCTGATGTGTTTTCCAGAGTCCTGATCGGCGTCACAGAGCGCTCCTCAGCTGAAGACGTGTCCGACCTCCTCTCCTCCACTGGCGTCGACCTGCTGATCTCCAGGGTCCTCCTCCTCGGCAACACGGACGCCACGGAGCATGCTCAGTCCGTCCAGCTCTTGTATTCGTCCCACAGCCAGACCAAGCTGGCCTGGAGCCTGGGGGGGCGGGCCGAGGGTCACCTGGCGTCGCTGGTGGGCCCGACTCTGGTCAAACTGCACCAGCTGCTGCTGCTCACGCTGCCCGGGACGCCCGTCTTCAACTATGGAGACGAGATCGGCCTGATGGACGAGGTGAGGACGAGAAACACTTTTTATATTTTATATTTTTTATATTTATTTAAAGTTACACGGTTCTTTACAGATTCAAAACATTCAGAAACAGAGTGAACTCCCCTAAAAATCTCTAAAACTAATCAAATGATGATTGATTATTGCTGATTATAGTCTCTACATATTGATTGGTTACGTCCCGTCCTCCTGATTGATTTTGACAGTTTATTGTCTCTGTTAAAGGGCACCAAGTTTCCCAGAATGCTTTGGGACTCTGACGAGGAGCTGAATGGGACTCTGCAGGTAAACAGACACATCGTCAACAAAACATGGAGACACTACTGCAAAAAAACTTCTTATTTCTACTGATGATGAGGGGAAAAACTACAGAATAACATGAAAACTCAGTTTAAGTTATCTAAAAGTCAGTACACGTAGTACAAGTACAAGTAACAGCAATACTATTATCATTATTGGCAGTACCAGCAGTCGTCGTAGTAGTTGCAACAGTGGAAATAGTACTACAGCAGGAGTTCTAGAATTAACTGTAGTAGTAGTGTTTGTACCAGCAGCAACAGTAGTAGCAGTTGTAGTAGTTCTAGTGGTAGTACCAGCAGGAGTAGTAGTGGTAGCAGTAGACTAGTAGTACTAGTACCAGCAGAAGTGGGCGTAGGAGAAGTAGAAGTACTAGTTTTAATTGCAGTACCAATAGTAGTAGTAGCAGTTGTAGTTGTAGTACTACAGTAGTACCAGTTGTAGCAGTCGCAGTAGGCGCCACAGTAGTGGTATCAGTAGAAATAACAATAGCAGTAATTGTAGTAGTAGTAAAAGTAGTACCAGTAGTAGCAGCAGTTTTATCGGTAACAGTACCAGGAGTAGTGGTAGAAGTACAAACAGCAGCTGTAGTAGTAGTGGTAGTAGTAGTAGTACCAGCAGCAGCAGTAGTAGTATTGTGTTGTGATTATTGATCAGTACTGTATTGATCTCTGTGTACAGGAGGAGAGGGCTGAGCGTCTGTCCTGTCGCAGGTTTTTCCGCGGTCTGAGCGAGCTGCGTGGTAAAGAGCGCTCCCTGCTGTTCGGAGACTTCCTGCTCCTCTCTAACTCCTCCTCCTCGCTGGCGTACCTGCGGGTCTGGGATCAGAGCGAGCGTTACCTGGCCGCCTTCAACTGGGCGGAGGAGGCGGCGGAGCTGCAGCTGAGTGATGCGGCGCTGCCTCGGCAGGCTGCGGTCGTCCTCAGCACCAACAGCAGCGCCCTGCCGGCAGACAGCAGCGTGGACCTGACGAACCTGCGGCTCGGCCCCGGGCAGGCCGCGCTCCTCAGGTTTCCCTACACTGGATAGAGTTTAGATTCAGTTTCAGCCGTTATCTCCAGAAACATGACGATTAAAGCCCATTCAGACTGAGGGGAGGTGGGGATGAAGTCTTCACTGAGCTTGTCGGTAATTAAACTCATCAACATTTTAACCCCGGTGAAACTACACGATCTGGTCTGTAACAGACACTCAGCAGGACAGAGACTAAAGCCTCCTCAGGGGGGCGCCGGAGATCTGAAGGGGAGGCATCATTCTCTCTGATGTCCATCCAGAACAAACGTCCAGAGAGAACAAAGAGCTTTTCTGATCAGTGATCCACTGCAGACAGGAGCTGTTGATGGACTCTGACTGCAGGTGAACTAATGTAAAGGTGCAGCTGACGTTACAACAGACCAGCTGATGAGCTTCACGGGGTCTGGTTCTCCTGATGGCTTTAATTGTTTCTGTCATCTTATTGGTTCTCAAACAGGCCGACGTGTTGCTGTTAGCATGTTAGCATCTATCAGATTAGCAACAACATTTTCACACAAAAGCAGACACACACACACACACACACACAGACAGAAACACAGTCTGAATGAGGCTTCAGTCACATGATCTGGTTATTGAATGTTGCTGAATATAAATCTGTGTGACCTGCTCTCTGTGTTCTGTGAATTCTGTGAAAACAAAACAAAAATAAAAACGAAGGAAAGTCTGAAGTGTTTGAGTCTCTGAGTTTAAAGTTTGTAGCCTCTAAAGTGAAGTGGAGGTGTTTCCGGCTGTTACAGACGTCTGAATAAACATTAAGTAGAAAACAAGTATTATAACTTGTAATGAAAGCAGGAGTGCTTCACTTGAATGACGAGTCTGCAGCAAAGACTTAATTATTTATGATGTATTGTGTAGTTTAACCCTTCAGAGAAATGTGCAGTTTTTGGTTCCTCCCGCAAGAGTCCCTCGTTAATCCTCCTTTATTAAGAGTCTTCAGTTATGAAGATTTGGGAAACAGCTTTTTAGTTTAAGATGGTTCATAAAATGGATTTTCGTCTCTGCATCATGATATAAAACAGGCAGAAAGGGAACGAGTTCACTTCAGTGTAGTTCACAGTTTGTCCTGCAGAGGGCAGAAAGTGCTCATAAATCCTATACTTATGACTGTACTACATATGTACTATTAACTGTATTAATGTAGTACCAGATATACTACAGGCAGAGGTAGAAGAAGTACTCAGATCATTTACTTCAGTAAAAGTAGTAATACCACAGTGTTACAAGTAAAAGTCCTGAATTCAAAAAGTTACTTAAACGTACACAATTATCAGCATCAAAAGTACTCATTATGCAGAATAATGTATATTATATTATTGTATTATAATTATTGATCATTAATGTGTTCATCACTTTAATGTGCTCATTTTAATGACTTTATGTTCTGCTGGCTAGATTGTACTGTGAATTTACCCCCGAGTTTCATCTTAACCTGTAATATTACGTCATCATTTATTTGTTGATTATATTTTGTATCATTAATCTGAAGTAATTAGTAAGTTCAGTTATCAAATAAATGTTAAGTAAAAGGGAGTAAAAGTAGAAGGCAGGATTAAATGGAAATACTCTAGAGAAGTACTTAAATACAATACTTGAGTAAATGTACTTAGTTACTTTCAGCTGTTGATAAATGATGTTCGCTGACAGACATCAATCAAACTGACGCTCAGAGCTGCAACATCGTTTCTTTTTGTTAAAATTCAATTATCAACAGCGAAAAACCCACTAAAAGCAGAATTCACCTCCATTTATTTTCTATTTATTTTCTACGCCAGTGATTCACTTCTCAGGTGCTGCACCTGAAACACCCACCTGTTGTTTTCTGTGTAAAATCTCACATGTTGGTGGCGTGAAGACGTCTTTCTTTGGACTATTTAAGTCTTAAATTTAACAAAATATATAAAGTAAACACACAAACACAGCTCTTAATTTCCTCCGGGATTTATTAGTGGTGATAACTTGTTTATATCTCTTATATCTGGTTACTTTCGACTTGTATTCACTGAAGGTACAATAAAACTAAGACAGTTCAGAGCAAAAGCAGCGTAATAAATGCACATTAAAACAGATCTACAGTAAAAGCTGTAAATAAAAGCAGATTTCACATTAACGAATGTGACGTCTTTCATTTCTTCATCTCATCTTTAATCATTTCAATGATTTATGTAAGTATGTGCAAATATTCTCTATTATATATTTATATGTTGCCTCTCTGCATGTTATGAATGTATTTACTTTAAAGTCGAGATGAAGCGGCATTTCGAGATTATGGAGCTTCCGTATGGTGACGTATTTCTGAGTGAAACAGGAGGCACCGCACTGTAGCTAGCTAGCTAATGAATCTGAGCTCTGTGCCGCTAACAGCTGAATATTGATTGATGGGTGGATGTCATGATATTATTGGTTGGTTCAAGCTTACGTAAGCACCCGTCACATTTAGTTTTACAGGAAGAAAACATGTATAAATTGATTTTTTTGTCATATATTGTTAAACGGGTGCACAGTATGACGGGGCTGTGATCTAACCTCCTCTAGACTTTAAGTTTCCGTCATCACTCGAGGATTCATTTCATCTGCGAGTGCGACGACGTCCCGACGTCTCTGGAGTTTTCTTCCTCGCTGTCTTTTATAATTAAGAGTCGGCTCTTAATTCCCTCACCTGATTACTGAAACTACATTAAACATTCAAACTGGAACTCAATCAGCGCTCATCGCCATGACAACAACCTCCCTCGATGAATACAAGATGTTTTATTCTGGTGAAGCTCAAACTCTAATGGTGGCACGTTGCCCCCCCCCCCCCACACACACACACACTCACACACTCTGAGATGCCGTGGCCTCGACAGCGGCGCCGTCTTGTTTGCCGTTTCTCATGAATAAAGCAGAAGCCCTCAGGTTGAAGACAGGCAATCAAACTCTCCTGGTTTTCATCTGGAATTCAGTTTTTAAATGTATTTTTACAGGTGATCAGAAACCGCCTGCAGCTGAAACAACGACCGGTAGCAGCCGGCGTCTATAAACTGCAGGACATGAAGAAGGACGAGGAGACAAGAGAAAGAGAAGAAGACCTTCATGTTGGCGGCTGGAGGGGGTGGATAGTTGTATTTCCAGGGCAGGTGAATGAGCGAGGCAGTCTACATCAGGCCTGCAGACCAGGGTTCAGTTTTACAAGTTTAAAATGTAAACGAAGCGTTTCTGTGTGTTAAAGTATGAAAAAGGAGGGAAAAGACCCATGTTGTCCAGCTTTTTAGGTTTAAATTAAACTACTGTTGGTATCCTGCAAAAAGATACTGCTGCTAATGCTAATGTTAATGATTTATCAGCTGTAGCTAGCTAATTAGCATTAGCTCTGTGAGTAAGTTGAAAACTGACTTGTTTTTAACATGAGAACCCTGCAAAGTGCACGGTCTTAAATATTCACTTGGTGGCTATAGATTCGTGATAGAACAGTGGAAAACTCACCTGCTCTCACCTGAAGTAGCTCTAGGCCAGTGATACTCAAGTTACGGCCCGTGGGCCAAATCTGGCCCGTGATAGGGTGCCAGGTGACCCGCCAACCATTTTCTAATTCACAATGAAAACAAATTGATTCACACAGGGAATTTTTAATGTTCAATAATGTCAAGTTGCAAGTGGTGACACTTGATTCCTGGACCTGCGCGGGGCTCGTGGGAGAAGTTTGCCTTCAGGTCTGCCTGCCTGGCAGAAATTCGTGAGGGCAAACTTCTCCCATGTTGCTGCGCAGGGCTGCAACTGGATTGGTCTCTTGGAAAAGGTGAGTGAGGACAGCAAACGTCGAAAGGTTGACAATGAAAACAGGCAATTCAATGAAAAATAGACGAATTTAGATGAATTTGCCTTTTTTGCCGCCTCACACCAAACCTCTGTGTTTAATTTGCCAAATTAAAGACAATTGCTGTATGCAGGTTGCTAATATCAGGCGGCATCACGAGTCAAAACATGCTAGCTTCAGTGCAGCGTTCCCGTCTGGTAGCGCCGCAATATATCTGATCAATATCATTAATGTTTGGTTATTACCTGGCCCCTGGCCTCCTGTCATTTTGCAAAAGTGGCAAAGCAGGCTGAGTATCTCTGCTGTAGGGCGTTTAACCAGTAGGTGGCAGTAGCCGAGCCTGTGTTCATCTGAGACTGTGCTTTTCAGCTCGTTCAGCTTCTGTATCATTACTCCTCATTAGCGGTGACACCGCTCGGCCTCTCTCCTGCAGGTTACTGATGTCTGTCTGCGTCTTAATAACAACCAGACGCAGCAAATGGATTGATTGTGTCTGCATGACGTCGTCAGAGGCAGGAGAGAGGGAGGAGATGGAAGTTAAACGTCGACTCGTCGGCCGTTACACATCAGATGCTCCTGTGGAGTTCAGTTTGTTTTCCTGCAGTCAGGAGTTAATTATACGGTCGGATAATTTGATTAAGATTTGATTTTAGGTCACATGACACGGTGGCAGCCATGATATACAGTGTTGAGTTAACTGACTGTGAAATACTGTCTCTTCTGTTTCCACAAACATTAAGAAAAGAGATCATATCACTCCCCTCTTAATGTTTTTATGGTGGCTACCAGCTCATGCAGAATCGATTTTAAGAGTTTACTCATTACTTTTAAAGCACTTGTTGGCCACAGACTATATCTCTGAATAACTGCGTCCTTATAAACCTGCAGTCTGTGATCCTGCTGAGGTCCGGGAACCTGTTGGTGCTTCTCATGTCAAGGTGTCCGAGCTTTTTCTGTCAGGACACTTCGACTCTGTAAAGACCCGACTGACAAACTCTTTTCTTCTGAAAACACATTTTTATCTAAAGGCTTTTGAATAACCTCTTTTAAATTTCTTTTTCTCTTTTGTGTTGCTTCTGAAAATGTATTTTTATTGTAAGGGTTTTTTGTAACCTCATTCAGTTTGGGTGAATTTATCTGCAGGTGGTTTATGTGTTCAAATTCATATGTAACGTGTTTCTGTGTTTTCTTTCATTTTGTCCTTGTAAAGCTCTTTGTGACCTCTGGTTTTGATAAGTGCCATAAAAATCAGAGACAATGAAGAAGCGAACTCCTCTTGTCTTTTCCAGAGTCAGATGTTTCATACAGGGTGTCACTTTCACCTCTGAGTTCAGCCTAGCTTAGCACAAAGACTGGAAGCAGGGGGAAACTGCTAGCCTCCATGAACGACGTCTTCCTAACTCTGCCAGCTCTCTGCATTATTGATGAGGATGGAGGGCAGATTTCTGCTCTGTTAATAATACATACAGATGTTGACTTTAGTGAAGATGCTCTAACTGCTGACTCAGGATATCATCAGCAGAAACACTTTCACTTCCCCTCAGACAGCAGGGCATCAACAGTGTCAAGTGTTTTACAGTGTTACATCTGTAAAAGAGTGAAAAGTGACAAATGTTACAATTATGGCGACTCTCCTCTACTTATAGTGTATATATCTATAAACGTTTTTCATTATCATCCTTTAAAGTGGGATCACAGTGTGGAGTTGAACAGTGTGGAGTTGAACCATCAAACACTCCTCAGAGGATCACTTTTTATTTTTTCCTTTTTATTCCTCTAACATGTTTTTATTTAATCCTGTGATGTTTCTGTGATTCTGTTTAGCTGTGAGTGATGAAAGCCGGCTGGTTTTATCTGCAGGAAGAAATAACCTGGCTGTGCGCTCGAATGAATACTGAATGAACATCAGCGGCTTCAGAAGAGGATTTCACTTCACATCAGTTTGTACAAGAACTCAGTTTCATGTTGGAGCAAAGCACAGTATCAGTGTTTAAAGAGGAAACGATCCAGCAGACACATGTGAGAGAGAGTTAAATAAAAGCTTCACGTGACAGAGATGCAGAGAGATTCACACAGAAAGAAAAAAAACTGGTCCCGCAGCATTAAAGGAACATTTCACCAGTTCAGAAATTCTACGGTTTCTTCATTGATCTCTCAAAATATCCTCACATTCCAAAAATGTCCTCACTTTTGAAACACATGGTCCCCACATAGATAAAAGGACAAAGATAGTGACTTTAAAAGCCATTTTTAAAATGTCCTCACAGCCTGGTGAATTAAATATTAAATAAATGATCTATTTAACTGAACATTTCCAAAATAAACCTCCAGTGAATAATTTCCTTTTTCATATTTAAAGTAATGATGATTAAAGCAACAATATAAATATATAAATATAATATATGAAATCCTCACCTTCCAAATATTCATTTATCAAACGGAGCAGATAGTGGTAGCAAGTGATGCACACTTCATGGTGCTGTCGGCGGTCGGGATCCATTCTTTGTGAATTCGCCCGTCAGAGTTGTGACAGTAAATGTTGAACTGGGTCCAGCTCTGCTTCAAACCAGCCGCTGTGGGAACAAAACAGAGAAACTGAGCGGTTAGTTTCAAACAGTCTGAGCTCTTGAATCCGTTTCTCTGGTTTTAAAACCTGCGACTGATCGCTTCATCAGCAGAACGACGTCTTTTATTCTCTTTTGTCTTCTTCAGACAAACAGTGAGTCAGAGAGGAGGCGAGCCGAGGAGTCACAATGACAACAATACAAACACAGCAGGACTCCACTGGCTCTGCTTCATCACCGAGGAGGAGGAGGAGGAAATGATGACATTAAGAGAGGGAGGTGATGGATAAGGAGACACCATGGAGGAGCAGGAGGGGGTGGAGGAGAAAATTACAACATAAAGGAGGATGTGGAGGAGGAGGAAGAAGGGTTGGAGGAAGAGACAAGAGGATGAAGAGGGGTGGAAGAGGAGGAGAAAAACATAAAGAAATGTGTGGAGTAGTAGAAACAGGAGAGGAGGAGGTGGAACAGGAAACTAACATGACAAAGGAGGAGTTCAAACTTGAACATGGAGGAGGTGTTTACATTTAGGATGAAGAGGAGGTGGTGGAGGAGGAAAAGACAAACATGAAGGAAGAAACTTGAACATGGAGGAGGAGGAGGAGGAGGAGAATTACATGGCATGAAGGAGCAGAGGCAGCAGAAGAGAAGCAAGCGTTGTTCCTCCTCCAGGTGTTTCTCTCTGCAGGTAAAAAGCTTCACCTGAGAGCTGACTGTTAGATAAAGTCACCTGTCGGGAGGGTGGTGATGTCACTGGGAGGGTGGTGATGTCACTGGGAGGCTGACGGTGATCTGTCGTCTCCTCTCATGAACTCGCTGGTTAATGAGCTCTCAGCGGAGAAACGTCACATCAGACAGAAACTGCAAACAAAGCTGCTGCTGAGTCGACTCTCAGTTTCATTCATCTTTGATTTTCTGCAGCGCCGAACAAACTCACCTCCAAACCAAGAGACACACGTCAAACTGTGAAGATGATTCTCAGCTAATCTTTGAGATGTCAAACGTTCTCCTGTGTTTCAGTGCAACGTGAGCTCACAACACCACAGACAACTTTCAGACAGCATCAGGCTTTAAACACTGCAGATCCTGAGCTCCTCTTCACACACACATTGGTTAGCCAGGGTTAACCTGAGCCCACGGCTACTAGATTCACACTGCACGTCTCCCAGTCCGGGTTAAATGTCCGCTGGAACACGTGACTCATGTTTCTATTCTATAATGACGCGTGCCGACTCTTTAACAGCGAGCAGCAATGTTAAAATGCTGCCTTTAGCAGAAACATGCAAAAGAGAGAGAACAGAGGGAAAGAAAAGAAAAAGAAGTGTGTTGTGTATTGGACCTTTTGGTGTGGAGCCATTAATAAAGCCATTAGTTACAAAGCCTTTGTAAAGGGGTATCTAAAATAATAAATAAATACGCTCATGCAGGTCTGTGAGTTTACTGTGAATCTAGAGGCAGCTGTCAGCAGTAGGAGTGTTTGTGAACACATCAGCAGTTTTCTTCAGTGCAGAGCTTCAAATACTGAGACTGTAACACTGACGCTGTGTTTAGGGACTGCAGGTAAACTTTTCAGAATAAAGCTGCTGTACAGTTTTAGCAGTCAGCAGCAACGGTTGCCTGGAGAGACGACCAACTTACCAGCTGAAACAGTTTGTCTGGAGGCCGGCACGCCGCCGCCGTGCAGAGATGCTGACGGTCGATTCTGACGTTTTTTTTCTCCTCTGTCTCCTCTTTCATGCGTCCCTCAGGGCCGTAAACAAACCGACCTCGGCACAGTGCTGATCTCTGCTGTTACCAGCCCGCGGTCCACCGCCAGCTGACGCCGAGCTTCACCGTGGAAACAGTACAACGCAGAGTTTTATTGGCGGCTCCGGGGAGACGGAGAACGCCGTAACAATCTGTGACAGCAGCCAAACTGTGGAGGAAGGAGATTCAGACTCAGAGTTTCACTGTGTGGCTGGAAGCAGACGGGACAGATGTTACAGCAGTAACTGTGACTGCAGCTCAAATAACCAACAATGGTTTTAATCAAGCGGTTCATGTACTGATATCATTTGGTCTATGAAATGTCAGTTTCAGTTCAAGACGATGTCGTCAGATGTCTTGTTTTGTTCGAACAGTCCAAAACCCCAAAATGTTCAGTTTACAATAAAATCAAACAGAGAAAAGAAGAAAATATGAAATGTTGGAGAAACTGATACCTGCAAATGTTTGCTTAAAAACTCAAACAATTATTATTATTATTATCAAAGTAGAGTGTCAATTGACTGTCCAAATCATATAAATGAAGTGGCCCAGGAAGCAGAGCCATGAAAAGGTCCAGCTGGTCTTCACCTTGTTCACCTGTGGCGGTTTTGAAAACTTTCTAAAAACATGGTCCCCACAAAGATAGAAGGACAAACACGTAGTGTGTGATAGTGACTGTCAAAACTGAATCACAGTCAGGTCAATTAAATATTAAATAAATAACCTATTAAAAACTCTTCATAATAATCTTCTTTTTCATATTTAAAGCTACAACATGTTTAATACAGAAGCACAACAACCTGAAACAAATATGGTTCTTTTTTTTAATCTTTTATTAAAATCAAATTAACAGTGTGAAGTCTTTTTCTTTCTTTTGTTTTCTGCCTCCTTATTTCTGTTTCTCTGTATTTATTATGGATCCAGTTTATTTTATTGTTTCTCTTCAGTGTCTCTGTCCCTCCTCCTCCTCCTCTTCATCTCCATGTCCTCCCGTCTTCCTGTGGTCACGGCGTCTCCTGTAAAAGCAGAGAGCATCTGTTCGGCTCTGACTAATTGCTTCGTCCTCGGCCTCTTCAGAGACGTTCACAGCTCATATCATCCGGAGCTCCATTACAGAGTCGAACCTCCACGCAGACACATTATTCCTCTAATGGTCCGAGGTTAACAGCCTCTGCAGGAACACACACTCTTCAGCTCCTTCTGCCAAACAGGCTCCTCCATTAACAAGCTCCTGGGAGACTTTGGGTATTTTTTGTTCAGAGCCGATCGAAGCTTCAGACCGTCTGCAGGATATTTTCTTATCTTCTGTCCTTTCAGACTCACCTGTCCCCGAAGACTTTATACCAGAGAGCAGAGGCTTTAATGAGCTGGAGGCTTCAAGAGCACAGTTTTTGTTTAGTTTGAGAAATCTGTGTGTGAATTTTCTGCTGTCATGGCCCAAAAACAGCAAGTGTGTGTACATGTGAATCCACACACATGTATTTGGTTGGGTTTTCTCTGCGCATGTGTTGTCAGATTGGTGAATGTGTTTATTTAATTGTGTTTTTTCTGTTTGCATGTGTTGTTGAGCTCTCAGAGCCACTGCAGATCACAAGATGTAAAGATGAAGTTAATAAAAAGTGTGAGTCAATATCATGAATATGGAAGAAACTGATGCTGCGTTCATATGCTCCTTGGATCGGATGGTCCCAGATCCTGAGTTGGGAAGTCATTCTTCCGACTTTGGTGTGTTCACAAGGTTTTAAGTCGTAATGTGGAAACAACATGGCCGCTAGAGAGAAGATGTGATGCTGAAACAGTTTGAAGCTTTTATTACAAAGTGATTTTGTCCCTGACTTGTTGCTGCACCAGTCCATTCCCTAAAACTACTCAAATATTGCTTTACCTTGTTATCAGGGTTGATGCTAATCAATACCTTTTCTAACTGATCTAGGTCACTCTGCATGGACGGCAACTAACGGTTACAACTAACACCATATTACAAATTATATGGGAGCAAAACACTGATGTGTAATCTATGTTTCGTCCACCATGTTTCTGCGTATGTGACGTCAACTTTCAGCAACTCGTGTACCAACGTTTTCGCTGACTTCCCTGAGTTGTTCCGACCTGAGGGGGCATTCACGTGAATTTTCCCGGTTGGGAAGTCATTTTTCCGATTACTCTGACAGCACATGACTGCAGGGTGAGTTACGATGACAGAGGTGTGCTAGTAAATTCTCACGGGAGCTGTAGTTTCTTCTGTGCTCACAAAGAAATCGTTGTTAAACTTACAATCATGACGGTTTCAGCTTCTAATAAGATTATTATTATTATTATTATTATTAGATACTTATTAATCCACAGGCCTATGAAAGGAATCCTGAATGAGAGATTGTGTTGAGCTCCTGAAGCTGGGGGAACAGGGCTCAGACAGGAAGTGACATCAAAACACAGGTAGATGTGAAAGACGCAGCTAGTAAATGGACCTTGAGTTAAGGTCAAGAATAAACTGTCATGATCTCATTTGTGTGGTTTTATGTAAAGTGTCATTTTGTGTTGTGTTGTTGAGGATTTAAAGCTTCTCTTTTGTTTTTAGACAGTCAGGTTTTAAACAGTGAGCACTAAATATTCACTACACTTGAGATTCCCAGAGTGACTGAAAGATAAATGTGAGCACAAATGAAACGTACACAGTGACGGAGGAAGAGGAGCTGGGTGGTCTCTTTAGTAATTGTATTGATTAAAATTTGGTGCCCCCCCCCAGTTGTTTGAGCAGACAGAGCAGCGCTGCGGTGAAACTCACTGTTATTAATGCAATTCTTCAGCACGTGGAGGGATGAAGTGCAGCTCCACAAGGAGGAGGAGGCTGTTTGGTATTCTGCTGCTCTGCTATAATTAAAATGTGAAATCAGAGAGGTGACGAGAAACTGTAGAGTCCTGCAGAAAGACTGACAGAGGTAAAGGACAGGAAACTGTTAACACTATCAGGACTGATCCAGCAGCAGGACAGTGTTGCACTGCATGATGGGAGCTTTTTAAACCAGGACTAACTCAGTCTAGACTTGTTTTCTAGGACTAACAGAGACTGACTGTGTCCAACACCATTTGTATCTAAAACCAACTGGATCTTATTTTCCAGTCGTCATCATTTAAATCATGGAGTTTGATGAAGTGGCTCTCTGGTGTTTGGTCCAATTTTAAACCTGAACCAGTGACTCTGGTTCCTGGTGGACTCACCTCCAAACAACAGCTCCTTCAGTGTGAATGGACCCAGAGTTAAACCGGGTGGAAATCCTTCTGTTTCAGACATCAGGCTGAAAATCCCATTAAAGCGCTGTAACGGAGCGTGGAGCCTCTGGATCTGCTCTCTGTGTGTAATTGATTGTACACCACGTAAAACCTCGTCTGAATTCTTATTTCTCTGTGCGTCGCTTCCTGTTTCAGCCTCCATCTCGTCGGCTTCACCCTCTGCTGCCCTTAATGAGAGAGCTGAGGTGATTTGTCCACGCTCGGCCAATCACCAGCCAGGAACAGTAAAGCTGCCATTAGTGTTTGCTCCTATTCGATGAGAGCAGATGATGATGGGAGGAAATTAGGAATTTATCCAGCCGAGTCTTTTTATTTTGATCTGCAGTTCAGGAGGGAAAGACTGAAAGCAGCAACATCTTCAACAAACATCCAATCAAACTGACACGACGTGTTCGCTGAGTTTAAATTTAACTTCAATCAGTCTGCAGTTATCTATAAATGCATGAGTGATTCTTACAGTCTCTTCAGTTCATTAAATCCCTGCAGACACCTGAAAGCAGCAGGACACGTGGGGATCAATGTGCAGTCAGAGAGCAGTGATTGATTAAATCAGATGCAGGTGACACCAGACAGACATATCAGACTGTTTCCAGATAACGATCAATCTCAGAAGTTTAAAGTTCTTATAAAAGTGTTTCTACAAACGCCCTTAAATGTAAAGCAGTCAGAGCGAGTTCACGACGTTAAGATCTTCTTATATTTAACAGTCTGAAGAGGCTGAACACACTTTAACGTCCACATATTAACTGTAAGCTGCTGTATGTCAACAATACGTCACAAAGCATACGTGTTGTAAACGACATAAAGAAATGTTTTACTGGAGAAGTTCAGAGTGACAATGAAGCTTAACGTGTAAACAGTCTGCAGTTTTATGATTCATGTTCCTGGGTGGAAGTCAGCTGTGCAGCAGCAGACGAGTGCAGTCCATATCAGAACGTTTGCAGGCTGTTAGTTGACTTGTCGTCAGCAGGATAAAACGTGCTAATGTTAACAGATTCATTCAGACCACTAACACACTATAAATCCAAAGAAGGAACGTTTCAGCCCGAAGAGACGAAGAAACCAGACGAGGAGAGGAAGAGGAGTTTAGTTTTATTTTTCTATTTCACAGCAAACGTCACTTAACAAAAACCATCAGTGTTCCTGATAAAAGTATAAACTTGAATAAAACACGTAGTTTTTGGTTCTTCCTGCAGCGTCTTCAGTCACGATGCCTCTGGGAAACAGCTCTTCATCTTCAAAAGTAGAGTAGAGTTTTTTTTACGATCATCTCTGCCTAAAGATGCTTTTGGGAAAAATAACTTGTTTCTGTTTCTGTTTCATCGTGTAACCCAGGATCAGATGAAACATTCAAATCCAAGACTAGTTGAGTCTAAAGAGTTTCATTCACCAGTTCAACCACTAACTAATTACTGCTGGACATCAGACTTTAAATGTGGCGGTCAGTTTGTATCAGAGCGAGTTAATGAAGTCTGATTGTTCAGTCTTCATCAGAGGAAGAGGAGGAATCAATACACAGAGCAGAGAGATGGAACATTTCTTTATGTGCGTGTTCGTGTATGTTTTATTTAGCAGTAAATTATACTCTGTGTGTGTGTGATATATACTAATAAGGACGAGTAAAGCTGAAGGGCAACGATCAGCATCAAGGTGAAAAGCTGAGGATACAAAATTATAATGATTATAGTAAAGTGAACGGGAAAAATCAATAAATAAGGAGGACAATGATGACAGAAAATGGGTGGGGGGGTAGAAAGAGCAAAAGAAAGGAGAGAGGATGATGATGACGGTGAGGAAGAAGTAGAGGAAGAGCAAAATGAAGAGAAGAAAGGCGTGAGAGGGGAGGAGGAGGAGGAGGAATAAAGGATGAAGAGGAGGACATCTGAAGGTTACTCTCAGTGTTCATCCATCAGCTCACAGATGGAGACTCATTTAACTCCACACATCATTAAACTGACGCTTCTCTCACAGAGGTTTGTCCCAGCTGAGCTGCCGTACCCGCTGCACGCCGTCCTCCTGTGGACACTTTCAGCTGTGGACATGGTCTTCTTCTTCACCACAGCTGCACGGCTCGGAAACATCTGTCATTAAACCTCACAGCACTAAATGATGCTGTCAGTTAAACCTGCTTTAACTCCAGTTTAAGATCAGATCATTTGATTACTTTTTAAAACTTTGCCCGTATTGATAAAGGCGGCACTATCAGAAGTGTGTAATTACATCTGCTTCAGTTCATCTTTGACTCCAGACAGAAGGTCACTCTGGTGAACTCTGACCCACAAATTAGCCCACAGACCAACAGGAAGCCGTCCTGACAGAGCTGACCTTTGAGCCCCACATGGAGGAGCTAGCGTGGTTAATACACTGTGGACTCTTAAAATCCTGTTAGCGACCGAGCTAAGCTAACAGAGAGCTTTATTTTCCCTATTTAATAACTATATTGAACTAAATGGTGAACAATAGTGAACAAAATGTCAGGGGGCAGTCAATCTCCCAACCTATCGGCTTCCATCTGACAACTATTTAGCCTCTGGGAGCAACGGCCAGTGTCTTTCGGGGCTTCCGGCCAAGACGCCTGTGAGCCGGTCAGTGCCACAGTCTGAAGCTAATTACTAAGCTAATTACAAAGCTAATTACTAAGCTAATCTCTAGGGTTCCGAAACTGATGAAAAGCTAAATCAGAACCTGTTGATAGAGATCAGGGGGAGGAAACAGAACATCCGGTTAGCACGTGTTAGCCAGCTAGCCCTGCGTCACCACGTCAACGAGCTTCTGAACCAGATGTTTAGCAAAGTTTAATTTGTACGAGCTCTTCTTCTTCTGTGGTGCTTTAATGGAGGATTAGCTCCACCAGCTGTTTATCTCCATCAACCAATGAATGTTCACACAGCAGCAGTTTAAAATGGCGCTACTTTTTGGTGGAAACTAGACTTTTGTTTTATCTGAAATGACTGTGAGCTGTTGATCACGCAGCAGAATGTTATTTTAATGATCAGATTTCCATTTATTCCTCATTCAGTTTCCTCCATTTTTGTCTCTCTCTCTCTCTCTGAGTGCATGCTGGGAGATTGTGGCGTTTGAGTTTCCGAACTTTTTTCGTTTTCTTTTCTTAGTAATGAGTTTTACTTTAACGTAGTTTATTGAAGGTGGTTTGGTTTAGTTAACAGCTGGAGCACTTTGGGGGGGTAGTTTTCTCCTGCCGGTGTCTCTGCCGGTCTGCAGGTAAATGGAGACTTCAGCAAACTGACGAGGAAACATGGCGTTAAGATCTCCGCCAGTTTCCCGTGCAGTGTGGAGGACACCGGGCTGGCTGTGGGGGAGAAGGTCGGACACAGCAGCGTCAGATCGGCCGTCGTCATCTTCCTGGACCAGGTGGACAAGGTGAACCGCGTCATCGAGACAGGTATCACGGTGAACGAGATGTTTGTGCCGGTGCTGCCGTTAACGCAGCCCGCAACCAAAGTGATACTATCCAATGTCCCTCCGTTCATCACCGATGAGTTCCTGAGCAGAGAGCTCTCCAGACACGGGAAGGTGGTTTCACCGATCAGAAAGATCCTGTCTGGCTGCAGGTCTCAGCTGCTGAAACACGTAGTGTCTCACCGGAGACAGCTTTACATGATACTGAACCACCGGGACGAGGAGCTCAACCTTCGCTTCCATGTCAAAGTAGATGATTATGACTACGTGATATTTGCAACCTCATCGGTGATGAAGTGCTTCGGTTGCCGTGAGGAGCCGTCGGCCGTCGGCCTCCCCGCGGCGGCATCCGCGCGGCCGGTTGCGGATTCGGTCGCCGGCCTTCCGGCAGCGGCCTCCCCGCCAGGGGGGGCCACGGGGCCGAGCGCCGTGCCGCGCCGCGTGGCTGCTGTGTCCGTGCCGGTACACGAGGTGTTGGAGGGTGATATACACAGTGTGAGGGGGGGTGAGGAGGGTGTAGGTGAGGCAGTGGAAAGTGAGGTGGGTGGAGAACAGGTGAAAGAAACAGGTGAGGTGGGTGGAGAGCAGGTGAAAGAAACAGGTGAGAAGGGTGTGTGTTGTAAAAATAAACAAAATCGGTGAGGTCAGTGAAACACAAGAGGGTCAGACAGGTGAGCAGGGACAAGCACAGTCAGGTAAGACAGGGAAGGAAGGGGTTTTATGGAGTGAGCAGGTGGAGGAGGCTGAGATGGAGGAGGCAGCAGCCAAACCAAAGCCTGCTCACAAACGCAGAAGAAGAACAAGGAGTGCATCAAATGAGGTTAAAACAAGTAAAGTAGGGGAGGACACAGTGAGGAGGTCGGTGCAGACAGATGACAGTGGGAGTGAGGAGGAGTGTGTGTCGGACAGCAGCGACATACCCGGTTTTAAATTGAGCAGCAGCCAGCAGAAAAAAATGTACTCTGCAGAAGAAATAAAGAGTTTTTTACAGCAAACTAAGAACCAGCACGGGGTTAAAATTGAAGAGTATTTTCCTGACTTGTCAGTGTTTTACACATCGGCCAGACTCCACATGAGCCAAAGAGAAGAGTCTGGCCTCACTGACCAAGAAGGTTTTAGATTAAAGAAACTTGTGCTTAAAGTGAAAAAACAAATGAACAGTGATGATGTCAAAAACTCCAATGTGTGTTTTAATTAACTTATTGGTTTTGATTTTGGTTTTTAACATCTCACTTAATATGGACATTTTTAAAGTGGGAAG
>SEMN01001242.1:0-63890 GCA_005408345.1 Macquaria australasica
ATGAGACAGCATGTCATTATTTAACATAGCATAACAATAAAACTAATATAACAAAACATCACATAACATTAAATAACACATCACCATAACATCACATTGCATAACATTACATAATATGACATTACATCACATCACATTACATTACATAACATAGTATTACATCACACAACATCACATAACTGTAACGAATGGGATAGACAAAAAACAGGAACAGGACTTAAATGCACGACCCAGAGCCAGACGTAGAGTAAAACAGTCTTTACTTGCCAAAAAGGGGTTCAGTACACAAAGATCAGTCCACACAGGTAACAAGTCCAGCAGGGAGAAGACAAGGCCGTAGTCCAACAGAAGCAAGATCATAAACAGGTAACCCAATACACAGGGAAAATTAATGCTAGAACGCTAAAGATGGAGGTGCTGAGATGAACTGGTAACAAGAGAAATGAAGAACACAGGTATATATACAAAACAGGAGCCAATAGGCTAATGGAGATTATGTGACTAATTAAACACAGGTGAGACATAAAACTGGTGGGAAAACAGACAAAGACAGGAAGTAAAACCAGAACATACACACAAGATGAAAAGTCTATCAAAATAAAACAGGAAAAGGACCTAGAGCACAGAACAGGATGTTACATCACATCACATTACATTTGGGCGGCTGTGGCTCAGGAGGTAGAACGGGTTGTTGGCGGTTCGAACCCCAGCTCCTCCTGTCCACGTGTTGAAGTGTCCTTGGGCAAGACACTGATCCCGAAGTTGCTCCTGGTGGATGCCAGCACCTTGCAGGTCATCTCCGTCACCATCGCTATGTGAGTGGGTGAATGAGACCAATCTGTAAAAAAAAACTTCGGGAACCATTAAGGTTGAAAAGCGCTATATGAGTGAAGCCCATTTTACCATTTACCATTACATCACATAACATTACCTCACATCATATTACATAACATTACATCATATCACATAGTATTACATCACATTATATTACATCACATCACATAACATTAGATCACATAACATTATATCGTATCACATTACATCACATAATGTGATGGAAGACTGGACGTGGGATCTTGGACGTGCTGACGTGCTCAGGTGAACGTATTGTCTCATTTCCGGTTACCGGTGTTTCTGTGTTAGTGGTTGCAAAGTTCGCTGCTCCAGCTAAACCCAGTTAATTTTGATATTTTCTTTACTATAGCGGTTAATTACCCGCTATACATTTAAGGATACACTAGCTCTGTTTAAACACTCATATCTGTCTCCTGTTAGCGACTTTCCGCTAATCCCACAGTTGTTTACACGCTAGTTAGTTGCTACTTTAGCTCAGTTAGCGATGGCGTCTCTCTCTCCTTCTCCCTCTCCTGCTCTCTCTTGCTCGGTGTGTCAGATGTTTAGTTATTCCTCTGCCTCCTTTAGCGATAATGGTACGTGTAACAAATGTAGTTTATTCACCGCCTTGGAGGCGAGGCTCAGTGAGTTAGAGTCGCGGCTCCGCACCATGGAGAGTCAGTCAGCCGTAGCTAGCCAGCCCCTAGCCGGTGCGAGCCGACCAGAGGCAGCTTCTGCTAGCCGTCTCCCGGCAACTCCCGAGCAGCCGGGAAGCCAGGGAGGCTGGGTGACTGTCCGAAAGAAGCATAGCCCTAAACCAAAGCCCACGGTTCACCACCGACCCGTTCACGTTTCTAACAAGTTCTCTCCACTCAGCGACACACCCGCTGAGAAACCAACTCTGATTATTGGCAGCTCCATTTTGCGAAACGTGAAATTAGCGACACCAGCGACCATAGTCAAATGCATCCCAGGGGCCAGAGCGGGCGACGTTCAATCCTATTTAAAACTGCTGGCTAAGGATAAGCGTAAATATGCTAAGATTGTTATTCACGTCGGCGGTAATGACAGCCGATTGCGCCAATCGGAGGTCACGAAAATTAATGTTGAGTCGGTGTGTACATATGCAAAGACAATGTCGGACTCCGTAGTTTTCTCTGGACCCCTGCCTAATCTTACTAGCGATGACATGTATAGCCGCATGTCATCATTCAACCGCTGGTTGTCGAGGTGGTGTCCAGGTAATGATGTGGGCTTTGTAGATAATTGGCGGACTTTCTGGAGAAGACCTGGTCTGATTAGGAGAGATGGCATTCATCCCACTTTGGATGGAGCCGCTCTCATATCTAGAAATCTGGCCGAATTTATTAGTGGCCCAAAGCCATGACAACTCAGAGTTCAGACCATAGACTTAATACAGTCTGTGGTCCAGACCAGGAGGCAGAGTTGCAGTCCTACACGCTTCTCTGCTCTTCCATTAGAGCAGTTACCCACCCTAAACTCCACAGAGAGGTTGTCTGCCCCCAGACCACTTAAATTATTTAAATCAAAAGTAAACAGAAGAGGAGTTACACATAAAAACCTAATAAAAAGTAAAACCTCCACTGCAACAGTACAACAAAATAGGAGAATTAAATGTGGACTCTTAAACATCAGATCTCTCTCATCTAAAGCTGTTCTAGTAAACGATCTAATATCAGATCATAATATTGATTTATTTTGTCTTACTGAAACCTGGCTGTGTCAAGGTGAATATGTTAGCCTAAATGAATCCACTCCCCCCAGTCACATTAATACTCACATTCCTCGAGGCACAGGCCGAGGAGGTGGAGTTGCAGCCATCTTCGACTCAAGCCTATTAATCAAACCTAAACCTAAATTAAATTATAACTCGTTCGAAAGCCTTGTTCTTAGCCTTTCACACCCAACCTGGAAAACACTACAGCCAATTCTATTTGTTATAGTGTACCGAGCTCCTGGACCGTATTCTGAATTTTTATCTGAATTCTCAGAGTTCTTATCAGGTTTAGTCCTTAAAACAGATAAAATAATTATTGTAGGTGATTTTAATATTCATGTGGATGTAGAAAATGATAGCCTTAGTGCTGCGTTTATCTCATTACTAGATTCGATTGGCTTCTGTCAGAGTGTACATAAACCCACTCACTGTTTTAACCACACCCTCGACCTTGTTCTTGTTTATGGGATTGAAATTGAACATCTAATAGTCTTTCCACAGAATTCTTTTTTATCAGACCATTTTTATTAACTTTTGAATTCCTATTACTGGACTACACGCCATTAGGCAAACATTCCTACACTAGATGTCTATCTGATAGTGCTGTAGCTAAATTTAAGGAAGTGATTCCATCGGCATTAAATTCAGTTCCATGTCTCAATGTAACAGATGACTCATATGCTAACTTTAGTCCCTCCCAAATTGATCATCTTGTTGATAGTGCTGCAGGCTCACTACTAATAACACTCGACTCTATCGCCCCTCTAAAAAAGAAGATAATAAAACAGAGGAGGTTAGCTCCATGGTATAACCCGCAAACCCGCAAATTAAAACAAACATCGCGAAAACTTGAAAGGAATTGGCGTTCCACCAATCTGGAAGAATCACGTTTAGCCTGGCAAGATAGTCTTAAAATTTATAGGAAGGCCCTCCGTAATGCCAGAGCAGCTTACTACTCATCATTAATAGAGGAAAATAAGAACAACCCCAGGTTTCTGTTCAGCACTGTAGCCAGGCTGACAGAGAGTCACAGCTCTGTTGAGCCATGTATTCCTATAGACCTCAGTAGTAATGACTTCATGAGCTTCTTTAAAGATAAAATTCTAACTATTAGAGAAAAAATTCAGCACCTCCTGCCCTCAGTTGGTACTGACTTATCTTCAAACACAGGAACCTTAGAAACAACTGTAAAACCTGTACATTTAGACTGCTTTTCTCCCATCAACCGTAATCAACTAACTTCCATGATTTCCTCATCTAAGCCATCAACGTGTCTCTTAGACCCCGTCCCAACTAGGCTGCTTAAAGAAATTTTACCCTTAGTTAGCACTTATGTACTAGATATGATCAATCTGTCCTTATTAAAAGGCTATGTGCCACAGTCCTTTAAAGTAGCTGTAATTAAGCCTCTTCTTAAAAAGCCCACTCTTGATCCAGGGATTTTGTCAAATTATAGACCTATATCTAACCCTCCTTTTCTCTCTAAGGTCCTTGAGAAAGCAGTCGCCAATCAGTTGTGTGACTTTCTACACAACAACAAGCTGTTTGAGGATTTTCAGTCAGGATTTAGAGTGCATCATAGCACAGAGACAGCACTGGTGAAAGTTACAAATGACCTTCTAATTGCATCAGACAAAGGACTTGTCTCTGTACTTGTCTTACTAGATCTTAGTGCTGCATTCGATACCATTGACCATCACATTCTATTACAGAGACTAGAACATTTTATTGGCATTAAAGGTACTGCACTAAGCTGGTTTAAATCCTATTTATCAGATCGATATCAGTTTGTACACGTTAATGATGAATCCTCTATGCACGCCAAAGTTAGTCACGGAGTTCCACAAGGTTCTGTGCTTGGACCAATTCTATTTACCTTGTATATGCTTCCTTTAGGCAATATTATTAGGAAGCACTCCATAAATTTTCATTGTTATGCAGATGATACCCAATTATATTTATCGATCAAGCCAGATGAAACCAATCAATTAGCTAAACTTCAAGCATGCCTTAAGGACATAAAAACCTGGATGACCTGCAATTTTCTGATGTTAAACTCAGACAAAACCGAAGTTATTGTACTTGGCCCCGAACACCTTCGAAACACATTATCTAAAGATATAGTTTCTCTAGATGGCATTGCCCTGGCCTCCAGCGAAACCGTAAGGAATCTTGGAGTTATCTTTGATCAGGATATGTCCTTTAACTCCCAAATAAAACAAACTTCAAGAACTGCCTTTTTTCATTTACGTAACATTGCAAAAATCAGGCACATCCTATCTCAAAAAGATGCAGAAAAACTAGTCCATGCATTTGTTACGTCTAGGCTGGACTATTGCAACTCTCTATTATCAGGCTGCCCCAATAAATCCCTTAAGACTCTCCAGCTGATTCAGAATGCTGCGGCACGTTTACTGACAAGAACCAGAAAAAGAGAACATATTTCTCCAATATTAGCTTCTCTACACTGGCTCCCTGTAAAATCCAGAATAGAATTTAAAATCCTTCTCCTCACCTTCAAAGCCCTAAATGGTCAGGCACCATCATATCTTAAAGAGCTCATAGTACCCTATTACCCCACTAGAGCACTGCGCTCCCAGAATGCAGGGTTCCTTGTGGTTCCTAGAGTCTCTAAAAGTAGAATGGGAGCCAGAGCCTTCAGCTATCAAGCTCCTCTCCTGTGGAACCAGATCCCAGTTTGTGTACGGGAGGCGGACAACCTCCTCACATTTAAGAGTAGGCTTAAGACTTTCCTCTTTGATAAAGCTTATAGTAGGGCTGACTCAGGTGACCCCTGAGCCACCCCTTAGTTATGCTGCTATAGGCCTAGACTGCCGGGGGACTTCCTATGATGCACTGAGCTCCTTTCTCCTCCTCTTCCTCTCCATCTGTACGCCCTCATATCCCATCAATGCTTGTTATTAATTCAACTTCTTCCCGTAGTTGTGTGCTTTCTCTCCTCTCTCTCTCTCCCTCCCTTCTGTTGCTTTCTGCAGGTGTTTCTGCCTCTGGAGCTGTGGAGTCTGGGTCTGTGGTTGCTGCCGCCTGCTGCCCCCGTGCTCCTGCTCTGCACCCGCTGATGCTATTGCTGTTGTTGCTGTTATTAGTATTGCTATTATAATGTTGCTCTTAGTGTTGTTTCTGTTGGTGTTAACATCAATGCCATTACCATATCTATGCTGTATTGAGCTGCTGTATGTTCTCTTTCCTCCTGCTCTCTCTCTCCCGCTCCCCCCTTCCCCTTCAACCCAACCGGTCGAGGCAGATGACCGCCCACCTTGAGCCTGGTTCTGCTCGAGGTTTCTACCTGTTAAAAGGGAGTTTTTCCTTGCCACTGTCGCATAGTGCTTGCTCATGGTGGGAACTGTTGGGTCTCTGTAAATATAAAGAGTCGGTCTAGACCTGCTCTATTCGAAAAAGTGCCCTGAGATAACTTTGTTATGATATGGCGCTATATAAATAAAACTGAATTGAATTGAATCACATCACATTACATAACACATTACATCATATAACAGCTATGCATCACATTTCATTATATAACATCACATAACATTACAGTACATTACCTCACATATAACATTACATCACATGACATACCATTACATCACAACACATCAAATTACAGTACATTACATCACATGAAATAGCATTACATCACTTTACATTACAGTACAGTACATTACATCACATGACATAGCATTACATCACTTTACATTACAGTACATTACATCACATACTGAATAACAACATCACATGACATAACATTACATCACATCACATAACATTAAAGTACATTACAACACATGGTATTACATCACATGATATAACATCACATAACAGTACATCATATTACATCACATTACACCAAATTACATCACATAACATCACATAAACATTACATCACATAACATCACAGTACATTACATCACATAATATAACATTACATCATATGACATACCATTACATCACATCACATTACATTACAGTACATTCCATGACATTATATAACATCACATTACATTACATTACATCACATGATATTACATCACATAACATTACATCACATAACGGCATTGCATCACAAGACATCACATAAACATCACATCACATAACATAGCATTACATCACACCACATTGCATCACATCACATTACATAACATTACACCACACTACATCACATAACATTACATCACGTAGAATCACATGACAGCATTACATCACATTACATCACATAACGGCATTGCATCACAACACATCACAAGACATCACATGATGTGGTGTGATGTAATGCTATGTCATGTGATGTAGTGTGGTGTGATGTAATGGTATGTCATATGATGTAATATATTATGTGATGTAATGTACTGTAATGTTATGTAATGTGATGTCTTGTGATGTGTTGTGATGCAATGCCGTTATGTGAACATTACATCACATAACATAGCATTACATCACACCACATTGCATCACATTACATTGCATCACATCACAAGACATCACATTACATAACATTACAGTACATTACATCACATAATATAACATTACATCATATGACATACTATTACATCACATCACATTACATTACAGTACACCACACTACATCACATACATCACATATGTATGTGGTGTATACCACATAACATCACATTTAGAATCACATGACATAGCATTACATCACACCACATCACATTACACTACATTACATCACATAACATCACATTATACCACATAACATCACATAACATTACATAAAATCCCATCACACCACATTACATCACATCACACAGCATTTCATCAAATCTCACCACATTACATTACATAACATCACAGTACATTACATCACATAATATAACATTACATCATATGACATACCATTACATCACATCACATTACATTACAGTACATTCCATGACATTATATAACATCACATTACATTACATTACATCACATGATATTACATCACATAACATTACATCACATAACGGCATTGCATCACAAGACATCACATAAACATCACATCACATAACATAGCATTACATCACACCACATTGCATCACATCACATTACATAACATTACACCACACTACATCACATAACATTACATCACGTAGAATCACATGACAGCATTACATCACATTACATCACATAACGGCATTGCATCACAACACATCACAAGACATCACATGATGTGGTGTGATGTAATGCTATGTCATGTGATGTAGTGTGGTGTGATGTAATGGTATGTCATATGATGTAATATTATATTATGTGATGTAATGTACTGTAATGTTATGTAATGTGATGTGTTGTGATGCAATGCCGTTATGTGAACATTACATCACATAACATAGCATTAAATCACACCACATTGCATCACATTACATTGCATCACATCACAAGACATCACATTACATAACATTACAGTACATTACATCACATAATATAACATTACATCATATGACATACTATTACATCACATCACATTACATTACAGTACACCACACTACATCACATACATCACATATGTATGTGGTGTATACCACATAACATCACATTTAGAATCACATGACATAGCATTACATCACACCACATCACATTACACTACATTACATCACATAACATCACATTATACCACATAACATCACATAACATTACATAAAATCCCATCACACCACATTACATCACATCACACAGCATTTCATCAAATCTCACCACATTACATTACATAACATCACATAACATCAGGTAACATCACATAACATTACAGCACATAACATCACATTATGTAACATCACATCACATAAACATTACACAACAGCATTATATCACATAACGGCATTGCATCACAACACATCACAAGACATCACATCACACTATATCCCATCACATGACATTACATCACATAACATCATATCACATTTCATCACATAACATTACATCACATCACACCACAATACATCACACTATATCCCATCACATTACCTTACATCACATTACATTTCATCACATAACATCACATTATGTAACATAACATTACATAACAATACATTACATTAGATCACATGCCATCCTATTACATAAAATGACATAACATTACATCAGCTCATTGTAATGTTATGTCAATGAGTGATAACATTACATGACATCACATTATAACACAGCAATAAAACATTACATAATGTAAGATAAAATATCTTAACATAAAATAACATAATGACATTATATAACATAAAGTAACGCATCATTGTGGTGGAAATTATCTATTTCCTTGTGGAGAAGTGGACAAATAAAATGATGATACAACATACAGTTGTCTTTTGTATATTTAATTAAGAAAAAGAATAAAGACCAAACAGAGTAAATCTATTTAAGCTGAAAGGACAGAGATCATACGCAGGGCTGTGTATGATGAGTCTGACCCCGAAGTGCAGACAGTCACATATTTATAATCACAAAATGACATACAGAGGCAAGGGAGGGATAATCTGTTGGACCTTGGCCTAAATCATCTCTGCCTTAAGCTAACAAGTATCATATCCAAGTATCAGTACATAGGACAGACTGTTGCTCCTCGTAGCAATGTAAGTTGCTCTTACAAACCAGATGTACCAAGGATACCAGTGTACTTTGTCAGATGAAAACTTTCATACATACATACAACATACAATTGAATAACATAACAACTGCTGTGTAAATTTATAACACAGAGCTTTAACAATGCATTACAAATATATTATTGTCTGTTAATGTATTACATTTTTACATATGGAAAATATATTTTGGTTTAATGAGGGGAACCTTTGGAGATAAAGAACTTTGTTTCATTATTTCATCTGTTTGTCATCTGCTGCTGTCTGAGGCTGACTGCCCCAGTGGTCACTTACTAATTTCAATTTTAAAAATGTGTCTTATAGTGGTAAAACCTGAATCAGGAAGAAACCTTAAAAGAAGTGATGAAACACAGATTTAGTCCTACCTGTGAAACAGTCCAATCAGGATGCAGTCCTCTATCAGTTTTCAGATGTCTGTGTTTGGTTGTGTCTTAGAGAAGCAGCAGCAGCAGGTCTGAAGAGTCTGTTGGTTTCATGTCTTCATATGTTGCCAGGAGAAGAGAGTCTGCCAAAACTTTGACATTGAAACTGAGCTGGCTGATGGTCAAAGAGACCAAACTGACCAACAGGCTGAAAGGCAGTGCTGAAAAGTAACTAAGTACATTTACTCAAGTTCTGTACTTTACACTTCTACTCCACCACATCTGAGAGAAATATTGTACTTTTTACTGCACTACATTTATCTGAGCTTTAGTTATTAGTTACTTTACAGATTCTGATTTTATACATTAAACATATAATCTGTTTCTACAAAAAACATTGTTAGATGAAACTACCCTACAGTATATACAGTTGTTAAAATTAGCTCCACCATGACAACATTCAGATGCTGCTTGGACAGTAATGAATCAGGAAATAAATTCCAATAATAAATATATAATAAATATATAAACACTTTGAATTCATCCATTTTGCATAATGAGTACTTTTACTTTTGATACTTTTAGTACAGTTTGCTGATAGCCTACTTGTGTGTTTTTACTTCATTGAGATTGGGAATGCAGGACTTTTACTTGTATCACAATTTCCTTTTCTGTTTATACTGTATGTTATAATGAGCATGAAGTCAGGTTGTGTATCTATGGTTTACAACCAGATGCTCACAAACACACTGAAAGATCTGCTCCTCTAAGGATGAGCAGATAGAGGAGGGATGGGGTTTGTTTGTGCTTTAAAATATATTATTTTGGTTTTTATGTGGTTCATCATTGACACGCTGTCCTGTACTGTACATAAGCTGGACTTTGTGAATGACTTAATTGGGCTACATCGAGCCGTTTCTATGGAAACCGGTGTAACTGCTGCACTGCAGAGCGTTAACCTCCCGCTAGCCCGCCCTGCGCTGCCGATCATCCGGTTCAGGTCCGGTTCCAGCCCAGTTCCGGGCCGGTGAGCCGGGTTTAGCCTCCAGTCAGCGGTCAGGGCCGCTTCAGCAGTCAAATATATAAAAACACAAACATCAGCTTCGGACTTAGTGCTGTTTCACAAATCTCTATTCAAACTTCTGACAATTCTACTGATTCCCATCCATCCTGATTTAATATCAGCTGCCGGAGGTTAAATGTCGTGTAACACGTTCTTTAGGATCTTGTGGTAAAATCTGGTTTGAGAAAATCCACCAAGAAGCTTTACATTCAAATGAACTCTCAACTTCTATAATGTTTGACACTGTTCGGTACCGCCCTCCGCGTGGGAGCGACCAGACGGACCTGGGTTCAGAAAGATCCACATTTTATTGAAATGATTGCTTATTGGTGTAGCCTACTCAGTGTAGGCCGAAATGAATGGGTCGTACCGGTTTCCTAAAACATCAGATTTTTTTTAAAGTCTAACGAATTGCAAGGTATACAAACGAGCACAGAGACACGGCGCTAACATTTTAACGCAGTTCGGCGTGACGTTCCTCCCGCACAGGACAGAACAGTTGAAACGGGTGTAATAGGTCGGGATTTTATTTAAATTAGTGTTTGTTGGTGTGCTAGGTGTAACCCGAAGTAAAGAAGATATCGTGTCGATTTGTTAAATGTTTGATGTTTAAGGATTTTCATAGTCTCATTCGTATTCAATAGTAAAGAAATTCTGTAATGCGAGTTTTGAACGGAATCTGGCTTGGCATTCTATCCTCACAGGACAGAATAGGAGAAACGAGTTTGTTTTTTGTTTTTTTAATATGTGCTGTCTGGTCCGCTGAAGATCCGCCGAAAATAAAAGTCGTCTGATAACCTTTATCAACGGTTTTAAGCTTCAACGGATTCTTGGGTTAACTAGTGAGGAAATAAGCGTTAAAACGTTCATTCTTTTAACGGAGTCTGGCTTAACGTTTCCTCCGCGTAGGAGAGAGCGGGTTTGGCTTGGAAACGATTTAACTGGTGGTCACTGACGGCGGCTGGCCGTGCGATCTGGTCCCTGCTATCACACTAACTCAACTGGGATTTTGTGTTCAACAGATGTTCCTCAGAAAGAGGAGATTTTACTGAAATAATCGCAGCTCGGAGGACTCGATGGGCCCCGAATAGAAGAATGGACAATGTTGATTTGTGAAGTATTTTGCTTTGAATCTCTGACAAACTGCTTCATTTGCAGGTGATTTTTTTATATATTATTAGAATTGTGAACGGAGTCTGGCGTGACGGTCCCTCCGCCCCGGACAGATCGAGCAGGGATCTCCTTGGAAACGGTTAGTGACCCCCCCCCCTCTCGTCAGGGATGGTTGGTACTGAGATCCGCCGCCTGCTCTCTCACTAACAACCAGTACCAAACTGGGACATTTCCAGTGAGCCGATGTTTTCCAGCAGGATGACTGTGAGCCAGTCCAGCCTGCTGTTCGGACCGCTGGAGGACCTGCAAGAACTCGCCTTCATCGAGAGGCCGATCCGCAGGAGTCTCAAGGTATTTCCGACAGTTCGTATTCATATAAAGCTGTTTATGCAGTCAGACATGTTGAACACATGCAGTGACGTGTGTGACATGTGAAGTGATGATGATGATGATGATGATGAAGGTGATAATGTGACATGTTGTATGAGTCAGTGGGAGGAAGATCAGCAGCCTCCATGCAGGAAGCAGAGGGGAGACCCGCTATCTGCGCAGCATGACGCAGTTTCTGTCTGTCTGTCTGTCTCACTGCAGACAGACAGACAGACAGACAGACAGTTTGTAGTACAGCAGCGTTCAGCTGAGGATCTCCTCCTCACCTACATGCAGTCAAAATGTGATCAGTGCAGTAAATCTGATCATTATTAATCAATACATCACTTTTGGCATCACTTTCTGACCAGTTTATAAATTGTGATCAATGACTTTATTAATGGTTTATAAATAAATGAGTGATGTTATTAGAGCTGAAACAATCAGTCGATCACAGGAAATCAAACAATCTGTTCTGATAATCAATAAATGGACGTTTAAAAATTCAGTGCCCCCCCCCCCCCTTTGATCAAGTACAATCAGTGTATAAAGATCAATAACGGGTTAGTAACAGACTGTACGCAGATAGAAGAACATATTAAAGTATTGATTATCAGTTTCTATCACTTCTGTCGGTCGTTTAGTTTATAAATGAAAACAATTGATGACGTGGTCTCACCTGAACTCCATTTTCTGTCTGGTCTGAAGTGGGCGGGGCGAGCCAGGTGCTGACCACTGTCAGTCAGGTGTGATTAAACTGCAGTTTTCCACCTTTAACTTTGAAGTACAAAAACTTCAGGATGTTTTTATGAACTTTAACTTTGTTTGTTGCTTATTTAGTTATAAATACTTCAGTTTTCAGGTGTCTCAATTCAGATACTTCCATTAGTGTACACTGTGTACTCAGTGTGTGTACTCTGCGATTGTCGCCCACCAAAATATCGGCCGGCTTGTTCACTTTTATTAAAAATTAACGTGCTTTTACTTTGAGTGCGGTGTTCACTATAACGACCGCAAACAGGTTGGTGGTCCCTCCCCTTCCGCTACGTAGCCAAGATGGCGTGAGAACACCATCCTCACAGTGCTGCATTCTGCCATAAAGTCAGTGTGAACGCTCTCATGCACTGAAAATAGGAAGTGTGAGTACGGAACAAGGCGAACTGAGATGCGGCTTTACTGATTTCATTTATTTAATTTAGGCTGCGACGTCTTAATGAGATGGGAAAAAACCTGTTGATTTAAAAAGTCAAGTGTTTTTATTCCTGTTTCTCAGTGAATAAATCAATAATGAATCGAGAGAAGAGAGGACACGGACTTCTCTTTTCTTCTTGGGTTCATACTTGAAAGTGTGGGGGTGGAGAGGGGCGGGGCTTCATGATGATGATGATGATGTGAGGGGCGGAGCCTGGGGGTCCTCTTATGGGAGAAACCCTGACGTCATGACGACGCAGTCACACACCCCCATCTCCTCCCATACACACACACACACACACACACACACAGAGCAGAGTCACAGCTGATTGGATGGATTCAGACTGTAGTGTGTGTGTGTGTGTGTGTACTACAAACATTGTGGGGGCTCTCCTCCCTTCTGCGGACACACAGCAGGATAGTCCCCACAAAGAATGGTTTATTGTTTAGTGTTGGATCCATTAGTTGTTACCGTAGCAACAGCTGCTCATACTGAGGTCCATATTCAAATAAATACATAAGTCAGCCATGATTACACTTCATACAGGTACAACATTACCATCAAATCAAAATAACTTTATTTATCCGTCACGAAACAAAGAGTTTAAAACTGTCCAGCATGTCCACCAGGAAGAAGGCACACAGCTGGATGGCCGCTGGGTCTCAAATGGGAGTGACTGTATCTGTATCCAGTGTGTGAAATATGGGGGTCTCAGGGGGTCTCGAAGATGGCAAAATCAAATTTTGAGGGGGTCTCAAAATTAAGCTAATTATTTACTATGTATCAATATTGTAAAATGTATTTTCATGTTTAAATATTTAAAGGTGAGGAGCAACACAGAAAATGTGACTGATGACAGTCAACAGGCAGCTGATGTTGTGGTTACCGGTGCCAGTTGTAATTCTGCAGTGCAGTAATACATTCTGACTGAGTTCTGCTCCTCTTCTCCATATTTAAAAAACAGATTTATTTATCCAACGGAGGAAGTTTTGAAACAGTCCTTAAATCTGAGCAAAGTCATAAAACACGGGGTCTGGAGATTCGCTGCTGTTCATGATATCGCTTTATAAACTGCTCACCAGGTCAGTTAACAGTTAAAGCTTGGTGAGTTAATGAAGGTTGAGTGTAATGTTACACATAGGTTTGGAGAGGTGTGTTTGTCTGAGCAGGAAACACAAGTGAAATGATTTACTGAAACGTGGAGCTTCTGCCTGTTTTTACTTATTGATCTATTTATTTTTTAACGTTTATTTAGTTCCTCATTGTGCGACCCGACATTTTTTGCCTGTAATCGGAGCAGGTCACCTCGTGAGAACGTTTTTAATAACATGTATATATTTTCTTTCTTTATTTATTATTATTATTTTTAACGCCTATGCCACGATTGTCAAAGAGTATTTTGCACACTGTGTGTATCTGTGTGTGTGTGTGTGTGTGTGTGTGTGGGGGGGTGTTCTGGTGCTGCTCAGTGCTTCTCGGTCCGGTTCAAGAGGAGGTGGATGTTGCTCAAAGCACCAAACCAGGTGGTTACATTGAAGGTGATGATGGATTCAGTGAAGCACATGTAGACCTGGACCTGGTGTGAAAGTGAGTTTGGGGTCAGGTGTTTTGCCCAGGTATTTGTATGCCTCCACTTGACCTCCAGTGTAGGGAGGGTGAGCCGTTCAATGGTGGAAATCAATGACCAGCTCCCTGGTCTTGGAGGCGATTCCCCCCACAGCGCTCTGAAAACGGGGGACCAGTCCAGGACTGAGTTGTCGGAACCACACATACACAGAACATTAAAAGAACAAAACTGTTTGAATGGACCAACAGATAAGACAACAATAATAATCTGAGTTCATCTAAATGTCTATGAAAGGAAATCAAAGTTTTAATTCTTTCTTTTTCTGCCTCTTCAGCTGCTTCTTCACACCTTCTGTTGTAGATTATTTAGATATTAAACATGTGAGATATCAATCTATACACTACTGTTTGGTGTCATGTGACCCCTCCTCACCTGTCCTCTCTGATAACTGTGTGTATTTCCAAACCAAACAACGTTAACAAAGTTAATTAATGAAGTCATGTGAGATCAGTATGTATTTTATCTTTACTTGTTCTGACTGAAGTGCTAATCATGCTAATCAGGCTACCTGAAGCTTGATTTTTTGGCAGCCCTTGACCACATTACTGTGCAGTAATCAACATGAGACGATACTACGGCTCATAATACCTGTAACGTGTAACTGAACTGAGGCATGGGGAGCATCTTCCTGCAACAGATACCCCTCTTCACATGTTTGCAGCTATTTGGTTGAAGTTTAGCACACATTTATGACTAAATCGTTTTTGTCTAGCCAATTTCAAAGCTAATGTAGTTCAATCGTTTAATTTTGGGGTTAACACTTGCTTTAAGGTGAGGATTAGCCTCCAGGTAATTAATGTCCATGTAATTTCCCTTTAAGTGATGGAAACAACTTTGTGTGCTCTTGCATGTCTATCTTTGTGAGGACCAGTTTGAGTTTTAGACCTTGTGAGGACATTTTGTCCAGTCCTCACTTTGGACTGGACCTTTAAAAGGCTGTTTGAGGGGTTTAGAGTAGGGGGTGAGGAGGTATGTTGATGCCTTTATTACAGACAGAGAGCTGACAGGAAATTGGAATTGGGGATGCTGTGGATTATGGTGGGCATGTTAACCCCTAAACACTTGGGTGTTCAGATTAGAATCAGCTTCAGGTTCAGTTCAGAGTTAGCTGTTAGCTGTTTGCGTAGATGTGATGATTAAAGGTAGCAGTTAGGGAATACATTATGTCAGTAAGGGTCCTCACAGGTATAGAAATACAAACATATGAGTGTGTGTATCAATAAACAGTCTCTTTTCAGAAGAATTTCTTCACATTAAAAATTACCTGTGAACTTTGCAGTGATGTCACACAGGTTATTTTCTGATAAATCAACTATAAAGAGAGATATGACGAATAATGTGGATATTTTTATGATTTTAGAAACAAACTGTTACAATCTGTGAGTGTTATCAGAATTAAATGTTCACAATAAAGAGTTAAATTACCTGTACATGATAAAAGATACAGTTTACAAGATACAGTATTTTGGGAAACTGAGTTGTCTGAATGTGTTTGTTGTTTCCTGTTAGACAGCAGAGGAGATCGATCAGCTGACTGTGGATGAAGACCTTAACGACATCGAGAGAGCTGTCTATCTGCTCAGGTAAGAGCTGGGTGCTGCTGTTTGTACAACTGAGCGGAGTGTGTTAGTTGTCTGTTTGACAACATGCTAACAGTAGTGAGGCCTATCACCATGTAGCATGACATAGATGTTCACACCTTTGTACATCATTTGATTGCTGTAAAACTGAAAAAATGTGCACCTGCAGCAGATCACCTGTGGAGTTTAGACCTCATTAGTGTGAAGTTTTCAGAGAAAGAAGAATCTGAAAGGTCATTGATGGTCATACTTTTTAAATGTTTTGTTGTTGTTTTTCGTTGAGTTTTACCTCAGCCCGTGTTAAAACTAGTTTCAGGGTGTTATTTTGGGTTTGGAAACAGTTGCAATCAGTTTAGAGTTGAGAAGAAAACAGAATAAATAAAAGAGCTTTAATTGGTAGAAAGATTTCTGTTATATGAGGCCTGGGGTGGAGGAAGAAGTTTCTGGTGGAGAAGCAGCTCAGCCCTCCTTCCTTCTGACCCAGTAAACTCTGAAACTAATTAAACACTGAAGGTTATTATCCTGCTGTCTGATCCCAGAGGCTCTAAACTAGTTCACTGAACTCATTCAATGTCTGGACTGGAACCTGCCAGAGAACCAGGACTGAAGCTGCAGGATCCAGAGAGCCTGGACTGTGGCGTTAACTCAGGATATGAACTGATGTCACCTGAGGAATCTGTCTGAAAACAGAGCTATAAGTATGATGTATAAACAACAACAGGACATACAGGAGACTCAGGAGGTATCTGGACCTGAGTCCAGCATTTTACACCACTAATTAGACAGTTTGTTGGTGAATTGTCGGCACTTTATTGGTTCAGATCCAAATTCAGGTGAATTTATCTCCAGGTGTTAGTTGTGGGTTTCATTTTACTTCCTTCTTTGTTTAAAGCTACTGTATGTAACTTTTCATAACGTTTTACATGTATTAATCACTTTATATTGCCTGTGTGTGAACGGACTGTAATGTAACTTAAAAAATGAGACCTTTCCCGACTTTCACGGTTGCCTATAGCAACCTGTGGACTGATTTCTATGTAGAGGACTCAGGTCGAATTTTGTGACATAATGCGAGCTCCAGAGTGCCTGACTTCTCTTCAGCTACAGGTCAGAGTTCAGCTCCCCAACAGCCTCAATAAAAACGAAAGAAAAGAAGCTCCTCACAGTAGCTAACATTACAAACGACAAGGTAAGCTAACATTACTGCAAAGCATGTGAAATATATTGATTTTAGCTGAACGTGGCATGGATGTATAAGACTTTCTAATACATCCATGTAACACAGACGAACTGCTAACTAGCTAACATAGCAAAACACTGTCTAGAGTTGATAACATCAGCTAATTCATCCAGACTCTCTTAGCTTGCTAACGTTATCTCTATCAAAATAACGTCCTATCTGATCGATCACACGGAGCCGCTGTGTTTGATTATGATTCATAGAGAAGTCAGGCCTACAGATCATGCCCTGTAATTTCAAGATGCATTTATCTCCAATACTGTAGACATGTTTGTTACCTCTTATGCTCAATCTCCTATTCTGTGGATTATACCACTGTACAGTCATTTAATTTCACTGAATATCATCAGCCTGATTTTTTTCCCTTGCAAAATGACACCCATGCTTATGTATACCCATGTAATGAACTTATCTACTGGTTGACTTGTCAGTGTGTAGCTTCTAATTCTTGCCTTTTTCTTTTTCTCTCTCCATAAAGGACATGACCTCAGCTACATGTGTCATGCTTCGGCTGGAGCACCCCGCTCCTTTGTGCCCTGGAGTGATTACCCTGATGCTTCCCACCTGCATCTTGTTTGCACCTTCCCCTCTGTGTATTTAGTCTCAGTTCTCCCTAGTGTGTCTGCCATTTCATCTTTGTCCTCCCAGCCAAGCGTTCCAGCCCTGTGTCAAGTATTATCCTTTGATACTTTTTCCCTAGTGTTTAGTGACCTTTTGTAGCATTTTTTCACAGTTGCCTCTTCGAGCCTTCCTCTAGTGAAGTGATTTTTCGTTCTGATGGACTACCTAGTATCCAGCGTTTTTGTTTCAAATAAATTCTTGATTTTTTTCATCTCCTGTTTTTTCAATAGTGATTTAAAAGAAGTCACCGTGGTTGCTAGACAGATTTCAACAGGAAGACTGTTCCAGAGTTTTGGGGCCCTGACAGCAAAAGCACAGTCTCCTTTAGTTTTAAGTCTTAATCGTGGGACTGTTAGCAAAGTTTTGTTATGAGATCTGGGGTTGGGTGCAGGTAAGTAGGGGCATAACGGTTCACCTATGTATGCTGGAGCTAGACCATGTAGTGCTTTAAAAGTAATGAAAAAACCTTAAAATCAATCCTGAAGCTAACTGGAAGTCAGTACAAAGAGGTTAAAATGGGGGTTATGTGATCTCTTTTGTTTGTTCCAGTTAACAGTCTGGCTGCAGCATTTTGGATTATCTTAAGGCGTGAGAGTGCTTTACTGTTTAGGCAGGTGAAGAGTGGATTACAATAATCAATTCTTGAAAAAATAAATAAATTAATAACTTTCTCCAAGTCAGACAATGTTAGAAATAATCTGATTTTTGAAACGATTTGAAGTTGATAGAAACAGGACTGAACTACCTTCTTGACATGCTGATCAAAAGTTAAATGGGAATCAAAGATCCTCCTAGATTTCTGGCATTAGGCTTAACAGAAGGTGCTAAGTTGACAAATGTGTTTCTGAAGTCTGATGTGTCTAGTGGTCCAAATAGGATTATTTCTGATTTTTCTTCATTGAGTTGGAGGAAGTTATTAGACATCCAGCATTTGATATCCTTTAGACAGGTCTTTTAAAGAGGTCAGAATGCTGATAGAGTTGTGTGTCATCAGCATAGCAATGAAAAGAGATTTTATGATTGTGTATTAATCTGCCAAGTGGAAGCATGTAAATACAGAACAGAGGAGGACCTAGAACAGAGCCTTGAGGTACTCTATAGGTCATGGTGGCAGTAGATGATGTGAAGAGTGACTGTCTGTTTGAGAGGTAAGAGTTGAACCATTTAAGAGCGGTGCCTGTAACTCCTACAATGTCTTTTAAATGGCAGATTAAAGTACTGTGGTCTACTGTGTCAAAAGCAGAGCTGAGGTCCAGAAGAGTCAGGGCAGAATCATGGGATTGTATCTAGATGACATGAAGAGCAGTTCAGTTGACAGACAGTATCCAACAGTGTTTGGAGAGAGATGAAGTCAAAAGAGGTGGGTGGGTAATTGTAATGTTACAGTTCTGTGGTAGAATCTGATTCCTAATGTTTTCAATTTTAGCACTAAAGAATGTTGCAAACTTTTCACATGCTTCTGATGAATGATCAGGTAAAGAATTATGTTTAGGACCAGCAACAACATGTTCAATAGTTCTGAACAATATTCTGGGATTGTGGTGGCTTTCAGCAATGATATTGGAGAAATATGTGTTTCTTGCAGTTTTGACGGCAGAGTTGTAATTGGGCATTAGATTTTTCAGCTGAGCAAGATCGACTCCGAGTCTGCTGTGTTTCCACTGATGTTCCATTGCCCTGCATTCCCTTTTTATTTTCCAAGTACGATCATTTACTTGGTGTGTCAATTGGACCAGTTTTTCTTTTGTTTTTTAAGGGAGGAATTTTGTTAATAATGCCCACACAGAGTGAATTTAACTGATCTATGACATTGTAGAACTTGTAATATATGACACTGTAGAACTTGTAAAAAGAAATAAGACGCTGAAAAAATGTGTACTTCTATAAAATAAATGAGCTTGTATAAAAAATAAAATGTAGTTTTTCTTTGAGGTAATAACTCACATGCAGAGACACTAAACACAGTTTTAATTTCACCTAAATGGTGCTTCCTTGTAACCAACATATTTGCTAAAGGGGTCAGGGTATTTGTCTCTAATCTGCAACCTGGTTCCTGGTTCCCAGACATCCCAGATGATGTCCAGAAAAACCCCTGGCAGACAGATGACCACCATCTGCTTTCTTCCAGTTGAGCTGCATAATCTTCAGAACCGATTTTCTTTTAAATAACGTTAGTCAAACTATAACAACAGTGTAACTTCACTTACCTCATCTATCAACATGATGCCGATTGATCATGTTCAGTATACTGTTAAGTCATGTCACTGTTTTGGCCGATGCCCGCTTGCGCCTACTGTGTGTGAGCACGAGAACGAGCAACAATGCTGACTGTTATTGTCTTAATGGCCACTGGTGTCACCAAAAATGACTTTCTGAAAACTACACACAGCCCCTTTAATCTGTAAATACTCTCACTTGAAACATATTTTCCCCTGTATTTGCTCTATATGTTCTTCCTCTTGTTGTCAGTGTGGGTCAGGAGGTGCAGAGAGTGAGTGTCATCAGTAACCTGCCGAGCCTCGTCCGCCAGAATCCAGCTGAGACGTTTCGTCGGGTCGTACCAAAGGTCCGGGTACGTACAAAGTAACATCAGTCAGACTGTTATAATATGGTGTTATATAAATAAAACTGAATTGAATTGAATACAAAGTTATCTCAGGGCACTTTTTCGTATAGAGCAGGTCTAGACCAACTCTTTATATTTACAGAGACCCAACACTTCCCACCATGAGCAGCACTAGGTGACAGTGGCAAGTAAAAACTCCCTTTTAACAGGTAGAAACCTTGAGCAGAACCAGGCTCTGGATGGGCGGTCATCTGCCTCGACCGGTTGAAGGGGGAGGGGGGGAGCGGGAGAGAGAGCAGGAGGAAAGAGAACATACAGCAGCACAGTACAGTTCCACATAGAGATGTAAAATATTAGTTGTGGTAATGGTATTGACGTTAATATTAATAGAAATAATACTAATAGCAATATTATATAATAGTAATACTAATAATAAGAGCAATAACAGTAATAGCAGCAGTGGGTGTAGAGGAACACGGGGGCAGCAGGTGGCCTGCAACCATAGATCCAGACTCTCAGACTGTATGTCTGTACTGTAAGTACTGTCAGTGTGAAGGCAGTCACCGGTGGGCAGTATGTGGACAGTCGGACAGTGTTGTACAGGTGTGTCATTCAGGTAACCTGTCCTGTCTGTCTGATTCAGGAGGTCCTGAACGGAGCTGGAGCAGAAATCCAGCTGGCAGCAGCAGCGTCGTTTTTAACCATCCTGCAGGACGACATCATCCTGATCCACACCCACACCTACTCCATCCTGAAGACTGTCCTTCTGCACCTGAACCACAGAGACACAGGTAACAGCACCTGAACCACTTGAACATTGACACTGACATCAATATTGACAAATCTTGATGTGGATTAATGTCGACATTTATGTCGATGTTGACATTGACATTAGTGTTGACGTCGATGTCAATGCTGCCATTGATGTTGACATTGACATTAATGTTGATGTCGACGTCAACATTGACGTTGACGTTTATGTCAATGTTGACATTAATGTTGATTTTGACGTTTATGTCAATGTTGATGTCAATGTTGATTTTGACAGTGATGTCGATGTTGATGTTGACGTTGAAGTCAATGTCAACATTGATGCTGATGATGATGTTGATGTTAACATTAATGTTGACATTGACGTTGACGTTGATGTGGACATTAACGTCGATGTGGACATTGATGTCGATGTTGACGTTTATGTCAATGTTGATGTCAGTGTTGATGTCGACGTTGATGTTGACATTGATGTTGATTTTGCCGTTGACGTTATGGTGTTTGTTTGACAGTGGTGAGCAACGCCTGGTTGGAGACTCTGCTGTCGGCCATCAACGCACTACCTAAAGAGACCATCAAACAGGAGGTACATGGATCACTGACTTATCAATACCATCAATACCTTCCACCAGGACTCTGTTCTGTTCTCTCTGTCAACTTGTCTCCCTGTTCAGGGCTTCTGATGTTTAAATCTGGTGTTTGAATCCCAGCTGACTCAATCTACCTGTGTGTATATCTACCTGTCATTCTCTGTACTGTCTATCTACCTGTCTGTGTCTCTGCAGGTGCTGAACCCTCTCCTCTATCAGTCTCAGCTGTCTCACTCTCTTCAGGCTCGTCTGGCCAGCTGTCGCATTTTAGGGAAAGTCGCCTGCAAGTTTGATTCTCACATGTGAGCTGCAACACAGCATGTATACTGTAGTACTACACACACTGTATACTGTACACACTGTACACTGTAGTGTTACACACATTGTATACTATACACACTGTGCACTGCAGTACCACACACACTGTATACTGTAGTACTAAACTTATATACTATACTAAAAATAATGTCTAATAACAGCATTATCAGACACTAATTATTTATTTAAATGAATAACATTACTAGTTGCCGTTATGTTGAATATATTTCTTTATATTGAGCTCAGGTGTGTTGTTGGACCTGGTCTGATACTAACTAAGAGTGTTTTCTGTGTGTTAGAGTGAAGAAGGAGCTGCTGCCGTTGGTGCGTTCTTTATGTCAGGACGTGGAGTTTGAGGTCCGAGCCTGTATGTGCCGTCAGCTGGAGAGCATCGCCAGAGCGACCGGGTAAACATCACCAAACACTGAATTAAACCAAACACAAATCAAACATCCTGCTGTGGTGAGACAGTGTGTCTCCTGTCACTCCTTCAGGATGGACGACACCAGGACTGAGTTGCTTCCTGAACTGGTGGACCTTGCAGAAGACGAGGAGAGCAGTGTCCGTCTCGCCGCCTTCGATACTCTCATCAACCTGATGGAGATGATGGACAGTGGTGAGTCATCAGGCCGAGCTGTGGTAAATAAAAGTCAACATGGTTTAAGGTTTTCTCAGACTGTGATAACTTAAGTCAGAGGAAAACAAAATATATGTCATGAACTTAAAGCTTGACATACAAAGCACATATTTCCTTCTACCTGAATCAATTTAAAGTGCAGTAGCCCTCTGTCAGCAGCATTAAGTCAGCAGTCCAGATCTCTATAAACACTACTTGTAATGCTCCCTCCTTCTCTCTCAGATGATAGACTCCATGTCGTGGTTCCCCTGGTAATGTCAGTGTGTGAGGTGTCATCACAGGCTGATGAAGCTGTCGTGGCATCTTTGTCGTTCCAGTTTGGGAAGCTCTGCAGTGGACTGGCAGGTGAGACTCAACACTGTTGTCACAACTATAGTAGAAACAAGATAAGAAACAGAGTCAAATCCTACTGAAACTAAAACAGAGCAAGTTCACATCATCCACAATATAAAGTTGAAGTTGACTGTTAATGCATCAAACAGCAGTTCAGAGTATCTGGCCTTTTTGGAGTCTCTGGGTGGCGTTCTAGGCATTCCTGGAGAGAGCGCCACCTAGGCACTCCATAGTTCTGCTGGAGGACTTCAATGCTCACGTGGCCAATGATGGAGAAACTTGGAGGGGGTGATTGGGAGGAACCGCCTGCCTGATCTGAATCTGAATGGTGTTTGGTTATTGGACTCCTGTGCATGGATTGTCCATAAAGAAAACCATGTTGGCACATAAGGTGATTCATTAGTGTATCTGATACCAGAACACAAGCAAGCCAAAGATCAATGATCGACTTTGTAGTTGTTTCATCATAACTGTGGCTGTATGTCTTGGACATTCTGGGGTCAGGATCAGGGGGTGGGGAGACTACTGAACAGTCCTAATAAACCCAAACATGTAGTGAACATGAACTGGGAATGTGGACACCGGTGGTGAAGGAAGTTATCAAGTTGAAGAAGGAGTCCTTCCAGGATTGGTTACCCAGTGGATTCCTAAAGCAGGAGACAAGTATCAGGAGATCAGAAGAGATGAGAAAAAGTTGTGGGAGCTGTGGGAGCAGTGCATGAAGAGGAATGTAGGTCGATGACTCAGGGCTTAGTCCAGACTAGGAGAACTGCTGACCTGGACTGACATGTCCCCTATAGAGGAGGCAGAGCTGGAAGAGTCGGGGGAAGACTGTACATGTACATTTGCACATTATGGCAGAGGTCACTGAGGTAGTTAACAACTCTGCAGTGGAAAGGTGCCAGGGGTTGGTGATATTCACCCTGAGATACTGAAGGCTCTGGAAATTGTTGGGCTGTCTTAGCTGACATGCCTCTTTGGTGTCGCATGTAGGTTGGGGACAGTACATGTGGAAGTCCAACATGTTCTCACTGGGTGTTGGACTCTACCATGGTTGTTCCTGTCACAGGTTCAGTTTGTGATTTTCATGAACAGTCTGAAGGTGCCGTCAAGGTGTGGAAAGTGTCTGTATGGTGACCTCAAGATTGATGAGTCATTGTGTCTCTGATGAGTGGTGTGTTTCAGGCTCTCTGTCAGATGAGCAGAAGGGCCGGTTGCTGCAGAGGTTTAAGGTGCTGTGTGTCGCTGGTCTGCAGACTGAAGGAAACCAAACTGATGGCAACGAGTCGACGCTAATCCGCTGCAACTGCTGCTACAACCTGCCGGTACACACACAAATACACACACTCAGCAGAGCTTTAGAGTTCAGTTCACTCTTCAGTCCTTCCTGTTCTCTCACTCTCTCTCAGGCCATGGTGGTGTTTGCTGACTCGGCTCACTTCCTGTCAGAGCTCTACCCGTCTTTCTCCAGTCTGTGTTGTGATCCAGAGGTCAGCGTTCGGCGAAGTGCTGCAGCCAGTTTGCACCAGGTCAGATAACAGCAACAGCCACCACCTCAACAAACAACATCCTGATGATTTATTTATTCTTAGAGACTTATCAGTAGTGAAGCTAAAAATGTGAAGTTTGTCCTGAGGGTGGTGCTAGAGGAAAGAAAATGGGGTCATTAAAATCAAAAGGTTTCTTCCTTTAGGAGGAGCCAGAATGAGATCAGGGACATTGAAGAGAAGTAGCTGTTGAGGTATCTGTCTTTGGACCAAAGTGTTGGACGAACACAGAGACATCACCATCCTTAGGTTCTGTTTCTCGCTGGGGAAATAAAGCTACAACATTTTAAAAGGAATGATAAAAGATAAAAAGGCAAAAAAAAGTTGTTAAGTTGTTGAATTTTAAAATTCTTTGACAGTAAATTTGCAGACTTGCAGAATTAAACCACAGCTCTATAGTTTATAAGATTCTGGTTGAAAAGCTGTCTTCTCTTATGTCACATGATTGGCCCCGCCCCTTCCTGTCAGGTGGTGAAGCTGCTCGGTTCAAACGTCCAGCTGGTCCACAAAGAGCTCCTGGCTCTGCTGCAGGATGATGCCCTGGAGGTAAGAGTCCACGCCCACTGCCAACACTGCTCAACCAATCAGGATGCACAGCTGCATGCTGCATTATAGGGTGAACGTTGTTTACATGTGGTTTTTTGTGGTTTTCTAGGTCTAGTTTTTGGATTTGAAAGTATTTGTAATTGGAAAGCAAACAGACCCATGTTTTTGTCCTTTATTGATCATTTTATCCTGTTAGTTTTGTATTTGTTTAGACTTTTTGTATTGGTGTGCCCGCTTTGCAACACATATTGATGTTATCTTGCATGCTTGAAGGAATACTTGGACATTTTGTTTGCTCACCCAAGTCAGATGCATCAACGCTGCATAATGTACCAAACATTCAATATGTTCTTCACAACGTGTAGCTTTTTTACTTCAGATGTTGTTATTCAGCTGTTTGTTTTCTATGTGTTAGTTTTACATGCTGAAGCTTTTATTGTTGTTGTTGAGGTGTTGGATGCTCTAATGAATCACCTGGAAGAAACTTTGGAGGCGGTTCTTTCCAGAGGAGAGAACCTGGCACTGGACAACAAGGTGGGGAAACAAACCTCCAACACTAAAAGTAGTTGTGAGTTTAACCTGGGTTAATTATGCTCCTGTAGTAGCAGTAGCTCTCTGATACTTTGTCTTTCTTTTTCCTGTTGCCTTGCTAATCTTGGTTTGCTGGTCTCCTCTGGTTTCTCTATGTTCTCCTCTGTTTACTGTGGTTCTTCATCAGTTCCCAGAGCTGCTGTCGACTCTGCTATTAGCAGAGCAGAAGGTTGGATGTTCTCTGCGTTGGAGGCTGCATGAGAAGCTGCTGCAGCGTTACAGCTGCCTGGCCAGACTGCTGCCTGGAGAACTGCTGCACCAGAGCTTCTCCCCTCGCATCTTCATCATCCTCACCACTAACGTCAGCACTACAAGACAAGACACAATACAACTGGTGAACCGGGTGAACAGACGGGTAACTTCCCCTCTGGTTGTTGTTGTTGCAGAAGGTGTTGCCAGTTCAGAAGGAAGCGGCTCGGACATTCTGCACATTCCTGCGTTATAACCGCAAACAGGAGCAGCGTCAGGAGATGATGGAGCGTCTGATCCAAGGTCAGAATACTGTGGCTCTTCAGTCTCAGGTGCTCTGAGTGTGATGTCATGTATGAACAGGTGACACCAGCTACTTCAGTGTGATGTATTTTAAAAAGCCTTTTTTAAATCCTTCACAAACACCTGAACTTTGCTCTTAGTGTTGTTTCTGTTGGTGTTAACATCAATGCCATTACCATATCTATGCTGTATTGAGCTGCTGTATGTTCTCTTTCCTCCTGCTCTCTCTCTCCCGCTCCCCCCTTCCCCCTTCAACCCAACCGGTCGAGGCAGATGACCGCCCACCTTGAGCCTGGTTCTGCTCGAGGTTTCTACCTGTTAAAAGGGAGTTTTTCCTTGCCACTGTCGCATAGTGCTTGCTCATGGTGGGAACTGTTGGGTCTCTGTAAATATAAAGAGTCGGTCTAGACCTGCTCTATTCGAAAAAGTGCCCTGAGATAACTTTGTTATGATATGGCGCTATATAAATAAAACTGAATTGAATTGAATTGAATTGAACTTTCTGTCTAAGCTAAGGTGCTGCCACAGTCAGTGTGTAGACTGTTGTCAGTTTAAAAAATGCTGAACAAACGGTGTGACAACAACAGAACCTTTTAATTGGTGTCAAACAAAGCATTGGCGGTTTGTCTCATTGTGTTTCTGATCTTTAGATCTGGCTCAGGGGCGGAGTTACTGGAACCGTCTGAGGTTCCTTGATGTTTGTGAAATGGCCACTGAGATTTTCTCCAGAAAATACTTCAATAAACACTTCCTGATCCCGGCGCTGGAGCTGGTCCATGACCCTGTTGCCAATGTCAGGTAGCTCTGACAGTGTTCTGTTCAGTGGGGCAAGTAAAATCTGTCTCTCTGACATCAGATGTAACACACCTGTCTGCCTATTCACCTGTCTGTCTGACAGGTACAAGCTGTGCCAGTTGTTGCCCAGATTGCGTTTGTCACTCCGCCTGCCTGCTAACAAACAACTGCTGCAGCAGCTCGACTTCTGCGTCCAGAAACTCCTCTGCAGAGAGAAAGACAAGGATGTGGTGGCCACCATACGCAAGGTAACATGTTCACTACCTGAGACCAGTCCAGACCCACTGTGAGGAGACATGTAGGTCTAAGATTAGTCTAGTCTAGAGAGATCAGTCCAGATCCACTGTCAGAAGTCTCTGTAGATCTAACATGAATCTAGTCTAGAAAGACCAGTCCAGACCCATTGCGAGGAGACTCTGTAGGTCTGTGAGAATAATAATCAGTAATGGATTAACTGTGTTCATCATGTTTTTCAGACAGTGTTGGAACTGGACAAACTGGACCTCACAGAGCCTGTAAGCAGCTTTGTTTTCATAAAATACTAAACTGTAGAATGAATCACAGCTGAGTGTTTCACTTCCCTCCTGTAACCTCCATGTGCCTACATCTGGTATATTGCGTCTTTGCAGTTTCACAAGAGGCAGGAGAGGGATTTACTGGACCAGAAGAAGGAAAAGGAAGAGACTCTGCTGCTGGAGATGGTGAGTCTGAACCTGACAGATCATCTTCAGTCTGAATCTCTTTCTGTATTGTTTTAATGACCTCTCCTCTGTCGCCAGGAACAGCTGGAGCGCCAGCAGAGTGAAGGGAAACTGAACAATGAAAAACATACAGAGAGAAAACGTGAGCAAAACGTCACATTTTATTTTTGCAGAAAATTATTCACAGAGGGGAGTTTGCTATTAGATTTTCAATCTGGAGTATGAAGTGTTTTTGCTTTGTAGTCCAGTCTGTAAACTGTCCTTCTTTAACAGGAAGAGACAGTAAGACCAGTCTATCTGCTACCAAATCCATGTCTGTGTCCTCATCTGGAGCTGCCTTGTCCTCCTCCGGTAAGACGAAAATATTCAATTCAATTCAGTTTTATTTATATAGCGCCATATCATAACAAAGTTATCTCAGGGCACTTTTTCATATAGAGCAGGTCTAGACCGACTAGAATATGAATGAAGATGAGTTGCAACTGTGTTTGTAGATGTGGCCACGCGGAAAATGTTGTGAACTTGTGAACTTTGAACACAATCTTCTTATCTTTAGTCTTGTTGGAGGCCTTTTCAATGCACCTTTCATTGTGGCTATGATTGATATTTTTTCTCTATAACATGACAGTGTGTTAGTGTCTCTGGTGATCACCTGAATCTTTACAGAGCTTTATAGTGAGTTTCAGCTCCTTGTTTATCGGTTCTGGTTCCCTCTCAGCCTCTAACTGTGTGTTCCCACCAAAAGCTCACTCGAGTTTGACTGCTGGATCATTTCTTTTTATTCGTGTTACTCGCGTAAGTAACGCGAATAACAAACCCGTTATTAACCGTTTTGCCCTTCCCTTCCGGAAAAAATAGAGTGCCAACAACGTTTATTTCTTTTCGTTACCATGGCCGAAATAACTAATATTGCTGAATTGTACCTGTTGTGGAAGTCTAAAATACATTGGAAAACTAAACGCCGTAGTGTTTGGGTTCATCTGGAGGCGCACACAGCTCGGTGAATTTCACCGCCTTCTCCAGGAACTGCGTCTGGATGACAGCCGCTTCCAGCGCTACTTGAGGCTGACCAGAGCCCAGTTTGATGACCTGTTAGCTAGGATCAGTGCCAGGATACTGGATGGACACCAACTACAGGCGTTCCGTCTCAGCTGCGGAGCACCTGTCCATCTGTCTCCGGTGAGTGGCAGTTTCATAATTGGTGTGTCAAAATCAATAAATATGGCTTACTACAGTGGTATGAACCCAAAATAAACAGATTTAGCTGTGATTTAATTGCAATAAACGTATCATAAGGATGCCGAAATAACTACATCATGATGCCATGATGCCAAAAAAAAAAACTGAACTGTTGCTTTGTCAGGTCTGTCCACAAGACAACAAGCAAACAACTTTTAAAAATGCTTGTTTTCTAATTGGAGTTCAGATCGATCAGGGCTAGTAACAGTTGGATCTAAATCGCTAGTAACTGTTGGGCTAGTGCCAACTTGGTTTGTAGTAAAGAACAACTGATAGCAGGAATCAAGTAAAAGAAACATATTTTAAGAACTTACCAGGAAGTCCAACCTCTCTGTATACATAACTGCTGGTATCATACAGCTCTGGATGCCCACAAACCGCAATGATTATCTTCTCCTCTATTTCCCATCGTCCAACGTCAAAACGTTAGTGACGTCAGACACATCAGGTACGTCAGCCACGTCAGGAGAATCTCAATGCTGATTGGCTTTCGCGACACAGCATCATGTGAATATGTTGCCCGAGTTGAAATTTTTCTACTTGCATGAATGGGCGGAAGATGTGAATTTCGTCTATTCGTAAGTCGCATCATTCGTGCCTCCCGACTCGAATTCGCATCTATTCACACTTTTGTATTGGCTCTGTATGTAATATCACCACGAGAAACGCTCAATTCGCTTTTGGTGGGAACACACTAAGAGCGTCTTTTTCAGAGAAGAAGCTGTAAAAAGCCACAGTCCACTACCTGCTCAGCAGCAAACAGCAGACAGACACAGTTAGAGACTAGCTGGTGAACATAGTGGAACATTTAGATATTTCCCTCAGCAGTTGGTGGAGACAACAGAGCTAACAGAGAGGGAATACTGGACTTAGATTCATCAGGTGACACAAACACCACTCCACATGAAGGATCATGTTGCTTTGTAGCTGCTGGATGTGGAAATAAGCAGCTGTTTGATCACAAGTTCAACTTATCAACTTAAAAGGTGACGATATGTTAATGTTGTGTTCACTACTTGTTTCTGCTGAAAACAATAAAAACATCCATTAGTGCAGTTTTAAAGATTGGGTAACGCTTAATATGGTAGAAATACATAGTATTATGTCCTGTAGGTGATACAAAATGAAATCGACTTGGTGTAACTCAAAACATCTGAGTGTTGGGAGTTTGGTATAGTTTGGAACAGTTTGGGGGCGAGTCACAACATCATCTGTATGTTCATGGTGGTTTGGGACATACCTGACCATAGTGGATGTTTTCAGGATCTTGCAGGTGTTTAGAACATCAAGGCGAATCAGATCATTTGTGGAACACAAACCATGACGATGATGATGATGATTGTTCTTCTTACAGGTAAAGAGATGAGGAAGGCTAAACTGTCGCGGAGTCGGTCCCTCAGCAGTCAGCCAACGACGTCCAAAGCGGCAAACTCAGACAGACCTCTGTAAGAACCACTGGCCTTCCTTCACTTTAAGCTGTCACTTAACAGCAGCTTCAAGTATCTCAGGGTCTTTTTCAGAAGTGAGGCTAAAATGGAACATGAGTTCGAAAGCCTGATTAGTACTGCAGATGCTGTACTGGACTGTTGTGGTTCAGAGGAAGCTGATCCTGAAACCTCACACACTGGTCTCTGGGTAGTGACTGAAAGAATGAGATGGTGGACCCCGGGGCAGACAAGGAAACACACTGAAAGATTAGATATGCCATCTGGGCTAGGAAGACCTCAGGATCATCCAGGAAGAACATTCCTTTAACAATTGAACGGAAATTTTATTTTGTGAAAACTTCACTTCTTTGTTGCCTCCTTCTGGAGCCTCTTCACCTCATGCTTGATGATCTTGTTCCTTGTCTTCTTGGCCTTCACTTTGTCTTGCCTTGATCCTTTTGACTTTGATGACATTCTGTGAGCTGCATGCACTTGAAGGGCATGGCTTGCCTCTACATCCTGTGCAGGGACCATCAACCAGAGCCTGGTTTTGGTAGACGTCATCTACGATAGCCAGCAGTTTGCTATTCTGGGGTCCGAAAGAGACATAGGCAACACAGCCCATCTGAATGAAGCTCTAACACCATGATGGCAGTCTGGAGCAGAAAGGACGTTACAGTTTCCAGCTGGCCCAGATACCTTTCACTTGTTCTCTACTGACCTGTTATGCCCCTGTCTATGGGGTAGGAGTGCAACATAAAAGTAGAATGGATGTTCCCTCCTTGGTCCCCAAACTAAAGTCGGAACACTGATTTATCAATAAAGTGAGGTAGTTATTACAACAGGCGACAAATGTGACAATAATTAGAACCAATATCACTCAGGGTGAACCGAGGCCAAAACAATAAACAAAAGAAAACCCTCTCCTCAGAAAGTGCTGACTAATCTTATGTGTAAAAAAACTAAACTAAACCTGGCTCCCTGAGAAAAAAGCAAACACAGGAGAAAACAGTTCAAAAGAAAATCCCAGTTCACCCTTACGGTGCTATTGACAATAATGTGGGTTATTCTATTTACACAAATACGGAGATACTCACAAAGCTACATAACAGGTTTGGAGACCGAGGACACTTTAAACGGCAGGATGTTGTAGATGAACGAACCAGCAGCAGATCCTCCCCAGGCCAAACCCATGCATCCATCCAGGCAGGAGGCGACCTACAGGTGGACCCTCAAAGCTCCTCACAGGAACAGAGCTACTCACAGGAACAGAGCACACACTCTCACTCTTACAGCATACGTAACCTGACCTCTAGTGGTGGAAGTGTCCTCCGGCTTTGGTTGGTACACTCTGACATCACTACTGGGTGTGGTTACAGGTGCTGTTTGAAACTTGTTGCTTGATGTGAAGTTACTGTAGACCTCTCTCTGTTGGTTCTTAATGTTCTGTTTTCTGGGTCTGTGTTTCAGGAAAGTGAAAGAGCTGAGCAGTACATCTGGACCTGGGAAGTCCTCTATGTTATCGAGCAAAGGTACCACCTGCATATTTAACACTGGCTTTGTCTAAATTCAGGTAGTAGTTTTCAGGACTACAAGGCCATCCGTTAGGGAGGACGCTCCATGTGATTGTCTTTATTCATCCATCACTTGTGTTTTATAGATGACTCCTTGAGGACTGCCCACTTCACTATGGCAACCCAGTCCACCTCCTCCATGCCGGTCCTGATCCGCAGCAACACCACCAGCCTCCTGGACAGGGCCAGTACACTGGACCACAGAATCAGTAATATGGACCACAGGAACAATATGATGGAGCAGAGAACCAGTACAATGGACCACAGAACCAGTACCTTGGACCATAGAACCAGTACCATTGATCAGAGAGACCACAGAATCAGTACTATGGACCAGAGAGACCATAGGACCAGTAACCTGGACCAGAGAGACCATAGGACCAGTAACCTGGACCAGAGAGACCATAGGACCAGTACCTTGGACCAGCGCAGTAAAACAATGGACCGGGGCTGCGGGGTGAAGGACAGCCAGTCCAGAAAGCTGTCGATGTGAGTTCTTGCTAAAATGTTTTGGTGGTAGAACCCAACAAAATAATGACCCCACATGTTTATTATGGTTTTTACAGTTGTAACCCAAAGACCCCTCAGACCAGGTCTAGGAGTGGCCCCCAAACAAGGTTCTCTCTGAGCATATTGAACCAATCACAGGGGTCTCTGAATCAACATTTGTGTGGTCCCTTATCTGAAACCATTCCCTCCTGAATCATTCCGCCACAGTAACCCAAGGAAGGGTTGACAAAGCGCTTTGGGAACCGTTAAGGCTGAAAAGCGCTATATAAGTGAAGTCCATTTACCATTTACAAACCCTCTGCATTCATTTCATAAATTTAGGAGCCAATGGCGACCTGATGTTGTTGTTCCACAGAACAGCTGTGACCCTGTTTTAACCTGGTTTATCCCCATCTTAACCCTGGCCTAACCCCTTTCAGTAATATTTTATTCAGTCATCACACAGAATACAGTTAGTATGAACAGTATAAACCATCTATGTATGAAGGAGAGACTGAATAAAATGCCTGACCTACGTTCTTATCGATTAAAGTTCATTCACACTTACCCTCAAAAATAGCTTTGTAAACCACTCTTTTACACATTTTTAAATTTATATTAGCACTGATGCATAATTTAACCCCAACAATAGGAATACACCTCTTTTAATCCCTTTTTTTAGCTTTTTGTACAGTAAACTTTCAGATAAAAGATCAAATTATATTTGGATTATTTTATAATATACCAAGTCATTGAATTTCATAAAATGAGCATTTATAAACAGTGGATTGGTGTGATCACAATAACCAGCCTTATTAATAATACATATGGCTCGTTGTTGTAGTGAAGCTATTGAATTTATATATACAATTCCCCACACAGAGATATGTAAGGAAGTCTAAGTGATCAATAAATTATATACAAGTCTTATCATTGAATATATCACTAGCCCTGTTATTGTTTTGCCCAGCCTTAGTTTAGCCCTACTTTTACCCACTTTAATCCAGAGATTAACCTTTACCCTAACCCTAAAATTTAAGTAGTGTATTGCTGCTTCAAGGCTTGCTTGGTCCAGGTTTGACTTCATCTGAACCCTGACTTATGCAAATGTATCTCTGTTATTCCTTAGCCCAGACTTTATTCTGGTTTAAACCTGATTTAGGCCTGTTTTAGCCCTGGCTTTGCCTTAGTTTAATGTGACCCAGTTATGGTTGAACCCAGACTTCACCCTGCTTTATTTATTTGTTTGAACCTGGTTTTAACGTCTCTCCAGAACAGAAAGATCTGATTCATCAGCAGATTTGAGTTCTCTGTTTTCAATTCGAAAAAATTATTTATGTGCTGATTTATTTATTTTTTAATCCACAGGAACAGGAAGTCGAACTCTTTCAGTGTCCAGTCAGGACGAGACTGAAGATGATGTCATCATACCTCCACCAGGCCATCAGCCAATCAGCAGTCTGGGAGCAGTTTCCATTCAAACAGCAGCTTCACGAGTTAAAGGACGAATAAACGCTTCAGAACATTACCCAGAATGCAACAGGATATCATCTCTTCCTTAGAGTCACTAACAAACAGACAGTAGAGTCCGACTTCTCTTTGTATCTACTGAGCTTTTATTTTCTGAGCACTGTGTATTCTAATGATCTCATCCTGTCACCTGATTGGTTCAGTAAACTCCACACATACAAACTGTTGGTGTGTTCTTATTGGTTAGTGGTTTCACCTGCTGACGTGTGATTGGTTGGATAAATGCTGACATCACAGGACAGTTTTTTTATGTTCTCTGTGACTTTAACTCTGATCAACCAATTAACTAGTTAATAACTGAGGTTTTGCAGATATCTCTGATATAACTGTTCTGTGTGTTGACTGGTTTGGAATATGTGATGTCACTGTAATGTTTGATGACATCATGTGTTGTGTTGGTGAGCTGCAGAGATAAATCAGTTTCCACTGTTTGTGAACACATCATGATGCGTTCATGTTCAGAGTTAATAAAGTGTTTCCAGTCATCAACTACACACAGTACATGTGGCGGTTATCATGCTGACGTTTATTCATATGAAGTCCAGTTGAGGCTGATCAGATTATCATCAGTTATTAGTCTAATCAGAGCATCATCCACAATCGGAGAACCAGAGTTACATAAGTAACTGTGGTTTCTCCACCAGTAGCCTTAAAGCTCATGTTTCAGTGTGTGCGTGTGCGTGTGCGTGTGTGTGTGTGTGTGGAGGGGGTCATGCTTTGGATTGAATATGATCTTATATATTTAGCACTTCCTGTAGAGAGATGTGATGCTTTAGTAATAAAAACAACGGGCATCGCTATAACATCACCAATGCATTAACCAACTAATACCTGCACAGTATCACCGCAAGTCAAACAGTCAAACAAAAGGCTCCGTATGTCCCAACCTTTATGGTTTGTGACCACTTCAAACAAAGCCACGTCACATCTGTCTGTAAGTCATAACCAAACATAGTTTTTTCCATTTTTAGAGGCCTGAAGAAGCCTCCAGCCATGCTACCTAATGTTAACATTAGAATACTAACATGCTGATGTTTAGCAGGTATAATGTTCACCATCTTAGTTTAGTGTGTTAGCATGCTAACATTAGCTAGCTAGTAAACACAGAGAGCAGCTGAGGCTGATGGGAATGTCTGTAGTTCTGCAGGTATTTGGACACATTAACATGTTGACCTGATGATGGCGCTAGATGAAAAGACAGAGGATCAATAAAGTTATTACATCCTGAGGGGAACATGAATGATGAACCACTGACAGGCAGGCAGACATTAACAGCTGAAAACAGTAAAGGGTTCTAGAAGACTGACAATAGAACCACAGTAGAACATGAAGTCGTCACCGAGATCATTTCAAACTGAAAATTTTGGACAGGTGTTGCTACAGTAACGGGGGGCTTAGCGACCTGTCAGGTCAGCTTTTATTTCTTGGTGGGGTCGATGACTCGGCCGATGAACAGCATGCTGCCGGTCACCTGCTGGTAGATGATGAAGATGAAGGGCCTGTTGATGGTCAGTCGAGGAGGAAGAGTGGAGAACACGCTGACTCCGCCTCCTGTGGTGATGTCATCGCTGCTCTCATCGACGGACACAGCGGCTGTATGATACACCTAAACACGAGAAAACAAACAGTTCACGGGTGAATAAACACTGAAGTGTACTTCAGACAGGAAACGTGTTTCACAATAAAAGACAAAACAAAACATCAATGAAACTAAGTGCAGGCAGGTAGAAACAGATTATCAGAGACCTGCTGCTGGTGTGAAGCACCCCCCCCCGCAGCCCTGTCAGATGGGATCAATAACCCCTAATCAATAGCCCTTTGACAGATTATTATATTTATAGTATTCCCAGCAGCTGTGGTGGATCTGAGGTTTCCGGGTGTACCTGGGAGATCCAGGTTCAGTTTTCTTTAATAATTATGACTCATTATTTCAGATTCATGAGAAAGTGTGTTGAAATCACTTTCAGCTGCTTCCACATTAACCTGCAGTAAACTCACCTGTGTGAGTTTGGGTCCTTTAGCTCCGCCCATGTTGCTGATGTCAGCGTCGTCCTGAAACACCTGAGTGATGTTGAGAGTCTGCAGGACATCATGCAGAGAGTAGGAACGCTCCAACAGGAAGCGAGGCAGCTGCACCTCCAACTTCCTGTTTACAAAATAAAACAACAGAAACCTTCACACACCTGGAGAGACAGAACGAGAAACATGAGCAGGGCTGAAGGAAGGATGACATAAAGGAGGGAAGGAAAAGAGACAGCAATCAGGAAGAAGGATGGAAGGAAAGTAGGAGATAAGGAGGTAGGAAAGGAAACGGAAGGAAGAAAAAGGTGTCTCACGTCTTCTTGAGCTGTTGGATCCAGGCCTGGATTTTCTCAGCGGTCACCTCCTCTTCAACGGCGGTGATGTCCACATCTTCATCAGGCAGCAGAACCAACATGGCTGCCCCGTCTGCCATCGGTAGCTTCAACACGCCAACTTTCACCGAGCGGTCATACGCCAGGAAGTACCTATCAGCCCTGAACATCATGGGAACCATGACGACGTGATACCTGTCCACGTAGAAACGCTCGTCCTGAGTGGAGGACGCATTAAAGGACGGACTGAAGTGGGCTGAAACAGACAGAACTTTATTTAAAACACAGAGCAGACAGACAGGGCAGAGACAGACAGACGGACAGACAGACACGCTGGGTGGAGGACGTGTTAAAGGAGAACAAAGTCATAATGTTGTGAACAGCTGTGAGTTTCTTTTCCCTCCAGACTTTACTTTCATAAGATCACAATATCTCAAAATATCACAACTTCATTTTTGAAAAATTCCAACTTTATTTTGAAAATCTTAAGACTATTTCTCAAACGATGTACTCGTGTTAAATGACCCCGCCCTCTGACAGGTGACAGGTGATACATACTCTGGTAGCAAGCGGTAGTGGCGAGCAGCAGCTGGGTCTGGGGGTCCAGGTTGGTCACCAGCTCCTGGACCTGGTCTCCGGTCTGGTCCTGGGCCCAGCGGTTGATGGTGTCAGTGGCTTCCTGCTGCATTGTGTAGGCTAGACTCTGAGCATTTCCCCCAAACTTCTTCTGAACCAGGTCTAGGTAGGATGACGACACCTGGAAGCTCTGGGAGGGGAAGACGGTCACGCCCTGCCTCAGGTTCACGGCAAGGCTCCCCTGCAGGACGACGTTCCTCAGACTCTGAAACAGATCTGAGAACAGCAGAGACGGACTGTAACCTCACAGTTTAAAACCAAAAAGTCCTCCTCTGACTCCTGACCCCTGACCTACCTGGGAGGGTCTGAGGGTCCAGTCCGGTCAGGCTGAGTCCCTGCAGCAGCTGGTCCTGAGTCGGCCCACTGGTGGCGCACAGCAGCGCCGATAGTCCGGTGGACAGCGTGAACGCAGACAGGAAGACGTTGTCGTCGGTCCGACTGGAGACGGTTCGGTACAGATGGGCGGCGAAGTCTGCATTCCTAGTTGTCAGGTCCTTCACCGAGGGGTCGACGGTCTCAGAGGAAGCCAGACTCAGGAGGAGGAGACCGACCAGTGAGACAGGACCAGAGGGAGTCATGGTCACAGTGCCCTCTGCTGGAAGAGACGAGAACAGGAAGTGAAGGGACGTTGACTGTTGATTCGATTATTAAACGTCAAACAGTGTAAAAGAACAAAAATAATAACAATAAACACACTAGCGTTTGTCAGTAAACAGCCTCTGACAGTCAGAACTTCATTTGGAAAATGATGGTTTTAACAGAAACACAGAGTACAGTCTGCAGATGTTCTTATCTAAAATGTTTGTCAGGTGAGACAACTTTACTTCCTTCACCGGCGTTGTAGTCACCGCACAGGACGGTGTTCAGACCCGCCGGTACAGGTGTGCAGGCCATAGATGTATGCAGAGACCTGGATACAGCGTCGGAGGAGGGGCCCCGTTGCTCAGCGGCACATGAAACCAAAAAAGTTTGACTTCCCGGATATAAAATGACCCGAATCTTCTGCATAGCTTCCTCATTGTGCGGCCCATAGAATGAGCGCACTAGCGTTTCCTTTAGCCCCGCCTCCCAACCACTCGGTCTCACTCACCTGAACCACAGCGACTCTGTAACTCTGGATTCAGCTGTTAGTGAAGGTTACAACTTTTAGGACGTCATAATTTAAATAAGGGCTGTTTAAGAGTTCATACTGTTGTAGTTTTAAAAAAAAAGACTGCTGATGTCCAGACGTTTCTTTCACAGTGTCAATCTGTGGGGAGAAGTCTTTTTGTTTCTTTCGTGGTGCCTGTGCATGGAGCTGCGTTCACAAACGCAGACTGCTGTTTGCAACGGCGTCTACAAAGGGCAGCTGCCGATATCAAACTATATCAACAGACGTGTAAAACATGGACTGGCAGGGAAAAGGAGACAAACAATGACCTCATTGGTTGTCCATGCATGCTGCTCTGGGTCTCAGTACTGGACTCTTATTGGCTGTCACTTGTTTTCATGAGTCTTCACACTGAGGGAAGTTCTCAAGTGTAAAGTGCACTTTCTCACCACATTATATTCATTCGTTACATCATCAGCTCATCATTACGGACAACTGTCACAAAACGTTTCATCAGTTTTTCATGAAGAAATTAATAACACTGTAAATGCAGTCACTGCCAAACTGATCAATAACATTATCGATAAGACGTCCGGTTTGCAGGGCCACGCCCCATCAGCTCTGAGCAGCTTTACATTTTTTTATTTGACATCTTTTTGTGTTTCAATTTTTAACCATGCTTTTAATTTGAAAGGATTATTTGTTCCTGTTTTGATGCTGAGAACATCTCTGATCTGTTTGGATCGATCGGAGATATTATCTATTGATAATCTCTCTGTACATTACTAACCTGCACCAGTTTGATCTGATCGCTCTGTATCGATTATGTAACCTATTGATGATGTTACATGATGAACAGATGAAGATGAAGATGCTCTGCTGCTGTAAACAACAAACAAACACTGACCTTTCGTTGATCTTCGATCTTTGATTTGTGATCAGTCTTTCTGCTCCGAAGATTCACGAACTGCGCATCACCATCAAGCTCGCGCCCCGATCATCACCGGAAACAACAACATCATCATTTCCGGTCACTGCCTTTCGTAATAAAAGCATACATCCATGAATAAAAGTCCCTTCACAGCCACAGGAGACCGAATCTTTTTAAGGGAACGGAAACTCATGGTGGCATAGACAGACTGTATATTAAGACTGTATAAAGATCCTCATATACAGTCTTTATATATATACATAAAGATCCTGTCTTTATATATATATATAAAGATCCTCATAGTCTTTATATATATATAAAGATCCTCATATAGTCTTTATATATATATAAAGATCCTCATATAGTCTTTATATATATATATATAAAGATCCTCATATAGTCTTTATATATATATATATAAAGATCCTCAGTCTTTATATATATATATAAAGATCCTCATATACAGTCTTTATATATATACATAAAGATCCTGTCTTTATATATATAAAGATCCTTATATACAGTCTTTATATATATATAAAGATCCTCATACAGTCTTTATATATATATAAAGATCCTCATATAGTCTTTATATATATATATATATAAAGATCCTCATAGTCTTTATATATATATAAAGATCCTCATATACAGTCTATGGTGGCAATCAGATGCGCAAAATGTAGTTTTACCGTTTCACATTCTTTCTGATCCATCAGGGCTGAGCTGTAGTATTATATAGTATCATATATAGTATTATGTAGTATCATGCAGTGTTATATGTAGGTTGTGCTGGCTGTACTGCAGACCTGTAGTGTGTTGGCAGTGTTACAGCAGGACTGGACCAACACAACTGCTCCTGTTATCAGGGGGAACCTAAAACTCAATGCAGGAACGCAAAAGTAGTGACCCTTAGGGGGCTCCGTACTGAAGTCCTGAAAGGCGATTTATTTTTAAACTGAGCTGACAGGTGGAAACTAGTAAATCTAGTTTAAATACAGAAACACTGAGATCTCTACTGTCTCCAGCACCAAACACCAGCTTCAGTCCACGCTTTTATTTTGAAGGCGGCTTCTGCAGACATCCAGTATTTTTCGAGTGGTTAAACCGCGCAGGCGCACTAACAGCGGCCTGACGTCATGGTGTTATCTGTAAAGGTCAGCAGGGGGCGCTGTTGCTGCAGGAGAGACACATGAAAAAGAGGCAATGGAAGAGAACAGAGTCGAGTAGAATAGAGAAGTAGGGTGGGAGGTGATAATATATATTACATGAAATCTACTCAGAGTTGTACTTCAGTACAGTACTGTAGTAAATATACTGTGTTCTCTGATCAGTTTATTGTTTTTAAAAGTCAATACAGGACATCCAATGGAAAACTGCAGTTTTAACCCTGACAGGTGCTCAGTTATATAAGGCAGCATGATAAACTGTACATATACTTTTGAGCATACAGTGTACTTTAGTCAGGTGTCCACTTACTTCGGGCCAAATTTTGGCCAAAGGGGAAGTGATAATTTGTCAAGAAAAAAAAAAACTCAATACAGAACTTTAAGCACAAAAACTGTACCGTGTCCCGCTGTCCACATACTTTTGGCCTTATTGTGTACTGAAAGTGTGTTGATTTGTGGAGAAAAAGTAAATACAGAACTTCCATAGGAAAACTGCCATTTTAACCCTGAGAGGAGCTCAGTTAAATGAGGCAGCACGTTTAACTGTCAATTCTCTTTTGGCCATATGTAAAAATTCAAAAAGTAACATCATCTGATTTATTTAGAAACTTCAATGTCTTTCTATCAGCTCTCACACAGTTTATTGTATACATCTATATGTTTTATATATATTTACATAATATGCTGTATTTAAATGGGACTGTTGTATAGTCTATCTGTCAGAGTTCATGACTCCTCGGACCCCCTCCCTCCAGACAGCGGCATCTCGTCCGTCTCGGGCCAAATGAGGAGCGAACACCACCTCCAGCCTGCGGAGGGCACTGCGCTGGTCACCACGGGCAACCGTGACCTGAAGGCGCCGTATCATTAGCCGAACCATCACCTGATTGGCCCAGGCCAATCCCAGAGCTGGTGACACGTTGGAGGACAGAGGGCTGAGATATACAAAGAAATAAAGATTGTTTTCAAATTCATAAATCTATAAATAATTTCTTCAGATCTCCTCCGTTTCTAATATTAATTATATTAATACTTTTCTTCAATAAAGTAAAATGTTAACCAGAAACACAAAGAACTGAAGGTCAGCATAAAGAAGCTGCACAGACTGAGCTGCAGTGAATCAGGTTTGATCAAACTATCTACATGTTTGTCTTTTTAATCAGGTTTCAGATTCTCACACTGAACAACGGTTTGTTGAAGAAAGGAAACATTCAGTAGTTTTTACCCCAAACTGTCATCCGAGCTGCTGAAAACATCCGTCACCTGAAACACAAACAGGATTTAGATCTTTACTGAGATTAAACCCATGAAAACCACACTGAGTGCTGGTTGATGCTCTGCAGGTGGTGTTCTAATCAATTCTTCCACAAAATAAGGAGTTGATTAGTTCATTACAACAGCAAAGGCTTTTTAGCTTCGGAGTGCTCACCTACTTTTCCTGGTTCGTTGTTAGTGCAGCTGCTAAAATGTTGTAGTTTAACTTCTTCAATGAAATGTCACATCACTCAACATGACTATGACCCCCGAGGACGTTGGGTTTGTGTTCTTGTAAGTTGTTAATAAAGTTGAATGCTGAGGTGTCAACACTCATTCTACTGTTTTCCTGCTGTTCTGCAGGTTCTCTGTGGTTCCTTCACTCAGTAATGGGACCAGATGTAGTCACACTGAGTGTTGTGGTGTGCAGGTTTGGTGGCCCCCCCTTCAGAAGAGAGTCTGGCCTCTGACTATCAGAGGTTCTAGTTCTGGTTCTGCTCGAGGTTTCTACCTGTTAAAGGGAGTTTTTCCCTGCCACTGTCTCCTGCTGCTGCTCATGGTGGGAACTGTTGGGTCTCTGTAAATATAAAGAGTCGGTCTAGACCTGCTCTATTCGAAAAAGTGCCCTGAGATAACTTTGTTATGATATGGCGCTATATAAATAAAACTGAATTGAATTGTCGCCAGGACATGCGACTCCTGCACTGCTTACTGCTCTAACGCTCCACTGCAGCAGTACCAGGTGGGGCCCTTATGGAGCGGGTAGAGGTCCGGGGCCTTTTTCCCCACCACTGACAGAGAGAACTGGTACATCCTGGTGTTTGGTGACATCTGCCAGCAGTCAGGCAAACAGGGACCAGACCTCTGCAGCCCCACACACACCGAGCTCTCAGCTCGTTATTCTGACCAGCAGCTGGCAGCAGTAATGGGACACCTGCTCCCAGGCCATGATGTCAGCGGACAGGTGTGTGCGTTACCTGGTTGATACAGAGGACAGGTGTGGTGAACTCCTGGCTCAGGTGGTGCAGCGTGGAGGAGAAGGTGAGCAGCTGTTTGGTCCTCTCCAGCCAATCAGCAGCCTGGAACTCAGACCTGAACAGAGCCGCCACCGAGTCGACCACCAGGAGCCGGACCAGACCCCGAGCCAGCAGGAGGGGGACACGGCGAGAGAGACACACCTGCAGGGAGTCCTGCAGGTAAACAAACAACCTGTCAGTCTATAAACAGTCGGTCAGCCTCGGTCACTGATCCGAAGTCAGCGGGAAAGACTCACCAGATCAGCAGCATGTTCGATGTAAATGTGGTCACTGAACTGGAGTCTGCTGATCAGAGACGGAGGGACATCAGAACGCAGACAGGACTGATCTCTGATCAGCTGCTGCAGGCGTCGGATGGGAAACGAGTCCTCAGTGCAGATATACACAGCGCCTATAAACACAGAGAGAGACCACAGGACATCAGCAACATGTCCCCACAACAGACTGTAGATGAAGATGGACGACGTGACAGCTCCCCAAAAGTGAAGCCAAAAACATCTGGATCGCCCCCTGGTGGCTGGCTGCAGTATAGGTCATAAGCCCCGCCCCCTCCATGTTAGCAGATGGGCCAAACTGAAAAGTCAAATAAAATGTTCCCAAAGATGGTTTCTGTCATTTTAGGTTCTTATCACGCTGATGTTTGTTCAAGTGTTCGTTTTTCTGATCAGTTTGGTTTTAATTAGTTATTGATGCTATAAAAAGGGGGTGTCACGTCATGATTGACAGCTATGGGCGGGTCCTCGATCACTACTGCGCAGACTCTGGCTCCAAATGACGTCACCAGCACAAGATGGCAGCTCCTGTAACCGCTTCATTTCTGTACAGTAGGAGGAAGTGGAGATGCGTCGGCCATCTGTATATACAGTCTGTGGGCTACACAGGCTGGGCAGTGAACGCAGCATGCTAAGCACACTCTGTCTGTCCTTAGTCCAGTCCCTCACATACAGTATACACTGTATATCCCTGGTGGAGTCATGACGGTGTGTTCACTGACCTGAGTTCAGTCCTCTGTGCTGTGTTGGGTACTGTACAGACAGACAGAGCTGCAGAGCCAGCTGAGTCTTCCCTGCTCCGCTCTCTCCTGACAGCTCAGTGACGCCCCCCACAGGAAGACCCCCTCTCAGCAGCTCGTCCAGTACAGGACATCCAACACTGAGTCTGAGGCCGGACTCGAACCTGCGACACTCTCCGCGATGGAGCAAAAGGGCTGCAGACACAGAGACACACAGGTTAATACACGCTGCGACATCACTCTGTGACGTCCAATCAGACTGCATCATTACGAACCTGGGATTGGAGGGTGTCGCCTGCAGGCGGTGGCGGAGGCGGTGAGCAGCTGCTGGATGTCTGAGCGGGACAGACCGGTGAGTCTTTGCAGGTCAGGACCAGAAACACACAACGCCTCCCTGACAGACTTCAGTTTAGCTGGAGGGGGAAACGAGGTAACCAATGTAATGATGAGATTAATAAGAATAAAAATAAACAGAATGATTTAAGTTTTCCTGCCAAACACCAACGAGGAGCAGACAGCTTATATGTCACAAAACATCCATTTATCATGAATTCACGACCACACTCCCAACATTACTACATTCTCTATGAAGTTAGAAACTTCTGTGAATTAAAATGTCTAACACTTCTGTTCTATAAGTCTACATTTGACGATAAGCGATGAATCACTAAAGGGTGGTGCACAGCGCTCTCTATACACGGCCATCTATTTATTAAAACACTACAGTTCAGCTTTTAGAACAAGAAAGACGAACGCAACACAAAAATGTGCGGTTGTAAGTTGGACTTGGCTAGAAGGTTTTGACACAGAACAGTCAGTTACATACAATATATGCCGATGGTACTACTAAAACATAGTCTAAGAGAACGTGTTAAGTCATCTTCTACAAGGCCACTAAATTAGAGGGAAAGCGATGAAATATAAAAGTGCCATATTTCTGAATAGAGTCCGGAGTAGCGGCTGTTCACCTCTCCGCACGGCTGCAACGATCCTCGGGTTGAGCTCCAGCTGATCCCAGTCCATCTCCCCGCTGAGGACATGGCGGCAGCGCTGCTGCTTCAGGCGCAGAGAAGGTCACGAAGTCAGAAAACTGCAGAATCGATAACTAAACCGGTTTATTGGCTCTTTCTGTCCCTCCGAACAGCTTCACACCCAAAGATACCCGCCCGAACACGAGACGTCATCACGCGCCGCAGGTTGGAACCATTCAGCCGCTGTGGGGGGGGCGGTCCCGGCTAAATGTAAAATCAAGTCTGTTTCATTACATTGTGCAGTAACAAATGTAGCTACAATCGGCATTAAAATGGAATATTTGCGGTCCGGGTTTTAGTTATAAAATTCCAACAGTTCAGTATTTCGGTCATCGATCAACAAACTCCCCCGCGCGAGCTCCGGACCCAGTGACGTCACTGCACTGCGCCACAGGAAGACACCAAACCACCGAAAACACTGATCGGAATCTTTTCTGTGATCAATAATTCGTGTTTAAATGATCAGCGGTTTAAATAAAAGTTCAGATCTGTCTGTAATTCGGTCTGAAAGAAGAATAAAATGGATTGTATCGGAAAAATAAAGCTGAAGACACAAACGGCGACACCGTGTTTCTAACCGCCAACCGGACGTTTTGTTCCTGCCGTCGGTGAGTCCGTCAGTATCGATCCGTCAGTGTCGATCCGTTACACTGATGGAAGCAGAAGGATCAACTGCAGCTCATCTACAGTTCGTTTCTTCTGTTCAATAAGCCGTTTATTAAGTGCTTATTAAGTGTTACGGGGGGTACACATTGTAATATTACTTGAGTAAAACTTTTAAAGTATCTGATATTTACTTAAGTATTTTAAGTAAAAACACAAGTTAATGCTGTTAATAAAAAAGCAAGCAGTCAGAATTTTGTGAATTATGACGTTCACCTTAAAAATGGAGCATTACACTTGAACCTCACTGTCCTTGAACTTGCATTTCACAACTTAAAGAATTTAAAGAACAAAATCCTTTATTCGTCCCTCCTTCCTTCCCTACAGTAACGACCCAGTCATTACTTGAAACTGAAAAATTTGCTGTTCATCTTCAAAAGAAGTTGGTTTTCAAAATTGCGAGAATTCAGTCTCGCTCTTCTTGGGCTGAAGACAAGTCCTGCAATGCTAAATAGCCTTTCACAGGGCGCTGGGGCAGGTAGAGGGTGTTCAGCTTCACAGACAGCTTGCACACAGCTGGGAAGGATTTCAGCAAGTCCATGTGATCTGAACAGGCCAAGTCTCCGTCCAGTTGTTTGGAGCCGTCTTGTGCTTGAGACGACCTCAAGGCAGAGAAGAAGTCATCTTCATCAAATGAACTGGACCTGGTGGCATCACCTAGCTGCGTGGAGGGTTCTTCAATGTGCTGCTTGATGTAGTCCATTCCCGAAATATAGTGAGGATGAAAATATAAATTATAGGATTAATACAACTTTTCTAACATGTCATGACCCCAATCTAAGGTTTTGTACTAAATAATGTTTTAATTTGAGGTTTATAAATTTAGGTTCATGCACTATCCCCATAATTGATTTGTGAATTTGCTAATATTACAAAGTGTCAAAATGTACACCCATTAACTTATTTTTCACTATCCCCATGTTGTCTGACATTCTGATTGTGGCATCATCTGTTGTCCAAGTTGTTCGAAATTTTGGAAGAAGAATCGCAGCTGCGATCAACTCAGGGTCTCCTGACGTGGCCAAAACGATTCTTTATTCCCACCTGTAAAGCATCCACCAGAGACTTTCTTCAATGACAACTTGACTCTGTCAAGTTTGACGGTCAGTAGGTTGATTGTTGGAAGTAGCCACCCCATCTGGGCATTTGTTGCTTACAAGATGTTGGTTGCCTGGGCGACTGGGCTTCTGGCAGCGGCATACTCTGAGGAATGTGAGTTCAGCTGGATTAAACCTGTGATGAAAACAAAAACAACACCTTTATGTAACACTATAAAATCATTTCATCTGATTCCACAAAAAAATTGACAGATGAATAATGAACTAAAATGGACCTATGATAAGTGAAAGTTGGGATACAATGTGAAGCAGTTATTAGTGCCCAAGAAAGGGTGGGGAAACACATCAACGATACTTGCATTGGAACCTTTAAGTCTGTGCAGATGATTCTGATGGCCCCCTCTCCATTGTCTTTGATTATCCTCAGCAGTCTTTTCACTGCCAGGAAAAACGAGTTCCACCTGGTAGCATTCGGGCGCAGAAGCTGGAGGGAGCAAGCATCTTCAACAGTTTCGGCTGCAAGTGTGGATTTTCCACATTTGTTCCAAAGTGCATTACACTTGCCAAATGCTGAACGGTACATTTTCTTGTATGCCTAATTGGATGTTGCTTTCATGGCATCAACAGTAGCTATTAGGCTGAGTAGGTGACAAGCACAGCGCTGGTGCTTTGGGAGCTGGAACGCGAAACCATCTTCACACAGAAGAGCTGACAGATCAACAAACTCCACTTGTTCACCCCCCTCTTCTGGTTGAGATGCATCACCACCACTTCTGACTGCATTGTTGTTCTCATCTTCACCAAAAACTTGGAAAGCTTTTATGAAGTTAGAGCTGTTGTCTGTTGTTGTTCTCAGAATCTTTCCCCGAATGTCGAACTCAGAATGGATGTCATTCAGGGCACTTGCCAACACATCAAATGTGTGTGAACCTCTCAGTTGTTTACAGGCTAGGGCTGCTGAGCATCTTTTGAGACTGTCAGGGTCAATCCAATGGGCAGTAACACCAATGAAGCTCCGCCTTTTGACAGACCAGCAGTCGGTGGTGGTGGCGATATGGTCAACTCCCCTCATGGCCTCAGTCACCACCGCCTTCATTCCCTTGGAGGCATCACCAGTCATTGAGCGCAGGGTCAGCTGTGACATAAAGACATAATTTCTCACTATTTTCCAACATTTTATTGACCAAAAAAATCTTCCATTAATTACTAATGAACATCGTTGCAGCCCAAATTCTAGTTTTAATAAGAAATCGATTTTAATTAAACATCATCACTTTGCTGTGACATTTTGTTTAATTAGAATATAAAACGTAGTAGTACCACCAAGAGGAAGGATGTTTAGAAATGCATGAATACTGCAAATCTGAACCAATTTATCTTGAAAATATTATGGTTTGAAAATCTAAACTCTAACCCTGCTAACAGTTGACCTCTGACCTCCTCCTCTCTGACCTCCAGGCTGTATTGACCTCTGACCTCCTCCACGATGACCTCCAGGGTGTGCAGGACCTGTGGGGGGTCAGATATAGATGTGGATCAGGCCCGGGGCAGTGCGGTGTGTACCAGCTGTGGTTCTGTTCTGGAGGACAACATCATTGTCTCTGAGGTTCAGTTTGTGGAGGGAAGTGGAGGAGTTTCATCTGCTGTGGGACAGTTTGTCTCTGCTGATGGTGAGACACAAACATTTACTAATTTCTGACTGTCTGTAGGATTGAGACCCCAGAACATTGCCTCCAATAAAACAGCATAATTAGGAGAGGTCGACCTATTAATCGTTTTGCCGATTAATTGGCGCCGATAGAACATTTTACAAACTGTCGTTATCGGTGGAACTTGGCTCCGATTGTGGCCGATAGCTGCGCAGACACCAGCCACGTGGAGACGTACATCACTGTTTTGCATGGAGGCTCCATACACAAAGTCAAGGAAACGTCTCTTTGTGTCACCGGTAAAGCCCCTTACAGGACTTACTGGACCAGCTCTCCGTTTAAAGGGTCCGATCTTTAGTTCTATAGAAGTCCTATTCCTAGTAGAAATTCTAAAGATAATTTAAGCTGGTGGCGGGGAAACTCGCCTAGCTCCTAACTGCCTTCATCCGGTCATCTACCCTGCCTCCTCTGATAACTACCCCTAACTGAGTAACCTTGCTTGCTGGCAGTAGCTATCAGCCACGCCCGTTAACGACAGCTTTCCCCTTAAAGATCTTGGCTCTTGGTAAATTGCTAGGAAAAGGTTTGATAGCTTGTATTCTAAGCCCTCAGGGTCTGTTTTATTATAAAAGTGGACAAAAAGAAACTAGAATAACCTTTTAGAACCTTCTAGATATTAGGCAAACAGACTTAACTTTTTACCAACATGAGGAGCTCAATAATAATGATGAAGGAACATCTTACTATAAATCCATTTTAAGTATTTATTGCAGGAATTAAACAGGGGTTAAGCAGCAGATTAATCAATATAAAACTCAGTCAGTCATGGAATGCAATGTAGCTGTTTGACACTCTACACAGGAGTGCAAGCAGTGACCAATGTACTGTTGGAAAAACCCCAAGTATCTCAGAGAGGGCTTCAAAGAACAATGGTATTCTAAAATTTTACTTTGTGTTTTTGTGAGATGGCTCGGGTGTCTGCCACATCATATTCAGCAAACGCTCTTCACTTCAAAAGACTGTAGTAATGACAAATGTTATGAATCCTGCAGGATTAATCCTAATGAGAATGATAAATTAGCACAATTTACTCCCATCACTTCCATACAGTGTATGTTGAGGCTATTCCTTTTTACTCTTCGGGAACGTAATGTAGCATATCTACGGTCTCTGGTTCTGCTTTTGTTTACACTGTTCTCCACCTGCTTTTGGGACAAGTTCCTGGAACTACACTGGCCAAAACTAGACCACAGCCAGCCCAAATCCAGACCAGGATAGGTCAAGCTCAGCCCACAACCATGCTAAATCCACAGAGGAAAAATGAGGCTAAATCCTGGTTAATGCTAAGGTTTTGGCAGTGCTATCAATCCTGATTGGTCAACCAGATGTGCCACTCACATCACAAACAGTAACTACTACTGCCAGAACAGGTCAAAGGAGGTGGGTTCTGTGGATTCTGTGTGAAGCTCTCACCATCCAGCGGATAACAGCGTCCTCGAAGGGCAGTCGGAGCTCGTATGCTTGGCTGCCATTAATGTGAACAACAGGGCTGATGCTGTAGCTCTCTGACATCATTAGCTGCTTCCTGTTGATCCGGACTTCCTCTAATATGACATCAGCAGGAATGTTTCCCAGGTAGACACTGAACACCTGGCCGTCAATGATGGTCTCTACAGGAAATTAACAGTGGACATCTTGATTCAATTATGAAAATATATATTCACTCCGTGAGGGCTGAAACAGTTATTATGAATTGATTTACAACTTTTTAAAATACAATTGATTATTCATCTGGTGTGTCAAGTGTCAATCCCATCAGATGTCCATCTTTAGTTCCCAAAGTGATGCCTTTAACTGTTTCCAACCAACAGTCTAAAATCCAAAGATATTCAATTTACAAACTGACAGAAAAGCTCTTACATTGAATTTGGGGCATTCTTGCGTAAAACACGATTGACTACGGTCTTTTGATGTAGTGATCACCACATCATTAACATATGGGTTAACATGAACTGGTAACATGAACCTTGAAGGTCTCAGTCTGCTTCAAAGAAAGTGCATGTCAGATAATTTGACTGCATCTGAAACCTCCTTTTGGACATTAGAAACAGTGGTAACTTTCTGAAAACAATCTGACATTATCGCCCACATTACGCAGTGATTGGTCAGGTGTGCAGAGGTGTGAAAGTAGCACTGGACTGAACTTCTCTCAGATCTCTTTTTCATTCTTCACACAGCTATTTCTGTCACTTCTCGTGAACTGAGGTCAACACTATGAATGTCTTCCAGGAGAGACATGAAAATGTGCACCATTGTCCACATTTGTACGATTGATGGTGTTAATACTACAAAGACACAGATGTTGAAGCAGAGAGAAGATGTGTTCGTACAGCAGGTAGATCACATACATCTCCTTGTACAAGTTGTTCACCACCAAACTCTGCAGAGAAGAAGAAACTAACAATCAGCAATCACATGTAAAATCTGCTGTTGGTCATAGCATGACATCAGTCCTTATTTGTTGCTCAATTTGTGTTCGTGAAAACATTGTTCCTGTCTGAAGTTTGGATGGGACAGACTGTACCTTCCTGTAGCCGCCCTCCTCTCCAAAAGGAACCCCAATCTGGATCAGATATCCTTGTTGGACCAGTCTGAATCCTCTGGCGGCGGCAGTGGATTTGTCTAGCAGCACCCCCTCCACCCCCAGACTGAGGCTCTGAATTTCAAACTCAGCTCCCTTCCTGACCAGGGGGGTCACGACCCGTGGGACGTCCCAGAGCAGCCGGGTGCCATCGAAAGAACCTGAATCTGAAGGAGGATCAAAAGAATCACCATCAGCACCGTAAACCAGATTAAAGTTCACGTGTGTCTGTGTGGGAAAATTTACTGACTGTGCAGGCCATGGACACATCGATCATCACCACCATCAGCTTTTGCTTAAATTATAGAGAAGCCCGAATGACCTCCACAGGGACGCCATCCACCTGACAATAAACATTAAGATTTCATTTTAAAAATAACTACCTCAGTGTTTTACCACCTTACATACAAGTCACATACTCACAATAACATTTAAGTCTCCTGAAATTCAAGTCCTAGCCAGAAACATTATGGTGTGACAAAACTCAGGATGAATCTAAACGTCTAGTCTTACCCACACTTGCAGACCCACAGACTTAAGGTGACATTCCTGGAAAGTGCAGAAATGCAGAGAACTGTCAAACTCTAATTAGATCAATCCACAAGGGGCCTCAATTGGACTTCCATACTGTTCGCCTGGGGTGCAGACTCTTAATTTGTGATGTTAAGTTTATTTATAGTGAGGTTTTGTAATGCACACAGACAAAATATGCATAGGCCTAACAAGTTTGTATTTGTTGGTTATAATCTGCAAAGTTAGACAGGTAAACTTTGGTGTTATCAACCTGCAATATGATGATCCTCAGTTGGAGTACTGTTAAGAACTGATCAGAAACATACTTTGTTATGAGTTAAATGGTCAAAAAATATACTTAATCTTCATGGGAACAATTGAGGTCTCAAGTCCTGTCTTATTAGCTCATTGTGGCCTAGCACCCTCGCAGACTTGATGACAGTGAACACATCATGGTACGTATGTCTTAAGTCTGAGAGGGATCAGTCTGCAAGGTGGACGTTTGGATTCAGCCACAGTGACAAAACTCGAGGAAAAAGACACAAACAAGGTAGTAAAAACTAAATTTCCTCAACATGTTGGAGCTTCATTGAACCCACCACATGGGAATGAGTCCTGAAAATGTTCCCTGCTTGGCAACTCAAACTGTGAAGGTTAACTTTTCATTAATATTTTGTAATACTATAGCCATGAAATCTCTGTCCTCTGGATTGGCTCGTCTGCCTACATGGTTACCTACCATTATCAGCTCAGCATGCGGCTGTTTGTACCAAGATCTTAGCACCACCCTCTGGGCGTTGGTGAATTGTAGCCATTGGCTTCAGCTGAAGGAAAACATGATTGTACCACCACTGTTTTTCAGACATTCAAGTGATCACCCCCAGATTGCAAGCAGATCCCTTAATATTGGATGATAGATAACCAAGCTTGAATGGAAGAGGAACCATTTAGGAAGAGGGGTCACATAAAGGGATTTGGATAAAAGTTAATATTTTATTGTGAAAACATTGACATATAGGACTTGAAAGTACCCAAAGTGCTCCTGTTGTCAGAGATCAGCAGTGTTGAGTTATGTTTGTGAGATTTTACCTGACAGAAGGGGGCCTGCCACATCTGTCCACTGTCTCCCCGCTGGTCTCCACATGAAGACTCTGTTCACGGTCACCTGGTCAACATCATGAAACCAGCCTTAAAACTAAATCTCAAGTCAGTTAACTTTTAGGCAGTTTAAACACAAATCTATGTCAAAACTTCATGTAATGAGCAATTCCCAGTGGTTGTAGGTGTTCTGACCTCCACATAGTCCTCCTCTCCCCTTCATCTGAAGGTGAATATCTCGTCATTCTGGAAAACACAAAACCTCATCACAGCTGCAGTCAGTCTGGACTCCTGTCATATCCAGAAATAATAAAGTGGAGCTACCTGGTTGTGGATCAGGGTTATTGAAAGTTGGAGCTACCTGGTTGTGGGTGAAGCAGGAGTAGTATGAAGCTCTGAAGGTGGTGAAGCCGTCCATCTTGAAGGTGTTGATGGTGTAACCACAGCGTGAGGCAAGCTGCTCGCTGATGGAGTGGACGCCATTTCCATCTACATCAGGACGGACGGATTGAGCGCCGCCATTAGTTCAGGAAGAACGTTACAGGACAGGTAGACAGTTGAACAGAACTACAGAAGTGTCAGTTTGTATTTAGTGAACATGAAGAACTGACCTACAGCCTCGAAGCAAGGCATCTGCTCTGAGGCCACATGGATCAACGGGTAACGATCCTGACACTCCAACTGAACAACGGTCTCAGCAAAACCTGTCAAAACAGAAAATCTGGAATATATCTGCTACAAGTAAGTCTTAATAAATAAAACGTAGAGGATCGTTCAGCAGGTCAAAGGTCACCAAGAAATGCTATTCAGATTCAAGTTAGTCTATGTGGTTGGTGGAAGAAAAGAAACATGGTTTGTGAAAACATTTTATCAAAAAGCTTTCAATCAACATGTTAAATTGCTAGTAAAGACTGTAAATCCACCAGTAAAGACTGTAAATCCACCACTAAGACCAGTTTACCCTCCAGTTGACCTTCAGCTATTGTTTCTTCTCTGAACCTGCAGCAGATAAAGACGAGTCTGGAAAAAAAGCAGTAAGGATCAGTTTTTACCTGCTCAGATGAGGTTTGTTTTACCTGTTCAGGAGAGATCAGCTGAACTCACCCGATAATGAAAGCAGCAGTTTTCATGTTGAAGCTGCAGAAACTGTCTCTGTCTCTTCTGTCTGTCTCTGTCGAGGAAAAGCTTCAGGTGAGCTAATCATCGAGTTGTCATGGTAACAGGAGACAATCAAAGCTGAGGCTGATTGAGTGTGATTACAGCTGGAGGTTCTCACCAGGTCCACAGAAATATAACTAAATGTAAATTCATTAATAATAATAAAGTTAGTTGATCCTGATTGGTCTGTTCAGTCTGAGACTCTTCTACCTGTTCTTAGATGTGAGTCAGTTTCTTCAGAGTTGTTTACCCGTATAAAACCCAGGCCTTCACCTGTCCTTCAGACACCTGCTCAGGGTGGAACCTCCTGTATGAACTGCAGGATGGTGGAGAGTCTGGAGGCTGTCGGCTTCATGTGGGCATCAGGGGGATGATGGAGACCTGATGTTATTCCTCATTTGATGGAAGCTTTGTTATACCTGCTGAACAAACCTATCTTCAATACACACTGTGTACATCTCATTACATCATGCAGTCTGTCTGTGGTTCACGTGTCTGTTCACAGATCAGTGTGGGTGCTCTCTCTATTTATCCTCCTGATCCACGTGGATTCTGGATGTGTCTCTGGAGACAGATTTCATTTAATGATCTCAGAAGATGAAAGGAATCTGTTTCCTCTTTAAAATCAAACATGTCTCTGTCTCTGTCTGTCTGTAGGTCCAGTTAAAGCTCCTCTTCTTGGTTCTGGTTTTCACACTAGTGTTGGGAAAGAGTCCAGAGCCCAGACCCTACAGGGCGGTGAGTACCTTCATCGTCATCATCATCATCAGGGATGCACTAAATCTGAATCACATTAAATATTATTCATTCTAAGTCTAAGTGAGGTGCTGACCTCATGTTTCCTTAATAAACCTGATCCCAGATCAGGTTTCTGTCAGTATGACATCATCTCCACCACCTGCTGCTGTCAGCTGATTCAGTGTAGGAAATTAAAAAAATATTTTGGGGGCAACTTTTTCTCCCACTGTCTAAAAACCTGGGGCATTTCCAAAATTTTGGGGGCACTTTAAAATAATGGTAATTAGTGCATAAAGAGAAGTGCACAATCATGTGGAATAAGTACGTAATTTAAAAAACACAATCACAAACATCAGTGATACTATAAATATAGTGGATGGGAAGATTTTGAAACTTCATCGGGGGTGGGGATGGGGGTGGGGGGTGTTAATGTAGGATTGAGATATTGGCCTAAACTGGTAAATATCTTCTTTTTTTAGGGGCAAATCTGAGATTTTTTGGGGCATTTTTGCCCTTTCCCCCCACTAATTTCTGACGCTGAGCTGATTCAACACATCAGACATCTGAACTACATTTAACAAACAGAAATGATTTCATGAAGGTCAGTCCTGAATGTCATCAGGAGTCAGAGGTCACAGTTAGGCAGGAACTTGACAGTTCTTCCCAGAACCTGAACTTTAAGAACCTCTCCAGTCTTTGGTACCAGGTTCTTCTTACTGTAGAAGAACTGTACCTGTTGCAGGATTTCAGATGTATCGTTAAAAATGCAACAGCAGGATAATTATTCATGTTGACAATGTGTTCAAGCAACAGACAACAATGGAAGATACTGACTTTCTTCAGAATATCATCTGTATATTGAAACACACTCTTCTTCAATTGAATTAAATTTCAATTCAGTTTTATTTATATAGTGCCATATCATAACAAAGTTATCTCGGGGCACTTTTTCGAATAGAGCAGGTCTAGACCGACTCTTTATATTTACAGAGACCCAACAATTCCCACCATGAGCAAGCACTAGGAGACAGTGGCAGGGAAAAACTCCCTTTTAACAGGCAGAAACCTCGAGCAGAACCAGGCCCTGGGTGGGCGGTCATCTGCCTCGACCAGTTGGGTTGAAGGGGGAGGGGGGGAGCGGGAGAGAGAGAGCAGGAGGAAAGAACATACAGCAGCTGGAGAGGAAGAGGAGGAGAGAGGAGCTCAGTGCATCATAGGAAGTCTCCCGGCAGTCTAGGCCTATAGCAGCATAACTAAGGGGGGGCTCAGGGGTCACCTGAGTCAAAATAAACAGTAATAATCACGTGTTTGTGTCTCCAGGTAAGCGTCAGATCCAGCAGCTGGGCAGTCAGCTGCAGTTAAACCAGCACTGTTTGGACACGGCCTTCAACTTCTTCAAGATGGTCGTGAGTAAACACCTGACGCGAGGACGCAAGACAGAGCATGTCATTGCAGCATGCCTCTACCTGGTGTGTCGCACCGAGGGAACGCCACGTATCCTAAAAACCAGCGACACGCACTCTGACATGTGATTTTATCTTTATCATGTTGTCAATCTGGACCTCACTGTGACCTTTGACCTCCAAAAGTTCTGCTGGTTTTCCTGAACTGTGTTTCAGACATGTTGCTGGACCTGAGTGACCTGCTGCAGGTACGACTGACCTCAGACCAACAGGGACCTCCTCTCTCTGTAGACCTCCAGTAGACTCCGTGCAGTTATAACTTTTAGTTTCATTTGTTCAGGTGAACGTCTACATCCTGGGAAAAACCTTCCTGCTGTTGGCTCGTGAGCTCTGCATCAATGCTCCTGCCATCGGTGAGAACTTTGATTCACTTTACTTGATGTAAAACTGAACTTTATTTATTTGAATTGTCAGACGTCAAAGTATTTCCAGGACAAATCTTAATTCGTGCGTAAGGTATTCACATGAAACCAAACGGGTAGTTAAGGTTAGGCATTTACAGAACTACATTTCCCATGAACCATTCTGTCATCTACAAGGTCATCACCATTTTAAAGGCTCAAGCAGTAGAAATCCCACTCTTTAGTAACATCTAGTGGCTACAACACCAGACATTTCCTCCACAAATTCCTGTCATTAATAAACTTCACTTCAAAGAAGCAACAACACGATTTTAGTTTCAGTCACTTAAACTTTAATGTTCAGTCATTATTTCCTTTAAGAAGCACAGACAAACCAATCAGCTTCCAGTTCACTGCAGCGGTCCGTCCGTCAGAATCAGAGCTCCTGTCTCTGCAGCTCGATGCTCACTCTGACTTCACTCTGACATGTTTTCTGACTGATTAAAGGCATTGAGTCCGTCAGGTTCTGGTTCAGCAGTAGAAGACCAGTTCGGGGATCTGCCCCCCCTGCACGCCGGTCCCATTGGTACTGTCTGATGAACACTGGAACTGGAAGGTCACTTTCCCACACTGCACCTCGGTCATGCCCTCTTGACCAAAGTAACTCAGCTCGTTTCCATCCAGGACGGCGCTGACTGTGTAGAAGGTGTCCTGTTCCACCTGGACCGGGTGTTCAAACCACACAGGGAAGGTGCTACTCGATCCGTCTGACAGAAACTTGGTGAGGTTCTGGGCCAGAACGGTTCCCTGCCTCTTCAGTTCGATCTTCACACTGTACTCGGCCTTCCTGCCGCTCGACCCATACAAACCGAGTCCAGCCATAAAAATCCTTCGGTCCACTGCGAACTGAATGCTGTCGCAGCGCCCCCTGTAGCGCCACTGGTTGCTGCGGTAGGCTGAGGACTGGAAGCGGTGGCACCTCTGGGGCGCCAGGCCGGCCCGCTTCACTAGAGGGAACTCCAGCCTGGGTTTGTTGGAGGCAGTGAACCACAGGAAGACGTCATGAGTCTCTTTTAGCGTTAGGATGTCAGACTGCGCCGCCCCATCTGCAAAATCCTGCAGCGTCATGGTGGGGATCCGGACCAGGTACAGAGCCTTACCCAACACCACCCGCTGGTTCCTGGGGGTCACCGCCAAGCTCTGACGTCGACACTCAGCCGCCGCCCAGTTTAGCACTGCCTGAAAGATTACGACCTCGCGGATGTTGAGTGATTCTCTCTGCAGGATAATCTCCAGTGTGGGCAGGTCAATCTCACAGAAGCCTTCAGATCGCAGAGCAAGTTCGGCTTGAGCATCGATCACCTCCCAGCAGCGTTGCGTCAGCTCTGGCTCCTCGAACAGCTGGCTCTGAGACAACAGGACACAGGCGTTCTTTGCCTCCAAGCTCGTCTCCAGGAAGGTGACGCAGGCCTTCGCCAGAGCAGGAACGATGTACTTCTTAGCAGCGTAGAGCGTGGCGAGCACAGTGTCATCCTCCAACTCGATCTCATCACTGTACATGTACCTGAGACAGAGCACACAGCATGATCAGGACATGTGTCAGGGACCTGAGTGTAGAGGTCAACCGATTAATTGTTTTGCCGATTAATCGAAAGTTTTACAAACTATCATTATCGGTGGAACTTGGCTCTGATAGTGGCCGATAGCTGCGCAGACACCACCAGCCACGTGGAGACATACATCACCGTTTTGCATGGAGGCTCCATACACGAAGTCAAGGAAATGTCTCTTTGTGTACCTGAGATAATTAATATTTTAATGAAAGTCAGTAAAGACAGCTTTATTCGTAAATTATGAGCATGATAAGGTAGTTGGTTATAGTATGGCATTATTAATGCATTAGTCTGAAGATAACTGCTGCTCTGCCGAAAGTATGTCGTCTATGTTTTGTTAGTTAGCTAGTTGGCTAGCTAAGTGCAAGCCTAGCACATCTATGGGCCAATGGCCATATCTGATCATTTGAGGGCCAATTTTGCTGAAAATATCTGTGTGCGTGTGTGATTAACTCTTGATAATAATCTAAACAACAAGACCCCATGAAATTGCACTCTTTCTTCCTTGATTTTATGAGAGCGCTAGCACTCAATGCGCTCAACTGGGCGAGGGGCAGCCATAAATGCGCGACAGACTTTAAATTACGTTTTTGAATGTAGACTTCATCAGAGATATTTGTTTCAGAAAGCAATTCTCCACTCAATAAAAAAACCTTCAACGCATTATCTCTCTAATATATAGGAACACTAACACAACACTATCATCTCCTTGTCCACAATACAAGACTGGCAGACAGGGAGGAAAAGAAACCATTCAGCTTTTACTTTACTTAGAATTTGGCGTTCTCTCTTCCAAATAATCCAGCCACGTAACTATCCATTCATGAAATTTAATCGCACACTTGAGGATCCTCCTTAGTATGTGTCAAGCCAGCTACTTAAACCATTTTTTAAAACGAGATATTTTAAAAACATTAATTCTTGTCAAAACAAAATTCTGACATCTAGCTACAGTCCCATCCACTACTGGGTTAATGGGTTATCTAGCTAAATAGCTAACAAATACGAACAACACCAAAATCAACATTCTAGGCATTTAAAACCTTTCAGATTTGTCTCAGATAATGTTTTCTAATATAGGGTTGTTTTAATGTTAGTTACGCTAACTTAGAGCTCAAAGGTAATGTTTAGTAACGTTAACGTTATTAATATAAAGTTAGTTATTAATATTACTAACATTTGACTGCTAAGGAGCTGAGTCTATGCCAATCAAGTGTAACGTTAAAGAAAACATGTTAACGACAAGGAGAAGCGCTCGTCTTCACTCCTAAATCCCATTTCATAAATCACCAGGCAAATCAACACAACAGTAACGTTGGACAACACGGAACACTAACCAACCACACAATCAGCCAACATATTGTTATTCGAGGACGTTACATGTTCACCACATCTAGGTAGCCCAACATTAGCCACCACTCGCATTATCATCGTAAATTTAGTGTCCATGACGTTACCTTGCCATGAGAATGAAAGACAACTGCGACGAGTCCATCAGGAGTTCTGCTGGAGACATTAATGTTACGGCACAAAGTAAGCCTATCCAAACAAAACTATCAACAAAAATAACTCATTATTTACAGTTAGCAAGGCTCTCCAACCTCTCCTCTTATCAAAACAAACCATGTGTGTGAGAGAGAAAGAGAAATATATATTTGCCTTATGTACAATTTATGACAATAAATATATTCATATATTACAGTAGGTGTGTTTCTGATTGTAATTATACTGAATCTATTTAGGATTTCTACATAAAATATATTGCTTAATGTAGTATATTAGCCATTCAGAAGAAAAATTTAAAAAATAAAATTATTGTCTGCAATATAAGTGCACAATTATTGATTTATTCTCTTGGAGCTATAATAATCAAATTTCTACCAGAATCTTTGTTTTTTTGGTTCATTCTATACAGGCACAGTTGTCTTACTCTCATTACTTTGAATAAAACAGCTACGTACGCGGGGTGAGTGATTTCGGCCGATTAATCGGCTATCGGCTTTTTCCTGCTCCAAATTATCATTATTATATCAGACTTTAAAAATCCACTATTGGTCGACCTCTACCTGAGAGACAACATACATCATATACATAACATGGTCTGTTGTACTGAGTATTTGTACTTACTCTAATTCGTACTGTACTGTACTAATTCGCACAGACTAAAGAAATTCAAATTACTGTGAGGAAAATTAGGCACTTCCTTGCAGATATTCAAACTCTGTTATCTGGTAGTTCAGCTTTTTGCCACTTATTGAACCCTTCAGCCCCTGGGATCCTATCAAGGACAACTGGAACCCTCTGTAGGACACGAGTCCTTAATGTACCCTGGAACTCCCTAATGGACCACTGAGACTCCCACCTAGAACCCTGGCCCTTCCTCAAACACTTTTGGATCCCCCTAAGGGCTACTTGAGGGGCAACTGTAGCTCAGGTGGTACAATGTGTTGTCCGTTATTCGTAAGGTCTGTGGTTCTTTCGCTGCTTACTCCTGTCCAAATGTCGAAGGGTCCTGGAGAAAAGCATCTGCCCAAATACTGTAATATTTAGAACCTCCTTGAAAAGCACAGACTTCTGACTTCATCCAATCGAAATATTCAAAGAACCAATTTAAAATCAGATCTTTGTTTCTGTTTTCATTGGTGGTGTTCTGGTTGAGCGTTGCTGGTCGCTCAGACATCTTTCAAACAGAAGATAAACTTCTGGACGTGAATTCGTCTCCAGACTGGACTCACTTTAACAGAATGAGGAAAGCAGCTGGCTCCACGTCAGGGATCTGGATCTCAGATTGTCCCTCAGCCAGATCTCCATAAAACATGGCTTCAAACACCGAGCTGCCCACCGCCAGGACGTACTGAAACACAGAGACGGGCAACCAATCACAAGTCTGAACCAGAGAGGACACAACAGGAAGTAGATACAGAGGTCTACTGAAGAAGAAATCAAAGGCCCAAAACACATTCACATGACAGTAATGACTCGTGTCACATGCTGCACTTATTTTTCATCTGAAACCTGTGAGAACACAACAAACCACATTTTATTTAGAGAATACTGAGACACCAGTGAGTCCAGATCAGTACAGGTGAGTGCAGGTTCGGTGCGGACCCAGCTCTTTATACCTTATGAGCAGGAACTCTCTGAGTTTCTCCTGCAGGGCCGACAATGAAGTGAACATCAGCCATCTGCTCGTTGTTGAACATCAGAGCGTTTCTGCAGGAAAACAACAAATAAACACAAAATACTTCAGATTTTTTTATTTTTCTTCACACGTTCAGCTGATTTGCTGTGACTGAATATAAGATTTTCTGGGTTTCACCAGTAATTAATTGGAAGTAATTAAAAGTGTATCAGCTGAACACTGCATGTGTTCCAAAGAGTTATTACAGGAAACTTACTAGAAGATGATTAATTATAAGTTAATTATTATAAGCTAAATCTCCCTCTCCCTACAGAGTCAAACTTTCCTCCGTAACTAGTTCATAGTTTAATTAGTTTTAACTAATTAAATTTAATTTGATAAAAACAGATGTTTTTCTCCATGAAGAGTTCTATTTTGCTTCATGAAGATCTTTCTCCTCCATAGTGTTAAAGCTGGGGGAGGCAAAATCTGTGCAACTTAGGCAAAACCTTCCTCCTCTCTCTCTGCTGCCTGGTATCACTCCGCTAAGCCCCTCCCACCAAACCCACAACTTTGACCGGCAGCAGAAGGAGCCGGTTCCCCTGCAAAACTGTATCCCTCGTAGGGCTCGCTCTCCACAGCGCCGCGACCTGAAGTAGAGGTCATCTCTCAAACCACTTGAATTACAATATGCTGCATGGTTAATATGGCATTTTTGCCCAATGACGCCAAAACAAAACTGCCTACCCAACCCTTAAAGATACATTTACCTCCATCAGCTTTAAAACCGTGATATTTGACTGAATAAATACTGAATAATTAGGGTTTCCTGCTGTCCAATCAGAGCAGAGTCTTCTTGTCCTGCTGTCCAATCAGAGAAGAGTATTGTGCTGACCTCTCTCTGAGTGTGGGCTGTGTTTCCTGCCAGCCGTCTCTCTCCTCTCTGTCGTTGTTGTTGATGTTCGGCTGAACGTTGTCTCCGTCGTCGTGGTTACCAGCCGGCAGCTCCGATTCACTCGGCTGGATGAAACTCTTCTTCACTTCCACCTCGTTACTGTGAGGGAGGCTGGTGGAGAAAAGTTCAGCTGCCATCTCCTCCTCCTCCTCCTCCTCCTGGTCACAGAGCCAGCGAGGTCACCGCCTCACAGCATGATGACTGCTTCCTGTCAGGGAGTCAGAGATTCATCTGATTCTAATCCAGATTACTGCAGATTAAAATCCAGCACATTAGACAGATACGTAGTTGTATCATGCTGTAAAGCAGAGCTGCAATTAACTGTTGTTTCCATTATCGAATATTCTACTTATTTTCTCCATTAATCTCCATTTAAATGTCAGACAATAGAGAAAATGGCTGCCACAAGTTTCCAAAGTCTAAATAATGTTTTCAAACGTCCAAGACCCAAAAATATTTACTTTACTAAGAGAAACCCAAATATATCACATTTAAGAAGCTGGAACCTGAATTTTACTATTTCTGTTTGGGAAAATTACTTTAATGATTAGACAATTATCAAAATTGTTGGCAATTCATTTTGTGTCGATTGAAGAATTGATTAACTGACAAAGTCAAAAGTCTAACCTGAAGTATCTTGTTTAAGTTTAGCGGTGAAACCTGTCTGTCAACTTTCCGCTGGTTCCAAACATGGAATTATTCACCACTGTTACTGACTAAATGAACACAGAAAGCAAATAAGGAAACACCTTGGAACATCATATTGGTGAGATGATATGCATATGGGATTTGATTCATACATGCAAATCAGTGTGAACACGCGTTATAATTCAAAGGTGTTCAGAGTTACCCCCGAGCGGTGCTGATCTCTGTTATTTTAAATGTATAAAATGTATGTTTTATAAAGATGCTGTTTGGGTCTCTGGATCCGTTTACTGTAATCTGAAGACATCATGATGGATTTGAACGCCTGCTAATCCTAGAAAGTAACATTTAGAGGGTCTGCGGGTCTTAGCTCAGACCTTTTTCATCTGATTTATAAAAGTGAACAGGAATCTAAAGAACACACGAAGTGTTTATTTCTCTGCCGTTGTGGACACCTGGTGTTCAGGTGTCACTCAGGTTAGTGGTAAACTCTAAAGTCAGTCTGTTACACCTGCTACTTAATTGTTACTGAGACAGTACATTCACTGAAGATCAGCCTCACATCAATCTGCAGTCCTGTTTATGAGTTTATGATTTCTGTTTATTAGTCGGAGCCTCCACAATCTCTCCAGGAACCTGCAGAAGCAGCCTACCTGCGGAGGTGAGCTTACAGTGAGGCGTCACGGGCAGCCATGAACATGACGTAAAGCGGATCTGATCAATACTGTGATTAATGGCCCGGTCACACAACACAGTGTAACACCAGTTCTACCAGCAGAGGCCGGACCGTGTAGTCATTAGTAATCTCCCGGTCACTTCACTCAAACAGCGCTCCGTTCAGCCGTTACACCTGTGACGCCACGCACCGGCACCGGCAGCGGTGTGTCCGTTACACGCTGTCGTTGTTAACGTTAGCGTGATACCGTTAAACCTCACCGACACCGGTCATGCAGCGCGGCCAGGACAGCAAACCGAATGAACCGGAGCCGTCAGAGCGAACAGAGAGTAGCTGTGTGTTTTACCTTCCGGCGGCGGTTTGTCCTGCCGTTAACGTTAAATACGCTCCGACACCAGCTTCTGTTTGTTTCTCCGGACGCCATTTTAGATCCTGCTGTTGTTACATCCGCCTTCACCGAGGTGCTCCGCAAGATGGCGACAGAGCACAAACATTATATATTAATCAACAAAATCGATGAATATATTTATGTCCTCCTCTCTCCT
>SEMN01001242.1:65121-80392 GCA_005408345.1 Macquaria australasica
TCCCCTCCTCTTCCCTCCTCCTCCTCCTCGTCTTCCCTCCTCCTCCTTCTGCTCCTCCTCTCTCCCCTCTCCTCCCCCCTCCCCTCCTCTCTCCTCCTCCCCTCTCCTCCCCCCTCCTCTCTCCTCCTCTTCCCTCCTCCTCCTCCTCTCTCCTCCTCGTCTTCCCTCCTCCTCCTTCTACTCCTCCTCTCTCACCTCCCCTCTCCTCCCCCCTCCCCTCCTCTCTCCTCCTCCTCCTCCCCCCTCCGCTCCTCTCTCCTCCTCCTCCTCTTCAGATCCTTGCCTGTACATCCCTCGGTTTGCTCACATGTTGGAGTTTGGGGTGAAGACTCATGAGGTTTCCATGACAGCTCTTCGTCTCCTTCAGAGGATGAAGAGGGACTGGATGCATACGGGACGCCGACCCTCCGGACTCTGCGGAGCAGGTACAACATGGTCACTGTTACCATGGCAACATCAAACATCAACAATCATATATAAATATACGTTGTGTCCTCCTCCTCATCAGCTCTCCTGGTCGCAGCTCGGATGCATAAGTTTCGTCGTACGGTGAAGGACGTGATCAGTGTGGTTAAAGTCTGCCAGACCACTCTGAGGAAGAGGTGAGAGCTGAGGTAGATCTTAGTAGATTACAGTAGATCACAGTAGATCACAGCAAACTGAAGTATATTGCATTTAACAACATCTCAGTAGAGTGCTGTAGATTACATTAGATCCCAGTAAAATACAGTGAGTTGATTATCACAGCATACCACAGTAGGTGTTCACAGTAAATGGCAATAGATTGCAGTAGACTAGATTAGATCACAGTAGATCATATTAGATCATAGCACACTACAGCAGGTCACACTGTGTGGCTCACACGTAGAGTATGTCATAGTAGACTACAGGAGATTATAGTAGATCACAGTTGATTGCAACATCCTCTCTCCCTCCCTGTAGATTAACAGAGTTTGAGGACACGCCCACCAGTCAGCTGACCATCGACGAGTTCATGAGAGTAGATCTGGAGCAGGAATGTGATCCACCCTCCTTCATCGCCGCACAGCACAAAGCCAAGATGCAGCAGGTAGATCCCTCTGTCTGTGATAGGCTGCAGCAAGTAGATCCCCCTGTTTCTAATTGGCTGCTGACAGATAACAACAGATAAGCAATGATCAATGACCAAACCAATCATCTTTACTCTCCTCTTCTGCAGCTGGAACAGGAGCTGACCAGGAAACTGGATGACGTTGAAGGTCAGTTCCTAACTCTGCCCAAGTATTCAAGGACACTTCAGAGGACACTAAAGGGATCATTTAGGGCACTAAAGGGTGCTAGATGAAGTGTTTAGGACACTATAAAGGATACTAAAGGAATTATTTAGATCATTATAAAGCCAACTCTTTCATCTTGTCCTGTTAGGAGAGATCAGCTGTTACAAAGACGAGATTGAGATCGAGCTGGACAAGAGTCGCCCCAAACTGAGAGGAATCTACGCCGCCTACGCAAAAGAAATCGGTCTGTACTGATCCTGAGTCAGCTAAGTTTATCTGAACATATCTGAACCACAGAAACATTTAACAACTCTTTAATTCTTGGTTTTCAGATCCCGAGGACGCCGAGGTTTTGTCCTTGACCTCTGAGCCGGAGGTCGAAGAAGACGAGCTCCAAGCCGCCGCCCAACACCTGACTCAGGACTTCCTGTGTCAGGTGATCCAGGAGGAGGAGGAGGGACGGGGCAAGAAGACAGTTGAAAGTGAGCAGGAGGCGGGGACAGATAAGGAGAGGGTGGGGCCGCAGCGACAGGCCGCCCCTCTGGCAGTCATCCTGGGAAAGCTGCCGAGCGCCACCAGCCTGGTGTCCTTGGACGAGTCAGAGACAGGTGAGAACCCAGACAGTAAGAACAGAAACACTTCAGTTACATCATCATTACATCACCATGGACTCAGACACAGCTGGTAAACAAGTGTTTGTTCTGATGGTCTGTTGTTCTTTTTGGTGTTTTTACAGGCGAGCAGTCGGAGAGTGGAGAGCTGGACCTGGACGGTATTGATGATCAGGAGATCGAAAAGGTCAGTTCATTCTTCAAACACAGTAGCTTCATATTTGGTCAAAATAGAGTTATAGAAATATATAATTTCTGTGAAAACAGTGTTTAAAATGTGCAGCACAAAACAGCTAAAACCAAACTGCATTAACTGACTCTGTTTAGTTGCTGGCTTTCCATTACTGTCCTGTTACTGCACCTGTAATCTGCCTTAGAGAAACAGTCAACAAGACAGCTAAAGTCAAGTAAAAGCAAGCTGGAGGGATAGCTGCAGCTAGCCTTAGCTTTACAGCTAAATCTACTTATTGTTTGTGGACTACCAGAGGAACAGGAGGCCCCCTACCCCAGTTCCAGGCAGAGAAAGTGGAGAGGGTGGACTCATACAGGTACCTTGGGGTCCAAATCAATAAAACACTGGACTGGTCTCACAGCACTGATGCCCTCTTCAGCAAGGGACAGATTGTTCTTTCTGAAGAGACTCAGATCCTTCAGTGGTTCCTGCAGACCTCCTATCAGTCTGTAGTAGCCAGTGTTTCTCTGCTGTGGTGTGCTGGTGTGGTGGCGTCAGGGCTGCTGAGGCCAGCAGACTCAACGAACTTGTGAGGAAGGCCAGCTCTGTGGTCGGGCTGGACCTGGACAGTCTGGAGGCAGTGGTGGAGAGGAGGACGAAGGACAAGATCAAAGCCGTCCTGGAATGAGACCAAGCTGTAAAGCGCTTTGGGAACCTTTAAGGTTGAAAAGCGCTTTGTAAGTGAAGTCCATTTACCCTCTTTACAACGAGCTGTGACAGGCGGGCTATGACATCACTCTGACATCACTCGGACCAGCCAGCTTTGGTTAATTTCTCTTTGTGATTCGTCTGGAGAAATTAACAAATAAAGGTTGCTTTTACTGTGAAAGGTTGTGTGTAGAGGAAGCGAGTCTGACTGAGTCCTCTGTGTGCTGCAGTACATCCTGAATGATAAGGAGGTTCAGGTGAAGACGGACCTGTGGATGAAACAGAACGCAGAATACCTGAAAGAGCAGAAAGGTCAGGAAGACTGTTCTTCATCATCATTATCTTCATCATCAATCAATCTTCACTTTCTGAGTGTTTTCATTTTAAAAACTGTACAAACTGAATATGGCTGAATATGATGATTCTGCCATCCATTCATCAATATCATAAAACATGTCCTTATTTACAGTCGGACCCTTCAGGTCAGTGTTATTGATTAATTATTGACTGTTTGTGTTTACAGAGAAAGAAGAGAGGATAAAAAAAGAGAAAGAACAGGGGACGTATAAAGAGAAGGTGAGTGTGTTTGTGAAGTAACTCAGAACCCTCACTACAAGTGTTTTAACAGCACTGGGGTAACACCCAACTGAATTCATCATGTAACCTTAGTTACAGTAGCTCTATATTCATTTAAATTAAATAGTTAAATTTAAATAAAGTTTAGTTTAAATTAAATAAAGTTTAGTTTACATACAGTTTGAATTGAAGTCCGTCTGTTTCCAGCCGAAGAAGTCCAAGAAGAAGAAGGAGCAGATCCCGGCGTCGACGGCGGGCGAGGCGATCGAGAGGATGTTGGAGAAGAAGAAGATCTCCAGTAAGATCAACTATGACGTCCTCAGAGACCTGAACAGCAGAGGGACAGGAAGTGGGGGAGGCAGCAGTCCCAGCAGAGCCTCCTCCGACCCCCCCGATACTAACGCTGCCGCTGCCGCACGGAAACGACTCAGCCGCCGCCGCAGCAGGAAGACCAGCGATGCTAACAGAGACCTCGCTGCTAACGCTAGCATCATGGGGAAAAGGTACCATCAATCATCTATGTATTATCTATACATGATCAATAATCTATATATAATCAATCATCTACATAATATTTATCTATACAATCTATAATTTATACATAATCAATAATTATATAATATTGGTAATCTATATATGATCAATAATCTATATATAATCTGTATATTCTTTAAAATCACATGTTTTGATACTGATGGTCGTTGTATTCTCTTCTGCTGTTTTATAACGCCTGCAGTTGTTATGGCAGAGTCAGGAGGATACTTTTAATTTAGTTTAATTGTTGAATCTCTTTTCTCTTGTAAAACAGTCAGTCATGTAACTTCTATCTATGGGCTGTAGCTCATCAGCCGTTCACCTGGTGAAATGCTGTCTCGATAGTTAGTGTTTTCTCTGCTGATTAGACGTGACACCAACTCCTCTAAACGACAGAACTGCTCCGGGAATAGACAGGAGAAACTGACAAAAGAGGGAGATCTCCTGTCTCAAGTTCACGGGAGAAATTTGCATAAGCCCCCTGGGTTTATGCAAATTTGATGCACCCAGGTTGATGCACCCCTGGACGGCTCCAAATTCTTGACCCTCTGTTTTTTTTTATGTTTTGGCTGTTTCATCAATACTACAAATGCAACTGTAGCAAGTAATCACTACCACTATCGTCATTCATATTTTAAGACGCTACAAACTATTTCCAGCTGCAAAAAGCACCTGAAAAGCCAGCAGTTAATGGAAGTACAGAGAGTCGTTGTTATGGAAACGATACGCCGTCTCGTCTCGTCGCTTTGGTGTAAACTGGCAGGTTTCAGAACGCTGCAGACCGGCACGTTGCAAGTAGCTGCAAGTTTCAACTCGTCTCATCACAAATCTTTGGTCTGAACTGGCCTTAAACTGGTTCCGGTCTCCAGTTTGATATGTAAACAGCTCTAAACTGGTTCTAGTCTGGATCCTCTCCGGTCTGATCAACAGGAAACTCAGAGTCCATTATTTTCTCTTATTTCACTGTAATTTAATTCATTTTAATTAAATTAATCTGCAACTATTTTGATAATCGATCAATCGTTGAAGTTATTTTTCATTTGATTCAGATTTGTTTTCTATTTTTTAGTTTGACAAAACATTTGAAGACGTCACTTTGATGTTGTGATCGACATTTTTCAGTTTTATAGACTAAACGATCGATCGATGAATGTAGAAAATAATCAACAGATTAATCGATTAATAAAAATAATTATTAGCTGATGTTGTCTTCTTTTGTTCCAGAGTCCGCCTCCTTATATCCTCCACATCCAAGAAGAAGAAAACAGCCGTCCAGGTGAGCGACCACACCTGTCTCACCTGAACACACGTCTGTATATCTCATTATTTTAAACTGGATGTTTCTCACCTGTCAGGCAGAAACCTCCGTCACCATGACGACAGATATAACAACAGGGGCCCCGGACCCTGAACCCAAGCCCAGCCCCCCTCCCCCCCCCCTCGCTGCTCCTGCCACTGTGGTGGAGGAGGAGGAGGAGGAGGTGGAGGTGGAGGAGTGTGTCAGCGCTCTGCAGCTGGTAGGAGGTCAGTTAGAACACAACTCACCTGCTTCACCTGCACAGACTGTAGTGATGTCACACTTCATTGATCGATTGTTCTAATTGAATTTCTACTGAACACTTTGATCAGCGAGACTTTTTATTTAGAGTCTTCATCATTTCAGGTTCCACTATGAACACAAAACGTCCTCTCGTTTCCTGTCAGCTCAACTAAAGGCATTGATTGAATGATTGATTGACTGATTGATATTGTGTTCTAGATTATGGCTGTGAGGCGGAGGAGGAGGAAGTCTTCTAGCGCCGTCCTGCTGACCTTTGACCTCCAGTGAATAAACTCTCCGTCCGGTCAGACTGAGGCAGCTCCACTGAGACGGATCAATGTTACAGAAATCAATAACCAACATCAGCGATCAATTAAACAAATTAAATAATCATTAGATTTTTATGCTTTTTTCATTTTGACATGAAACCGATTTTGTTCATATTTTTACTTTAGTTGAATTTGCTTTTCATTTCTTCTTTAATTGATCGCTGATCGTTTTAATAGATTTTATAACATCACGCCGCTTGTGTTCATATTATAAACAGAAAAGTTGCTTTTAGATGTTTGTGTATTTTTATATCGGTGTGTTTTGTTTGAATGTAAATATGAAGATTCACATTCCTGTAAAATATCATTGAAATCATTTCATCACAAAATCAATCAGCTGTTTGAACTTTCAGTGTTTCTCTTTGTGTACTTTTAAAGTGAACTTTGTGTTTGTCCCGGAAAATAATAATGAACTGAACAACACTCACTGAGAGAATAAAGAAACTGAAAGACGAAATAAATGATCGTGACAGTTCATTAACTTCTTTACGTTTTTTTAAAAGATTATTTTGTTTTTATCTGTTGGTTTTTACTTATTGGCTTTTTTCTGAGGCTTTCAGCCACATCTCACAGTCTTCATCAGATGTCGTGACTCCACAACAATGGAGGAAACTTCATCTGAAAAAGCCAGTAAGTGGACCTTGAGTTAATCCTTTAAAGTGACCTGACTGTTTTTTAATTGACAGCAGTGAAGAAGTACTCAAACACCACAGAAATACACTCCTGCATTCAAAATGTTACTTAAGTAAAAGTACAAAACTATTAGCATCAAGTACCAAAAGTAAAAGTACTCAGAATATTATTGGATTACAATTACTGACTGTAAAGATGGAGCTGGTGGTAAAGTATTTTCTTCACACTTTAATCTACATGAACTTTGTGTTTTTGTTGAATCAGTATTATCAGTCTCATCCTGTTTTTACATCAAAAACAAATTTAAAAAGTCTGAAAAAGCAAACTGATATAAAACCTCCAACAAATAACAAAAAACACCCGATTTATATTATTGAACATTTTATGATCAGATGACTTCGTGGTAATATTCAGTTTTTAGTAAAACTTCATGTTTTTATTGTTTGTTTGGTGCTAATTTACATCCGTCAGCCCTCTGAAACTAAACTAGATATAGAATTACTTTCATTTATCATTCCTGTAAAGAAGCCACCTGAACAGGTGTGCAAACTGCAGTGCACCATGCGAAGAAGTTCATCTAATGTTTCAACAAGATGTTTCATGCTAAGCTGGCTAACCATGTCCTGGACCTATCTCTGCATTCAAATGTTGGCCTGTTCCTTTAAATCTCTAAGGTTTGAACAGAAAGATGAGGGGCTCCGGGACACCTCCCTGAGGAACTCCACATGCTGAAGAACACAGGATCAAACTGATCCTTGAAGCAGGTTTCTCTCATGCTGAGATTAGACACCCTCAGTCAGCCAGTCAGATGAGTCTCTCAGTATCCGAAGGTCTGTTTGATGCCCTGGAAGTAAAACCGGGTCCAGCCCTCCCTGGTGGAGTCCTCCTCCCCTGCAGGGACTCCTCGACACTCCATCTTCAGCTCCGTCTTGTCTCCTCGGTCTTCCAGCTCCAGACTGACAACGGCGTAGTGCTCTGATGGAGAGACAACAATAAATTAAAGCTGCAAGCAGCGATGAATGAGCCCTCGCACATCTGCGCATGTCGGGAAATCGCAAGATTTGGGCCATGAGGGCCAGTGACGGGGTCAGCAAACACAATCATTTTATAAATAGATCATTCATCTCAGCGCCCATAAAAAATAAAGTAATCAGGGTTTTCCCTAACACTATAACACTTTAGAGCACCGCCCAAGTGTTTTTCACAGCTTGTCAGTTGAATGAGAAGAAAATAAATTATGTTGAGAGTTGTATATCATGTTTTGCTGTCATCAATGTTCGCACTGATTTCTCTGTCCTCTCAAAAATATTTAAGAGGACAGTGTGTGTTGGTGTGTGTGTGTGTAGGATCTCAGCTCCAACACACACACACACATGCAGAGCAGAGAGGGAGAAGTGGAGAGGCAACACAGAAGGTGGTACTGATGAACCCGCAAATTAAAGCAAACTGCGAAAACTTGAAAGGAAATGGCATTCCACCAATCTGGAAGAATCACGTTTAGCCTGGCAAGATAGTCTTAAAATTTATAGGAAGGCCCTCCGTAATGCCAGAGCAGCCTACTACTCATCATTAATAGAGGAAAATAAGAACAACCCCAGGTTTCTGTTCAGCACTGTAGCCAGGCTGACAGAGAGTCACAGCTCTGTTGAGCCATGTATTCCTATAGACCTCAGTAGTAATGACTTTATGAGCTTCTTTAATGATAAAATTCTAACTATTAGAGACAAAATTCAGCACCTCCTGCCCTCAGCCGGTACTGACTTATCTTCAAACACAGGAACCTTAGAAACAACTGTAAAACCTGATGTACATTTAGACTGCTTTTCTCCCATCAACCTTAGTCAACTAACTTCCATGATTTCCTCATCTAAGCCATCAACCTGTCTCTTAGACCCCGTCCCAACTAGGCTGCTTAAAGAAGTTTTACCCTTAGTTAGCATTTCTTTACTAGATATGGTCAATCTGTCCTTAGTAAAAGGCTATGTGCCACAGTCCTTTAAAGTAGCTGTAATTAAACCTCTTCTTAAAAAGCCCACTTTTGATCCAGGGGTTTTGTCAAATTATAGACCTATATCTAACCCTCCTTTTCTCTCTAAGGTCCTTGAGAAAGCAGTCGCTAATCAGTTGTGTGACTTTCTACACAACAATAAGCTGTTTGAGGATTTTCAGTCAGGATTTAGAGTGCATCATAGCACAGAGACAGCACTGGTGAAAGTTACAAATGACCTTCTAATTGCATCTGACAAAGGACTTGTCTCTGTACTTGTCTTACTAGATCTTAGTGCTGCATTCGATACCACTGACCATCACATTCTATTACAGAGACTAGAACATTTAATTGGCATTAAAGGCACCGCACTAAGCTGGTTTAAATCCTATTTATCAGATCGATATCAGTTTGTACATGTTAACGATGAATCCTCTATGCACGCCAAAGTTAGTCACGGAGTTCCACAAGGTTCTGTGTTTGGACCAATTCTATTTACCTTGTATATGCTTCCTTTAGGCAATATTATTAGGAAGCACTCCATAAATGTTCATTGTTATGCAGATGATACCCAATTATATTTATCAATCAAGCCAGATGAAACCAATCAATTAGCTAAACTTCAAGCATGCCTTAAGGACATAAAAACCTGGATGACCTGCAATTTTCTGATGTTAAACTCAGACAAAACCGAAGTTATTGTACTTGGCCCCGAACACCTTCGGAACACATTATCTAAAGATATAGTTTCTCTAGATGGCATTGCCCTGGCCTCCAGCGAAACCGTAAGGAATCTTGGAGTTATCTTTGATCAGGATATGTCCTTTAACTCCCACATAAAACAAACTTCAAGAACTGCCTTTTTCATTTACGTAACATTGCAAAAATCAGGCACATCCTATCTCAAAAAGATGCAGAAAAACTAGTCCATGCATTTGTTACGTCTAGGCTGGACTATTGCAACTCTCTATTAACAGGCTGCCCCAATAAGTCCCTTAAGACTCAGCCAGAGCCTTCAGCTATCAAGCTCCTCTCCTGCGGAACCAGATCCCAGTTTGTGTACGGGAGGCAGACAACCTCCTCACATTTAAGAGTAGGCTTAAGACTTTCCTCTTTGATAAAGCTTATAGTAGGGCTGACTCAGGTGACCCATGAGCCCCCCCTTAGTTATGATGCTATAGGCCTAGACTGCCGGGAGACTTCCCATGATGCACTGAGCTCCTCTCTCCTCCTCTTCCTCTCCATCTGTACGCCCTCATATCCCATCAATGCTTGTTACTAACTCAACTTCTTCCCGTAGTTGTGTGCTTTCTCTCTCTCTCTCTCTCTCTTCCCTCTCTCCTTCTGTTGCTTTCTGCAGGTATTTCTGTCTCCGCTCTGCACCCGCTGCTGCTATTACTGTTATTGCTCTTATTATTAGTATTACCATTATAATATTGCTCTTAGTATTATTTCTCTTAATATTAACATCAATTCCATTACCACAACTATTACTTTACATCTCTATGTGGAACTGTATTGTGCTGCTGTATGTTCTCTTTCCTCCTGCTCTCTCTCTCCCGCTTGTAACTTCCTGTTGTCACTAGGTGGCGCTATGACTTTGATTCAATATTGACCCCTGCATGTGTTCAGGCCCGGAATCTCATCAAACGTGAGGAATATGGAAAAGATCTGATCATATGGAGCCGAGTTACAACAGTTTCATTGTTCATGCTGAAACATCAACATTCGCCATGCCGCCATGGCCACGCCCTCCAGTGAAAACTCACAATTTTCACTGTAAAGCATAATCAAGGTCTTAAGGCTTTACTGCCCAAATTTGAGGTTGTTCTGCTCAACCCACTCGGAGTTGCATGTCAGACTATAAAACGTGTAATTTCCTGCTGCCAGTAGGTGGCGCTATCACTGTGACTGAAAATTTGCATATAGATGCCTTCAGGCCAGGGGGTTCATGAAACATGGTAAGTTTGGGGCTTCTTGGACAATGTGCAGTCCAGTTATAAACCACTTCCTGTTTCACAGTGAAACATAAATTCCACGTTCCATGTTCAACTTAATACAAAACCTTTAACAACTTTTAATCACAAAGGTCGATCTGATAAAATCTCTAGGACATGTTCGTCAAAGTACGGAGTCCTCAAATGGCATAAATTACACGAGTTTATTAAAAATAACTGACTTCCTGTTAGGTTTAGGGTAGGGCTCCAAGAGGCATTTTTCTAAGTCTGGACATGATACATATGCATACCACATTTCGTACATCTAGGTGAAATGTGCCGCAGGGGCTAGGTCGTTAAAAGTGTGTAGGGGGCGCTTTTGAGCCATTTTGCCACACCCATGTGCAAGACCCATAAAATATCTAAATTTTTTTGAGCAGTTTTAGCCCCTCAAAAATGCAATTTATTTGTTGAAATAATAATAATAATTCCTTTAGATACAATAGGGTCCTTGCACGACTTCGTGCTCAGGCCCTAATAAAGCTCAGATGTCCGATTGTCCCTGAACACAGCAGCAAGAAGGTTCTGAAAACAGACCATGCACTTGAACGCATCATGACATCATCACAGGAAGACGTACCGCAGGGCCACGTCCTGAATCGCCATCTCATCTCAATCCTCTGGTCCGGTACCTGTGGGAAGGAGCAGCAGTCTGGTTACTATGGTGATGTTGACAACTCACCACTAATTGGCTGATCAGCTGTGACCTCACCAGCTGTGTGAACTCTCCACTGACACTCCCATCCAACATCTGGAACCTCCCTCCACATCGCCCGTCCACTGCCGCCACCGAGCGCGTAAACACCTGCACAAACTACAGACACAGAGACCATTACCTGCAGTACTACAGTCCTGATCTGCCCTGGTGCATCCTGGTTTGGTACCTCCTGGTTGATGAAGGTCCTGTAGAGCTCGTCAGGTGATGTTTGGAAGGTTTCTTTCAGATTAAAGCTGCAGGTTGAGATACGAACACCTGCTGGACAGGGGGTGGGGCTAGAGGAGCACCTGGGAGCAGAGCTTATCTGTAGGAGAATAGAAAAAAGGTCAGAGGTCACCTCAACACCTGACTCAGGATCAGACGTTGAATATTTGGTGTCAGTTTAACTAAACTCTACCTGAGTTTTACTGGTCTGGGCCTTCTTGGTCTGAGGTTGAGGCATCTTTGGTCCGTTGGCGGCAGGAAGGATCATCCCCTGACTGAACTCTGTGAGGTCAGAAGTCACTCAGGTTACAGGGATCATCACTGATTGGTTAGTCCTGATGCCTTCTGGGTAACAGACCTGATTTGAGCTGGTGTACGTAGTCACCCAGAACCCTCCGGACCTCCTGAACCCCACTCTTCTTCATGAGGTCGAGGAGCGGCGTGTTGGGCTGGTCTTTACACAGAGACACTGAGATCTGGACCAAATATGGTCATCAATATGATCAACAATATGCCAATCAATACAGTTATTAATACAGTGATCATTATAGTTATCAGTATGATCAGGAACAGGAAGTTGTTGACTCACATTGAGGTCTTCCATGTCGTTCTCGTCTGACAGGTTGAACACTTCGACGGTTCCTCTGTACTTCAGTCCGCTACTGGACGTCCCTGCAGACAGGAAACAGGAAACAGGAAACAGTCAGCACAAGGCACCACAGAAGAAGAGTTACACCTATCTTTATTATTATGTTACAGCTGTTTCATGTGATGGAAGCTACTTTACTGAATATGAATTAAAGAGGTATGACACTTCTTTGAATTAATATGAATTCATTTTAATAGCTAGCTTTATTTGGCTGAGTTTTATGTATTGTCAATAAAACTTAGTTGCTGATTGAGTAAAATCAATAAATCAGCATTGAGTCTCGGCCGGTCCGTCTCTGGGGTGACGTCTGCTGAATTCACAGAACCTTAAATCGATATTGTCTCTGGCTTTGGTTTGATATCTGGTGTTGTTGCACATTTCCGATCTGTTGTTAGCATAGTTAGCACGCGTTAGCTCAGAGACCTAACTTGGCCTGTTTACTATATTATGTGAAGTCGCTGTGACCCTGAACATCTCGCCAAATAAAGCTGCCTGATGATCTGAATAAAGAAGAACGAAGAGCTGGATCAGATCCGACTGACAACAGCGGGTACAGCCCACACACAGATTTGGAAATGATTGATAATGATGTTGATATTGATTGGGACAAACAGCGTGTCATCATGATGAAGTAACTACATGCACTTTGGTTTTCTGTTCAGTGTGTGCGTGAGGCGTAACGCATCCGTTTTCGTTATTTTAAACAGGAAATCTGAAAGGTTATTTGTGTTTGAACAGTCTCAGAGACGCTGAGACGCGTGTAGCCCCGCCCCCACATGAGGGTACTGTGTGGCAGTAGTGTGATGTCATCAGTGGGTTTCAGACTGACATCATCAGTGACATCATCACTGACCCAGCCAGCTGGCTCTCAGCTGCCACTCGTAGAAGAAGATGAGTTTTCCTTTGCGGTTGTTGATGGAAGCTTCTCCGTCCACTTTGGAGACGTCGGTCAGCTGACAGACGCCTTCTGGTCCCTCCACCCGGACCCCCAGCAGCAGCTGACGGAGATGCTCTGATGACCAGCCGCTGACATCACGCTCCGTCCTGATGAGGTCACACAGAGAGAAGAAGAGTTCGACCTTCAACGTCTTCTGTTCCTCAACACATCACCAGCTGTCAATACTTCTGGAACCGCATGAGGCTCCGCCCACATCACATATAACCCCGCCCTCCCCTCTGACATCACCAGCTGTCGTCACTCAGGCTGTTTAAAAATATCTTAACATGTGCTGAACCAGCTGGAGGATCATATAACACACACACACACCTTAGCCTAAACCAGATTCTAACCTGAACCTTAAAACTAGGTCTAAACCCTCAAACAGCCTCTGAAGGTCCCAAAACTGTCCTCAGTCCCGAGGTCTAATAATACAATAACACTAATACCAATAACAGACCAGTGCCAGTTGTTGACGTTGGTGGCGTCGGCTCTCTCCTCAACGATCCATCGAGGATCTCCTTCTCCCCATTTAGCCATCAGAGTACTGAGTACTACTGACTGAAGTACAAGTTATTGTACTGCTGGAACTACTTACTGTAAATACTACTGTAACACAGTACCTACTGTAGGTAAACACTGTAGTATTCCTGCTATACTTGGTGTACTTGTACCCTGATAAAGAATCCAGTCTCCTGTAAGTTTCTGAGTTCAACTGAAACTTTAAACCAACTGCACAGTCACCTGAACTACTTCCTGTGATGACTTTCAAAGTAAAACAACACAGACAGGAGGCGGCCTTAAATAACAATAATAACAACAATAACAATAACAACAATAATAATAGTAATAATAATAATAATAATAATAGAGATAAGTAAATCTAAATGAATTGAAGGTTTGTTTTGGATTCATTTTCTAATAAAGTTTTTCTTCATTTCAAATCTGAAATATACATAATATGTGTATATATCCTGTTCACTACAACTCCCAGCAGCCACCGCGCGGCCGGAAGCCGTCCAGCCTCCGCCAGAGAAGAAGAAGAAGAGGAGCAGCCGGTGAAGGTAAAAACAACTGATCGATTCTGATCGATTCTCACTTTTAAACGTAATATCGGTTGGATCGATTTACAGATTAGATATGCGTGTGGTGACGTCACTGTTCCCGCCGTTTGTCAGAGTTACATCCGGTTTCAACACCGACGTGTCGTAACCTGTTAGCATGCTAACTAGCGTACAGGAGAAGCTAACGGTGTTCGTGTTGACAGTTGGAATAAAGTTGGTTCAACTCAGTGATCAGACTGTGTTCACAGATGATGAAGAGTAAAGCAGATGAGGAAGACTACTGGAACAGCTCCAAGTTCAAAGCTTTCACCTTCGATGATGAAGATGATGAGTTCAGCAGGGTAAGACCTGAACCTACAAAGACCTGAACCAGGTCTCAGCTCATCCAGCTTTCAGCCACTTCACTGGTCTTCATCTTCAGTAAAGTTCAGGGAGGCTGGGAGAGACGAGCGTTCGGTCACTTCATTATTAGTAATATTTATTGACTCCTCTATAATCAGGCTGTTGGTCACCTGTACAGGTGAGTGTGTGACCTTCAGGTGATGTTGTTTGTCAGTTAAAAGAGTCGAAGCAGGCGGTGAACAGCATCCGCCGCCTGGTGGAGGAAGACGATGATGAAGACGACGTGGAGAAGGTCAGCTGGAGCGGAGAGCCTGTCGGCAGTAAGACATCAGCATTAAACACCTGTGGAGAATCCCGAGCTGTGATTGGCCGCAGGCTATTGATTATCCTCCTGTGTCTCCTCAGGTATCTCCTGGTCGGTCAGAGAGACGGCAGCGTCCAATCAGAGGACAGACAGAGAGCCCGCCTTCCCCAAAATCAACACCGACCCACCAACCATCAGCAAGAGTAACTCAGGATACTCTCTGAGCTCTCTGTTCAAAGGTGAGACAGGTGGACAGGTGAGACAGGTGAGACAGGTCACATGACTCTGGAACATTAATGATCTGACTGAATCTGTTTCTCTGCAGGAAAAACCAAAGGAGGGAACTTCTCGTCCTTCACCGACCGTGAGAGAGAGACAGAGTGTGAGACAGACAGAGAGACAGACAGAGAGACAGAGACAGACAGAGAGACAGACAGAGAGACAGAGACAGACAGAGAGACAGACAGAGAGAGAGACAGAGAGACAGAGACAGACAGAGAGACAGAGACAGACAGAGAGAGAGAGAGAGACAGACAGAGAGACAGAGACAGACAGAGAGACAGACAGAGACAGACAGAGAGAGAGACAGAGACAGACAGAGAGAGAGACAGAGAGACAGACAGAGAGAGAGACAGACAGAGACAGAGAGACAGAGAGAGACAGACAGACAGAGAGACAGACAGAGAGACAGAGACAGACAGAGAGACAGA
>SEMN01001243.1:0-60000 GCA_005408345.1 Macquaria australasica
ACACACATACTTTAAAACACACACACACACTTTAAAAAAAACACACACACACACACACACACTTTAAAACACACACACACACACTTTAAACACACACACACACACACACTTTAAACAACACACACATACTTTAAAACACACACACACACTTTAAAAAACACAAACACACTTTAAATAACACACACACACACTTTAAACACACACACTTTAAAAAACACACACACACACAAACACTTTAAAACACACACACACACTTTAAACACACACACACACACACACTTTAAACAACACACACATACTTTAAATCACACACACACACTTTAAACACACACACACTTTAAAACACACACACACACACACACACACTTTAAACAACACACACATACTTTAAATCACACACACACACTTTAAACACACACACACTTTAAAACACACACACACACTTTAAACACACACTTTAAACACACACACACTTTAAACACACACACACACACTTTAAAACACACACACACACTTTAAACAACACATCACACACACACACACACACAAACACTTTAAACACACACACACTTTAAAACACACATACACACACACACACTTTAAACACACACACACACACACACACACTTTAAACAACACACACATACTTTAAAACACACACACACACTTTAAAAAAAACACACACACACACACACACACTTTAAAACACACACACACACACTTTAAAACACACACACACACACACACTTTAAAACAACAACACACACAATTTTAAACACACAATTTCTTCTCAATACACTTTAAAACACAACACACTTTTAAATAACACACACACACACTTTAAACACACACACTTTAAAAAAACACACACACACACAAACACTTTTTAAAAACACACACACACCCTTTAAACACACACACACACACACACTTTAAAACAACACACACATTTCTTAAATCACAATAATACACACTTTTAAAACACACAGATCTCCTTTTAAAACACACACACACACACACACACACTTTAAACAACACACATACTTTAAATCACACACACACACTTTAAACACACACAATAATTCTTAAAAAGCACATACACACACTTTAAACACACACTTTAAACAATACACACACACTTTAAACACACACACACACACACACTTTAAACAACACACACATACTTTAAATCACACACACACACTTTAAACACACACACACTTTAAAACACACACACACACACACACACACTTTAAACAACACACACATACTTTAAATCACACACACACACTTTAAACACACACACACTTTAAAACACACACACACACTTTAAACACACACTTTAAACACACACACACTTTAAACACACACACACACACTTTAAAACACACACACACACTTTAAACAACACATCACACACACACACACACTTTAAAAAACACACACACACACAAACACTTTAAACACACACACACTTTAAAACACACACACACACACACACACTTTAAAACACACACACACACTTTAAACACACACTTTAAACACACACACACTTTAAACACACACACACATACTTTAAAACACACACACACACTTTAAAAAACACACACACACACTCACACACACTTTAAAACACACACACACACACTTTAAACACACACACACACACACACACACTTTAAACAACACACACATACTTTAAAACACACACACACACTTTAAAAAACACAAACACACTTTAAATAACACACACACACACTTTAAACAACACACACTTTAAACACACACACACACACACACTTTAAACACACACACACACTTTAAACACACAAACACTTTAAAAAACACACACACACACACACACTTTAAAACACACACACACACTTTAAACACACACACACACACACACTTTAAACAACACACACATACTTTAAAACACACACACACACTTTAAATAACACACACACACACTTTAAACAACACACACTTTAAACACACACACACACACACACACTTTAAACACACAAACACTTTAAAACACACACACACACACACTTTAAAACACACACACACACTTTAAACACACACTTTAAACACACACACACACACTTTAAACAACACACTTTAAACAACACATCACACACACTTTAAACGCACACACACTTTAAAACACACACACACACTTTAAACAACACACACACTTTGTTTGTTCTCACATAAAACCATGAAATGAAACTGTAAAATAATGTTATACATAATATATATAATCATATAAATAGCATTTGGCTTCTTTTTATTAGACCTCAAATACAATATTTGATATTCATTGAAAACAAAAAGCGCAGCTTTTTCCGTATTGATTTATTTATTATGAATTTGTATATTGTATATTTATTTATATGCCTTTAATTCTAAGTATGTCCTTTACTGGCTGTATTGTTATCTCAGCCTTTAGATTTTTGTGCGTTTTTTCTTGTCATTTATTTTGAAGGTAAAGCGGAAACGACCGTCGGCGTACTGACGTCAGCCTGACAGGTTTGTTCGAAGGTTCGTGTGCGTCATTGCGTCATAGACAGATGACAGGAGCGTGTTCCAGGTCTGTCCTGTCACATGACGTCACCGGAGGCACCGACAGGTATTATTCACCGGAAGTAAAACCGGCAAATCCACGAAGGACTAAAGGTTTTGTGTTCAAATCCTACTTGAGTAAAAGTGCGTTTGTTTATACGCAGCAGAACGGCCCCTGGCAGAGATATATTATTATTATTATTAATAATATTAATATGATTAATATTAGTATTATATTATTATAATTGTTATTATTATATTATTGTTATTAATATTATTATTTTATTATTATAAATATTATTATTTTATTATTATTATTAATATTATTTTATTATTATTAATATTATTATTTTATTATTATTATTTTATTATTAGTATTATATTATTATTATTAATATTATTATATTATTAACATTATTATTATATTATTAATATTATTATTTTATTATTATTATTAATATTATTATTAATATTATTATTATTAATATTATTATTAATATTATTATTTTATGATTAGTATTATATTATTATTATTAATATTATTATATTATTAATATTATTTTATTATTATTATTAATATTATTATTAATATTATTATTATTAATATTATTATTAATATTATTATTATTAATATTATTAATATTATTTTATTATTATTATTAATATTATTATTTATATTATTATTATTAATAATATTATTAATAATATTATTATTATTATATTATTATTATTATGATATTATTGTATTGATGCATTAACATGTGAGCAGCGCTGACGTTGCAGCTGGTACAAGTACAGCAAAGTTTAACTGTCAGGTAGTTTAATTTAGAAAAACACTCATCCTATATTTTGTTTATGAAATGTTAATGTTAAAAGTTAATAGGAACTAAAGCTGTGAAATAAAAGACAATATACTCCTCTGAAATGTAGTGAAGTATAAGTATGAATTACCATAAAATGCACCTCAAAACCATACTCACTGTAAGCAAAGTACTGCACCAACATTTTCATAAAACAACCTAAACACAGAGAGAATTCAACAAATATTAATATTTCGGACAGAAAAAGGGTGATTTTTGTTTATTGGCTGAGCTCTGAATGTGATGCACTTATTAATCTTGCAGCTTTGATTCGTCTTTACTGAAAGCAATCTCGTTATAACAGCCTGGACTGAAAATAATAAAGCACTTCATTTGGCTGCTGAACAGAAAACACACAAACACTGATTATAATTAAGCCTCAATAGCACTTTTATTCAAGTTTACGTCATGATAAATTAAAGTTAAATAAATACTGCGTGGCCATAAGGATTACTCATTTATACACTGGTCACATTAATAAATACTCTATTATAAATAACACTGACAGAATGAGGAGTAAACAACTTCCAGTTTGTGTACGGGAGGCGGACAACCTCCTCACATTTAAGAGTAGGCTTAAGACTTTCCTCTTTGATAAAGCTTATAGTAGGGCTGACTCAGGTGACCCCTGAGCCCCCCCCTTAGTTATGCTGCTATAGGCCTAGACTGCCGGGGACTTCCTATGATGCACTGAGCTCCTTTCCTCCTCTCCTCTCCATCTGTACGCCCTCATATCCCATCAATGCTTGTTATTAATTCAACTTCTTCCCGTAGTTGTGTGCTTTCTCTCCTCTCTCTCTCTCCTCTCTTCTGTTGCTTTCTGCAGGTGTTTCTGCCTCTGGAGCTGTGGAGTCTGGGTCTGTGGTTGCAGCCACCTGCTGCCCCCGTGCTCCTGCTCTGCACCCTGCTGTTGCTGTTGTTGCTGTTATTAGTATTACTATTATAATGTTGCTCTTAGTGTTGTTTCTGTTGGTGTTAACATCAATGCCATTACCATATCTATGCTGTATTGAGCTGCTGTATGTTCTCCCCACCGCCCCCACCCAGAGCCTGGTTCTGGTTCTGCTGCTCGAGGTTTCTACCTGTTAAAGGGAGTTTTTCCTTGCCACTGTCTCCTGGTGCTGCTCATGGTGGGAACTGTTGGGTCTCTGTAAATATAAAGAGTCGGTCTAGACCTGCTCTATATGAAAAAGTGCCCTGAGATAACTGTTATGATATGGCGCTATATAAATAAAACTGAACTGAATTGAATGCACGAGGGTTTATTAAAATAGAGCTGGCGTGGGAGATCAAGAGAAGCTGTCGATTTCTTTCTTCATTTCCTGGAAACAAAGGAAAAAAAAGACAAATGTGTAATAATGACAGAGGAGGGTCGCACTCAGTGACAAGAAGCCACTTTAGTTACAGCCGTCCGGCCTTCATCAGGGTCTCAATCAGGCAGTATAGATGCCTCTTAAATAACAAACACACAGGTGATCCACTTCGAGGTACTGAGTATCAGCACTTCTGATTGTTGTCCACATGTACCCTTACTTCTTATTGCGTACCGCCACCTCCTGGTGAGTGTAGGTACGCACCCCTAAACACCGCTTGATATTTTTTCCCACCGGCATTCCGCGAAGACCCTCTCTGCCTCTGATTGGCTAGTGTTCTTTGCTTTCGTTGGTGTGGTTGGGTGAGAAAAAGAAATAGCGCCCGCATAGCTATGTAATGAAATGCACACAAAAATACATTCGAAGTCGGATATTTTATCAAGATATGCGTATAAATTTAAATATATATGATCATGTCATGCAACTGCTGAATTAGGGTACTGGCACCTGGCACTGAAACAAAGACTTGGCAACAAACAAGTTAGCCGATGAGCTACTGAAACAATGTAAGCGGCAGTTCAAGTGGCTCAGAGTGAGACTCTTAATTCTTTTCAACAGTTGTGTTTTGGTTCACGACGTCTGTTAACTGCAGCAGAGCAGACTTAACAGCTCTGTTGATATAAAGAAGTCAAGCAGCGTCTTTCCACGTCGTTTGAGGCTGCGTCCTCAGTGCATTCTGGGAAGGGCTTGGAGGACTGGTTGTCAAACTAACTGATGTTTCGGGTGCGATGTCGTACCTGGATGAGCTCCGTCTTGTTGTAGCTGTGTCTGTGTCTGTAGATGCATTGAGCCAGCAGAGCGTAAAGCTTCTCCAGCGGCTCCACCTCAGCGCCCTCTGATTTATCCACGGCTCTGCAGAGGAGATCCTGAGAAACACACAGAAATGACTCGAGTGGCAACTCCAAGTACTACTCAGACCTTTACTGCTACCACCAGGTAGCCTGGTTTCAAGCCCAAATCTGCAGGTTTCTGTGATTCAGATAGGTCTGGTGCTCATTGACGGCTGAGTCCGAAGTTGGAAAACCACAGAGCCAATCAGAGCTTAGTAGGCAGAATTAAGAAGATGTTGTCTTTCATTGCCAGACCAAGAAAAATATAACGTCAGAAAATTGTTCAGTTGACACGACATATGTTGAGCTAACAGCTCCTAACAGCCGCCACCACAGCTTCCATGTCAGACAGGAAGGTCACTACTTATTGATTAGGACAAAATAACTCCCTCCAAATTCTACTACTACTGTTCCTAGTGCTACCAGCGCTATAAGAACACATATACAGAAGGTAAGTGTTGTAGGACACCATCCATTTATGCACACAGCCTGGTGGACTCACCCTCAGTTTGCTGTGATCGACTACCAGCCGCGATGTTCTCTCGTCGACGATCTCCACAGATCGGCCTCTGTTGAACATCTGCATCTGCTCCAAGGCGGCCTGGTTGGCTCTCGCCTCACCCCTGTTACACTCTTCTGAGGAGGGAGGGAAATGGTTTAGTGGCATTGATGGGGTCGTGTTGTCCTTTCAGGTTAGGGTTAGTTTATCATGTCTATAATGTCTCTAGCAGTCTCACTGGCCCAGAGGCTTAACTGTGTACCAAATAAACTGCAACATTCCCGGTTTGAATCTGACCAGGGACCTTTGTTGCAGGATACTTCCCCAAATTTCCAGCCTGCCTCTCCACTGCAGCTGTGTCTCAAAAGGGGAAAAGGGGAAAGACAGAAAAGGTCTAATCACTCTCTGTGTTTGTTACTGTACATTGTAAGTGAAAGTACTACTGGTACTTTAAATGACTGGATGACTTCAGTTTTCTGGCTGAATCTACCAGGTTAAAGAGATCTTAAATCATTAACTTGACGTCTTTGTTTCCAACTTCTGGTGTATCTGGAAGTGAAATCATCATATGTAGACCAAAGCACGCTGCTCATGAAGCATTTGGACTGTGCAGGGTTTCTGTGAGGGTACAGCTTTGATAAAATATCAGAGGAGCAGCTTTGTGTCAGCTTGGCTCGATGCCCAGAGTTCTGCAGAGCCTCCGAGTCTGAAGCTTTGGCCTGTTGAAGCTTGTTCAGCAGCAGCAGCAGCAGTCTTAGTTTCACTCCCTGTTTTACACACTTTTCATCTGCAGAGCTTTGAAGCTGCAGCAGCGGAGCTTCGTCACAGTCCGGTGAAAACCAGTAAGCAGAGCAGGGCACTCACGGTGAAGCTGCACTCATCCACCACCTCACATATACAGACCTATTCTGCTCAAACAAACCCCGTTCACCATCGTCTGCAGGTTCGGGGGAGTCTTTGAGGTACTGGTTCGCTGCCCGAGGTTCAGCCTCCCTGTGGGGACGCTGTCAGCTGGCTGGAGGTCAAGTGGGTCAGGATGGTGGGGGTGGTACCCATTCACAAGGACGCAATTTTGGATGTCTGCGACACCATTTAAGTCGTGATGATACCCGTTGATGGCTGTTAGGTGGCTCTGCTCCCCATCGCTGCTCTCTGACATGGCGGACGAGCTTGGATCAGCAGATCCTGGACCTGATCCAGAGTGGCCCCCGCTGGACGTGGAGGAAGAGGAAGATGAGGCAGGGACAGGCGGCTTCTTCTTCTTGGTTTTCTTAATGACACCGGTGCTCCACTTGGATTTTCTCAACTGTTTGTGACGCTTTTTCTTACGAGCTGCAAAGAGAAACGAGAGGAGAGGGTGTGGGGGCGGAGGAAGAAGAGGAAAGGTCATTGTAGAGAGCAGAAAGTGAAGGCCGGAGGATGATGAGTGCAATCACACCTCCTCCTCTCGGCACTTGATCTCCTCCTCATCTTCTCTTGACTTTTCCATTTCCTCTGCGCTCTCCCTCTCTGTACTTTCTCTCTGTCAGCGCTGCCTCTTCCTCTCCTCGTCTGCTCTTTCTCTCTGACGCTTTGATGGTTAAATAAAGACTTCCTGTCCATGTTGTTTCACTTCACCCTCACTTTCACTTTTTGTTGTATGAACACGGTGACATTTCGAGGTGAACTCTTTGTTGCAACACAGCAGCCGAATGAAATGCCAAGAATCTGTTTTTATACGTAATTATTTTCTTCCAGTTTGTTCCAAATGAGACATTTGACGAAGAGACCAGATGTTATCTTCTCTTATCCGTGGATAAGATTTAAAAATACTGAAGTCATAAATCTAAGCAATAACTAAATATAATTTTTATACATTTACAAACAGGTGTATGTTGCAGAATTTAACTACATGATGGTCTGACAGCAGTTTGCTATGAGCTTTCTCCACCTGGCCAAAATTTAAATTCTGGTGAGATAAAATTATTACATTTCTGTAAATATTCATTCATTTATTTCTTAATTTGGTCTGGAAATAGTTCATTTACTGACAATGAGTATAAAAAATAAGGTATTTACCTTTAAAAAATACATGTGTAACTTTAAATTTGTATTGCACTTCAGGTTCCCAAATTGGCAGAGAAAAATACCAAGGATATGACTTCTTGTTCAGGTTATTGATCATTTCCAATAACACAATCATTGGTGCACCATTACTACATGTTGAGGCTGTGCAGAAGGAGATAAGTTGTCCCAGTGTTGTTGTAGTTTCTCACTCGTAGACGTCAGTAATGAAAGACAAATTATTTCATAATTCTTTCAGGAAAACAAATCCTTCCTCCTTTGTGGTGGACTTACGTCGAGGTCCGGGGCAGTTTCTGGTGAAAGCCGAGCTGCAGACGCCGTCAGCCTCCTCTGGGTTGACGTCAGTCCCACAGGAAGAAGCTGAAAGACAAATAAAAGTCTTAGTTTATACTTAATAGGCATTTATTCAGCATTTATATTAGAAGAATTTACAGGCTGCTCTTTTCTACATTTGAGACCATCTGTGTGCAGGTAAGATTCAGCTTGAGACACCACACTGACAAACCAGGTTCAGGACCAGGTTCAGGACCAGGTTCAGGACCGGGTTCGGGACCAAGTTTGGAACTCGGTTCAGAACTGGGTTCGGGACCAGGACCGGTTCAGGAGGTTTCACCTCTCTTGATGCGCGACTCTTGGATCTCCTCGCAGACTCTCGCAAAGTCTTCGTCCAGCTCGTCTCGGATGATGGCGCGCACCGTGTCCTTCAGAGCGCACGCACGGTGACGGATGTGACGGTCTGACACACACACACACACACACAGTTACACATGAATAGCATAAACTTTAAGGTCACATTTTGTCCTATATATGGGATGAGAAATCCATTTTTAAATCTCTGTGAGTTGATTTTTGTTTCTGCAGTAATGCAACTAACCTTTATTTCTATCATAGTTTAATCTATCAAATTATTATTTTTGATTAACTGATTAATCGTTTAGTCTATAAAACATCACAAAATAGTTAGAAACTCCTGCCACAATGTCCCAGAGTCCAAGGTGACGTCTTCAAACGACCAACCAAACAGATTCAATTTACAATGATTAAATTATATAATATGATTAAATGCTATATAAAACAGAGAAAAGCAGCTAATCGTTTTTGCATTTTTGATTGATAATTGACTCAAATTATAAATCAATTATCAGAATTGCTGCAGATTAATTTTCAGTTGATCAACTAACTGACTAATCAAACGTTCAGCTCTAAGATGCTACTAGCTGAGCGTCTGATGGGGAGGTCATTTTGAATTAATCAGTATGTTTCCACTGTGAGCAGGTGAATCCAGGTGAAGGATCAGCTTCTGTTTTATTTCACCTGTTGAAGCCACTTCCTTCATCACACACAGACGCAGACGCAGAGGCAGAGGCTCAAAGAACGAACGTCTGAGGAGTTTTTTACCAAATAAAACCAGACACAATGTTTTCAATGAAAATGTCAGACTGTCAGCTGTTTCAAAGCTTTCTGGAGCCGTCTGCTTTATGACTGAAGTCCACGTAATCGATGCAGCACCTGAGCTTTCACCTGGAATCACCTGTCTCTTTCATGGAGACATTGAAGAAATGGAAAATAAAAAGTAAGATAAACCTCCAGTGGAAGGGCAAACAGAAGTCTCATGGATTAAAATCCCGGGTAATATTTACGTCATTATGAGATGGTGGTTAGAACCCATCCTACAGGTCTGGTTCTTGTATTTAGTCTGTTTGAATTGCTCGGGGCCTGTTGGTGGTGGTCTCACCCATGGGGTCGCTGTCTGGGTTGTACTCGAGGGCGTTCTGCCAGATGAGGTCTGCGTCAGACATGAACTCCCCGACGGTGACGTACTTGTGCTCGTCGATGTTGGTCAGCAGCGTGGAGAGGTCCATGGGCTTCCTGATCACCATCATGTAGTCTGGGACCTGGAGGAGACCGGGGTTAATACATGTGTACTGATCGTTTCCTGCATGCATTTGTAACCAGGGTCTATCTACTCTTGATTACAGTTTATAAAACAGCAAATACATTTCTTATATCGCTGATAGTGATAACAGCCAATAGTCTCTGCGTTGTGTTTTGTGATGTTGATGGACTAACGGCTGACAGCTACAGTAGTTAACTCTAACGCTGAGACACAAACAGCTCCGATGTCGATTCACAGATGATTTATTGCTTAAAAGCACTTTGGGATCTGGGGGATACAAGCCCGGTCTCAGTAAAACTATTCAGTATAAAAGAAAATCATAAACAAAGGAAACTTACAATACTAATGAATGATTTCTGTAGCCAATCTAAATAAACATTAACTGACAAATTATAGAGCCAACGGTCCAAGACTTCTTAAAAATGACACATTACACAAAGACACTACTGATACAGATAAATTAGTACACATAGATAATTACTCTGGATGTCAATTTAGTTACCGTCTCTCTCTCTGATAGGCTACACATTAATATTTACAGGTTTTCATTTAACAGTCAACCACTCACCTGGGGGACACAAGCCCGGTCTGACTTGTTCCCCCGGTGATGGACTTTATAACTGCATTGTTACCATGGATACTGTGTAGATTAGTAATAAATATGAAATATAAAATAATCATCATAAAAATACGAAAATAACCCAAATATGTACAACTTATAACTATCATATAAAGGTAACATTACTGACAAAATTAAATTCTATATTACAAGATTTTTCTATTAGACAAAGTAACAATTTAAACCTCAAATTATGTATTTAATGTAACATGCAAGAAGCATATGTTACACATTACAATAAATTTAGCCTGCACATTCTCTGTTGTCTGGCAAGCATTAGCATCAGCTACTAAAGATGAATGATGCCCCAGTACAAGAGGTTTTTACTGCCCTACTCACCTTGAGACACACACACACACACACACACACACACACACACACACACACACACACACACACACACACACACAACTGTGAGACAACTTGGGTTTTATAGGTCAGCCAGTCACAACACAATCTCTTATGCACAAGGATATAAACTCATTTAAACTCGGATAAACTGCTGTAAATAAGCCAGTCTGACCTTTTTGTCTGTCTCAAAGACGTGAGGCTGTAGCTGGGATCAAGGTACAGACCAGACTATCACAGGGTTAATGTGGTAAATTCAATTATAAGGATGATTAGTAGCTAAAATTATAAAGATTCCTAATTGGGCCATAAAGAAGCTGCACAGATAACAAACGTATAAAAACTGTAGACACAGATTTCTCCGCAGGACCAAACAGATTGCTGACAAAACACAAACACCATGAAAATACGATAATATTATTTCTATTAAAATGAGCATATTTCACATGAATAAAAAACACGCTGAGCAAACTCTGACTTTAGTCACTCAACAAAGAAGTTTGGCACAGCGGCAAATCTGAAAACACAAAATAATCACCTGTTGTACTTTATATTCACTCACACAGAGTGGAAATGTAACTGTAACAGAGAGTTCATTCGTTTAAAGATAAATAAACTCCTTGACCTCCTTGTTTAGGACAGATGCAGCTGCAGAATAATGCTTAATCTTTACATCCACGTGAGTCAGTTTTCAGTGGATGTTTTCAGACTAAACTTTCGTAGAAACCACTGGGCTGTAAGATTCCATTTGGCTTTGTGAAAATAAATTATTTAGTTTAAATTTCAATTTTTCAGAGCACTTTGAGGACTTGTTAAAAGCTGAAATCAGAAGTACATTAAAAACCTCTCCTCCATGTTGGCTTTTCTGTTCAGACACTGTGTCATTACGTTCACTGAACCTCCTCACCTCCTCTATGTCGACCGGTCTGGTGAAGGCCTTGAAGCGGCGGTCCAGAGTCAGGCGCTCGGTGACGTTACGCAGGAAGAGGCGGAGCTCCCGCAGCACGTCCTCCTCCTGCTCCTCCAGATGGAGGCGCTCCTGCTCCGGCAGCTGGCGGGGGGGAGGCAGGGGAGCCAGGGGAAGGATCTCCATGGCCTGAGTCACTGGGGGGGGGCAAAAATATCCTGATTGATTTAATTGCTTCAAATCATTTGATGTTGTGGTTTAAACACTCAGGACTCAACAGGTAAAAGCATCCGAACAACATACGTGGTTTTGTCTTGGAGGGTGGAGCCTCAGCCGCCTGGTCCAGAATGAGGTCCTGGAAGAAGTCGGTCCTCTCCTGCTGGGTGGGAACACTGGTGGTGTAAATCTCCCTGTACTCCTCCCGAAACAGAGACTGAATCTGAGGACAGAAACAGAAGTCAGAGCACTTAAAGTTTTTTCCTCCCAATCTGTTGTTTCTTGGCTCAAAAAGGCTAAAAGAGCAGAACCGTTTGGCTTCCTGTGGACAAAAACTGCTAAAATCTACCGTCTGATGTAATAAATAAGATAAGATAAGATAAGATAAGCCTTTATTGTCCCACAGCGGGGAAATATTCAGAGAGGAAAAAGGTTTCAAACACATTCTGTATTGTTTCTGACCCAGCTGCTCACCTCTGGGTCCAGCTGTTGATGGGGGACGCTGCAGGTGGCGAGGAGAAGGATGGGGGAGAAGGAGGGGATGCTGCCCAGCAGGCTGAGGAAGGAGGCCCTCAGCGCAGGCCCCGCAGTCTCCCACCACTGCTGGATGTGGGGGACGTAGAGGATGCTGGGAGATGTTCGCTTGGCCTCACAGAACACCTGAGGGGGCAGACCACAACAACAACATCTTCATGTTGTTTCTTCCTCTACAATTGACTTTTGTGTTACAACATACTGTTTAAGCATAAAACTGTGTCCATCAGAGACATTCCTCTCAGCCTCTGTTTCTTAAATTAGGTGTCCTCAGTGTTTATCAAGTGAACCATCTTCAGATTGGTCTATTTGTTCATAGTTCTTTAAATAGAACCCTTCCCACTTTTTTTCACGACATATTTGCATACAATTATCAATTTCATACTTATTCCACACGTAGCTCTTGTCTCCTTAAACCCCCTCATTCCCGTACTTCCCGATCTCAGTTTAGTACCTTCTACCGAGGGTCAAAACTATGGAATTCTTTGCTTCTTCATTTTCTGAATTTGTCTTCAATGCAGTTTAAAAGAGCCCTAAAATCACTGCTCCAAACCAACCAATTTTTTCCATATGGACTGCCTACATAAGCTGGGTCCAACCAATATTTTCCTTTTCAGACGAGTTTAAAGAACTGTTATGATTATCACTTGTTTTTTCTTTTTTGTCAATGTTTGTGTTATTTTCTTTTTATCTTTCTTGGCTTATGGAAACCATAAGCCAAATCACATGAGAGAAGGTTTTTAGTCTGTTAAGGATAATGTTTGTGGATAATTTGTGTGTGTGTGTGTGTGTGTGTATCATAACTATGACTACTTCATCTTACTTGAGTAACAGATGGGTATCTATGGAATTCATTGTAAAGAACTATGCTAAACTCTATGTTTGTTTTTTTACTGTCTAAAATTATTGATAGATACATACATTGTGTATTCTTTATTGCTTTAATTATTTACTATAATATGCTGCCTGGAGAATGCCACTTCTCAAGCCCCTGGAGGGTTTTTAGGCAATTCTCCTTTACATTCCCTTACAAATGATATATTGTATCTTTTTATATTTTTTATATGTGTAAATAAAGAAACAAAACGAAACAAAACTAATTACAACAGCGTCATGTAAAATATTCTGCAGTTGCCTGTCATCACCACCAGATGTCACTAAAGGACAGCTGAACTCAGTTGTTGTCGACTCCAGGAAGATTTTTCCAGAAGGCAACACTTTAAACCTGATATTATGAGTGAAATGAGTGCAGGTCTTCACTATTTAAGTGTGAATGTTTTTCCTTAACAAATCACTGGATACTTAATTAACAAAAGATAAGAAGACAGGAAGAAGACACATTTGCACATTTTACATGTCTATTGTAAACTGAAACACATTTTTATAAAACTGTAACCGTATAAAACTACATCCTGCAGAGTTTCATTTAATTGTTTTGTCCTAACTGAAATCCTCTACCCGCCACTGAGTTCTTGCATTTTATCAGCACCAACAAGCCTCCTGTCTGATTACAGCTGCTCAACACTTTAGGAATTAATTGATGTTTTAAGTCAATATGAGTCTACATCTGTGTGGCGTTTGTAGAGGAGTCACCTGGGCGCAGGCCTCCTCCGGGGAGGTGCTGCTGACTCCAAACAGCACTGCAGAGTCCAGACTGTGGACGGTGAAACGCTCCAAAGCGTGCAGGACCGCAGGAGCCAGGTGGGAGGTCTGACCGGCACCAGGACGACCTTCCAGGAGCATCCGGGGACGGTGGGACGTTGGGTGTTTGACTGCACTCCTGCAGGAGGGAATGAGAGCAGTGAGGCGTGTGATAAAGGGAGGCTGAGCAAGAGAAGGCAGATTAACAATATGGAGGGAGGGGGGATAATTACAGAGAAAAAAAACACCATAAAGTACCATAGATGTGAGAATATTATCTGCTGCCAGAAATGTTCTCAGCACAGAGAAACAACAGGAGCACTTTCAAAGAGAAACCAAAGCTCTGTAGTAAAAACACACATTTTATTTTAAATTAACAGTGTGAAAACTGACTTATTTCAGCTCTAATGAGCCGTCGTCAGGGTGAGGCCACAGCAGGAAGTAAGTACATTTGTTTTGCATAAGATTACATTACACTGTAGTGCAGAGATACAGTTTATTCCTTTATTTATTGTACAGCTTGTTATTAAACACACAAACAGTAAGTGAAATTAAAGGAGGGTGTAACTGAGCTGGCATCAGGTTGGAAAGAAAAAAAGAAAAAATCTAATCTGCTCACTAACATTTGAATTGTGTTGATAAAGTAAAGTTGAAGCTGACCTGCTGGTCCAGATGCTGATGAGGTGCTGATCAGACTCACCTGGCAAAGTGCAGGAGGTTTCTGCTCTTGGAGGTGTAGGGTGTGGAGATGCTGGAGCCCTCGTCTCCTCCACACATCAGGCCGTCGTCAAGGATACCAGCGGTCAGATCTGACGTGCAGAAAACAACAGATTAAAGAGCTGTGTAAACAGGATGTAATATTTCATCAGCTCTGACTCACCTGGCTCCCTCTTCCTCTTCATCCCCTGCTCGGCGTGAGGGAACAGCCGCTGCAGCGCCTCAAGGATGTCGCGCAGGGCGGCGCCCAGCAGCAGTTGGACCACAGGTGAGAGGGGTTTGGCGGGCGAGGCGGCGAGGCGGTGGGAGGCCGGTGACATCTTCCTCATGGCCGCCACAAAGTCGCAGCTGCTGACGGCGATGGAGGAGACATCCAGCAGGAGCTTCTGCGAGGTACCATAGATCTGAGGGTAGCGGCGCCCCACAGCGCACAGCGCCGCCTCGGTGCACACCGCCCTGACGTCAGCACCGCAGTAACCTGAGAGACAGAGAGGGAGAGTCAGGAAGTCAAGTGACATACAACAGAACCTAACCTGCACTGTGTTAAAGGTCCTAATAAAACTGATTCTATACTGTGTTTCTGGAGCAACTATCCTTCTGTAAGGACACACAATAAGTGTTTTTAATGCAGTTAGTGCTCTCTAACTCTGTATTATTATATCACTTATTATTTAGGCCTCAGACATTTTTCTGTTCTGTCAAGCATAAAGAAAATGAACATCAGATATATAATCTGCCTGCTTTTTTGTACAGAACATCCTTCTTTTCAAACTCGTATCAAGAACATGGGTATATATATATATATTTATATAGAGTATATTTAACAGTTTACCTGCAGTCTTTCTTACCAACACATCTCTCAGCCAGTTCATCCAGGAAATCTTCAGACGGAGGAGGTTTCCACTGCCTGGTGTGGATTTTCAGAATCTCTTTACGAGACTGAAACACAAATAAAATAATAATAAATAAAACAGTCACTTTGTGAATTTAAACACCAAAACGACAAAAAATGAGGGCAGAAATAAAGATAGAAAAGGAAATACAGCACAATAACAGAATTAGGAGTTCCAAGAATTGCGTGGGAAATGTGACTTGTTTTTTTTTAAATATTCAAACAATATTAAACATCATGAATAAATTAATTTATCATAGACAAACAGACTTGGAGTATAAGTGTGTCATCATAATTTTAAAGCCAAAAGCAATTATTGTGATCCTATGAGCTTACTGAGGGTAAGTGAGGAGGAGCATCAAATGAAAACATTGTGTTTATGAACACTGGATTTGAGTGTATTATGTATTGTGTACAGGCTTTTTTCAAAACCATATTACAAAGTGCACAGTCAGGTATTATGAGACATATAAAAAAGGTGTCACCTCTCTGTCAGGCAGTCCAAACAGGAACTCCCTGTCGAAGCGTCCGGGCCGTCGCAGCGCCGGGTCGATGGAGTCCAGCCGGTTTGTGGCTCCGATCACCACGACCTCACCTCGACTGTCCAATCCGTCCATCAGAGCCAGCAGCGTCGACACGATGGAGCTGCAGGACGCACGCAATGAGACAAACTTTATCATTTCAGCTTTCATCTTCCTCTGATGGGATCCAAAAGCTGCCACGGTCAGCTGCAGAACAGCTGATTCAGGTGGGTGAACCCAGGCTGTCTGGGTCAAAAAGGAACTCACTCAAATCTGCAGCAGTTTCGTTTTGTTTTCTTGAGGTAGTTTGTTCTGACCTGTGTATCTGGTCTTGTCTGCTGGATCGGACCGGAGCCAGGCCGTCGATCTCATCAAAGAAGATGATGGAGGGACGCATCTGAAACGCCTGCGGATGACACACACACCAACACACACTCAGCCTCTGCACTTTAAACGACAAGGTCACAGAAAACTGAAGAAAACAAATTAAACTGTATTTTAAAGTATTACAGAATAAAGTAATATTGTGACTGGGTAACAGACAGTCAGTGAGGAGGAAGCAGGTTAACAGGACTGCTATTTAAGGGATTTCGTGACCTATTTAAAATTACTGGGGTACATTAGGGTTAAAAACAACAGCTTTTGGGAAATTATGCTGTAAGAAGTTTTTAAATCCAGAGTCTGACATCATCACATTGACTGTAGACGTCTGCAGAGCACCGCGATCGGGCCGTGGTCTGCAGCCAGCCAGCAGGGGGCAGCACAGCAACGTTACCTGCTCAAACAGCAGCCGCAGCTGTCGCTCCGACTCGCCCACCCACTTGCTGAGGCAGTCGGCTCCCTTCCTCATGAAGAAGGCCACCTTCCTGTTGCCATGGCTACACTCGTTGGCCAGCGCCCGGGCAACCAGCGTTTTCCCTGTCCCAGGAGGTCCGTAAAACAGACAGCCTCTGGAGAGAGAGACAGACAAAAAGTGTTCAAAGTTCCACTGATGCCTGTCTGTCTCTCTCTGACTTATTGCAACAACAGTAATCAGATTACCTTCACAGGTAACATCTTAACCTTTTCAAAAGCTCATCACAAAGTTTAATAATCCCCATAAAGCTACTAAAGTGATTCTGTCTAAAGTGGCTGTCAGTTAAACTGTCAGACGACCACAGCTGTGTGTTCACATATTATATTATTGTCTCATTAATATTTAAATGAAAGTTTTGAGGCTTAATTTCTTTGTTTTTTTACACTTAGCACAAAAGAAGAGCAACATCGCCGAAGCTTGTGTTTGTCAGGTATTTTACGACCAGGTGTGACTCAGCCAATCACAACTGAGGACTGCACCTGTCTATTTTAATATCAGATTTGTGTTGCAGTGCAGGGATTGATTTACATTATGTTTTTAGAGTTTTACGCGTCTTAAATAATGTTCCACGGAACAAACACACACTACACATTTTAAATACTAATCTAATGAACACATTATGTATACACTTTTAATTAACGTTAAATAAATCAATATTTTTCAACAATTATGTCCCAATATGTCAATTCATTAACATCGTTTTATTGTTTACTCCTAACATTTCCTTTGTGCAGCTCTGACCACACACTGTCGTCTTTTTACCGTCTTTTTATTGCTTTACTTCTTTTTATTTGTATTTATTTAGATTTAATTTTGTCATGCTTTTGTTTGTCTTTCTTTATTATTACTGTGAAGTACCAAATATCACTGAGGTAGGATATGAATGTAGATTAGTGATATTACATTTTCACAGGCTCGGACAGGTTCACATACCGTCTGTTAGCGGGTAACAATAAAAGAGTAAAAGAGCGATTTTGTTCGATCTCAGGTGGCGTTTTCTTTAGTGTAAATATCTGAATCATCTGTGTGTGTGTGTGTGTGTGTGTGTGTGTGTGTGTGAGTGTGTGACCTGGGAGGCTGGATCTTGAAGTTGTCAAACACTTCGGGGTAGAGGAGCGGGAAGACAACCATCTCCTTCAGAGCTGAGATGTGACCTGACAGACCTCCGATGCTGTCAAAACCCACCTGAGGAGGGAAGGAGGGAGGAAGGAGGGAGGGAAGGAGAGAAGGAGGGAAGGTGGGAAGAAAGAGGGAAGGAGGCAGGAAGGAGCCGGAAAAAAAAGGAGGTGAGTAGAAAAATGAAGTGAGAGAGGATGGTGTCATTAGCAGATTTCCCTCTAAATCGTCATCAGTGTTACATGCAGAGCAAAGGTTGCAGGAGGCTGGCAGACTGCTCACGTCTAAACTCACTGATTGGTCGATGGTCATGGGATCAATATCTGCCAGACCTGCTCCTGCGGTCATCTTGTCTCTGCGAGGCCCCAGAAGATTTTCTGTACGCAGGCCGAGCGGCCGACAGCTGGCAGGAAGAAGCAACACAAAAACAAAGTCAACAAAAACCGGGTTCTGGTCTAGAAATGACGACATTTCGATGGCAGGATGACATCCTGTGGGGAACACAGATGAAGTTCATGAGTGTTGATGAATGACCTAATTATACAAAAGCAGCAGAAATCTCTTGAGTTTAGAAGAAAAGTTCAAAATTTTTGGAACTACACTTATTCGCCTACTTGTTGAGAGTTGGATGAGAAGATCAATACACCGCAAGCCATTTTAATTTTCCTGTTGTTTTTACGCTTTTAGTACAGATTAAACAAACAAGATATAACATGTTAACCAGTGAGCTTTAGAGCTGCTGGTAGGGGGATTTTGTTACCTCCGGACGGAGCAAGGCTAGGTGTTTCCCCCTGTTTCCAGTCTTTATGCTAAGCTAAGCTAACCAGCTGTACCCTACAGACATGAGTGGTATCAATCTTCTCATCTGACTCTCTGCAAGAAAGCAAATTAGTTCAGTTCTTCTGTTTCATGGATTTGGAGAAAGCCGCTATTTGTTTTACAGTTTGAAAATCTAAAGCAAAGACCAATGACAGCTCAGGACGTGGTGTTTTCGTCCAATCAAGTGTAGGAAGGGTTCATGTTGTCGTCCCTCAGTGACGAGCTTCATCGTCTACCTACTGTACTGACCTTCCAGGGACTTTTTCAACATTTTGCACTTCATCATCAGAGTTGCTCTCTTCATCAGACTGATTCGACGCTCTCTTGGTGGGTCTGGAGGATGAAAGGAAAAGAAACGAGGAGACGGAGGTGAAGGACTCCTGAAGGTAGAGGTTGTGGAGTTTTAGTGGAATTAAAATGTTAACTCGATGGTCTCTTTCTCCGGCTCCATCTTGACTGAGCGACAGATGTTTTGGTCAACATTCACATGTGAGTAACCCAACATGGTATTTCACTCACTTCAGACATTTCTTTTCTACTGGGGTTGTAACTCTGCATTTCTTAATTTCAAAGCATCAAATAAACCAAACCAGATTAAACTTGATCAACCTGGAACCACTTTCAGTGTGTGTCATAAAGTGATGCTTTATTTCTTTGTATGTTCTGTCAGAGAATAAAAATAATAAACAAAGGTTCTACGAGCAGTCTGACCTGAACGCTCCTCTGCGGGTCGTGTTTGGTCCTGAGGCGCTGATCCTGAAGGTTCCTCTCGGGAACTCTAAACAACAACAGATAAAAAGACGACATCAGAACTATAAATTTAAAGGTGCCTGCACTTCATGTAAATTTCAATTCAATTCAGTTTTATTTATATAGCGCCATATCATAACAAAGTTATCTCAGGGCACTTTTTCGAATAGAGCAGGTCTAGACCGACTCTTTATATTTACAGAGACCCAACAGTTAGGGTTTAACATATCAGAAATATTATGCTGAAAGGTAGAAGTAGGATTTGTCGGTTGCATTTTGTAAACACAACATTCAAAGTTAGGCCCCATCCCGGCTCGTAGCTTACGATCTGACACCTGGTCGCTACGTTTTCGTCCTGCCCCCACACCCTGCGTGCTGTTATTGGCCGGCAGCTACACACCCAAAGGTCAACGCCCAGAAACGTCCCGAACACAGCAAAATAAGAAAGTACAGGCGGAGGGCCTCTGAGGGTCTCTGCAGATCCAGACACCGCCACACACTGCTACTGAGTCACAAGTGATCTCTTTCTGCCTAACAAAGCTGGACGGATCAATATCAAATGTAAATGGGATTTCTTTTGAATGGTAACAAATTCAACTATTAAAAGGAGTTTAAAATTCAGATGTTTGATTAGAGCTTCCTTTAAGTTATATGGCTTTGGTGTTACTTCCACTGGGGATGAAAGGAGCAAAAAGCAGCATGTAACTTCGTGTGAAGCGTTCTGGGTGATGGCTGGTTTTAGTTGAGTGGTGCAGTACTGACCGCTGCTCGGTCCCTGGTAGAGCGACGAGGCTCGGCTCAGTTTGGCGTCAAAGTTCTGGTTAGCGCTGCTGTTGCCGTTGTCATCTGCAGCCGCTTCCTGCCTGCTGTCCTCGTCATTGCCTGCACCTGGAAATAACAGTTTATATAAGAAGAGACAAAGTGAGATGTTTCCAGAAGAGCACATTAACATCTTAATTGAGTCACATCTCACTCTCTTCTCCTATAATCCATATTAATCTTCTCTCTTTTATTCTCTTCCTCTTAAATTCTCCCGAATGTTGGTACAAACCGTGGTCATCCTCGCTGTCACTGAGCTCTCTCTCTGGTGGCACCGGCGTTCTCCTCCTCTGGGCTTTAGAGTAGATCTTCTGCAATTTCATCAAACAAAAAAACACTGTAAGAAATTCAAAGACATTAAAACATAACAATAACACACCCTCCACCCACAAAGAGGGTCAGTCCCGGGCAGTGGTGCTCACACTTTTAGCTGGGATGGGGAAAAATCGTGACAATATTTTTCCATTTTATTTGTCCAAATAGGCTCCAGAATCAATTATTTTTATAATAATTATTAATTCTATTCATATTCTGCATATTTCAGGCTTGATCTTGTGTTTTTCTTTGTTTAAAGCAGGTAAAATGATCCTGGTATTTGGTAACTATTAGTTATTTAGACCCAATTATTTGTAAAATTAGGCCCAGATTTAAAAATACCAGAAGTACTCTAGACAAACCGAAGCCTAATGACCAGACAGTACGGGGTTAAACTATGGAAGAACGAAGAACTGTCTTTCTTGTTATTGGTACTCTAAATTACAGTAGGTCAAAGTTTACTGTAACATAAGCACAAGACAAAGAGTATTTATTATGTTGGTCCAACCAAAGTAAAGTGGTTTGAACCAACAGTCTGACTCACATTTCCCTCCTTAATCCCTCACCAGCCCTCATCTTCGTCTTTTAAACGAGACCTTTAATTACAAATGTCAATCTTACACATCCTCTCACTGTGATCACATTTAGCCAATTAAATCAGAATGATAAAGTCACCATGAAATAAGTTAAACACACTGGAGATAAACCAGTTTGAGAGCAGCGCGTCTAAACTCTTAAACTTCATGTGACAAAAACAAGGGCTGGTGCTCGTCGGCTGCCTTCCAATATGGTGGCAGCTGATAGAGGTTAGCCCACGTCGCCCACTCCCCACGACCAGCGAGCAGAGGGAGGGAGGCAGGGTGCAGCTGGGTGCACCGCCCTCACAACGGCCTGATAAGAGAGGCAGCGCCCGCTGAGAGGGACAGATGTGTGAACAAGGTTTCAGCTGTGAAACACAGTCTGGACAGAAGGTCGAAACAGCAGCAGCTTCATTTTCTTCAAATTATGTGAAAATGGTAGAAAGGTAAAAATCATACAGTTCAAAGTCCTGCTAGACGACAATTTACTAAAATTGTCAAATAACGAAGGTACTTCTGAGTCATGGGATTTTTGTGTACAAGTCTCGGATCTCTGAGTGACAAAACAACGTGAACTTCCCCAAAATAGTATGGACTAAAACAAACAGCAGGATCAAACCACAATGTGTGCACCTGACATTAAAGGGTTACTCTGGACAATCCACATACATCACTGGAACTACTTTCTACTGAAGAAAATAGTCCCTATTAAAACTGTAAACAGTGTGTTTTGTGGATTATTCAAAGTAACTGGGACATGGAAGGACATGTTATCGTTGGTTTTTCAATCCTGTGAGCACCACAAACTAAATTTAATTGACCTTTGTTGTATTTGGGTGGAAGATATCAGAAGGACTGAGGAAACTTGTTTTTGTAATGTGGGTGAACTGATTCTTTAACGTGACGAGTCTGGACAAACATTCAACCACACATCAATACAGTACGCAGTAAATGCAGTGCGTCTCCCAGCCTCTAACAGGAGCAGTGTACAACCTCCACATCTGAGGAGGCTCAGACTGTCACTTCCTCGTTAAATACAGATGAACTTTGAGGACAGTCCTGGATGCAGTTTAGGCCAGATGAGGTTTTTACTGTCAGGGTGGAAATGCAACATTTCATTGAGCACATTACTCACTCCTTCTTCGTTGTTACTAAGCCGCCTCTTCTTCTTCATGTTGTCCATCCTCTTCAGCACCGACCTGGCCGTGCTGCAGAGACAACAGCGTAGAATAGCTGATAACACAAATATTTTGGATGGATTGACTTATCTATTTGAGTGTCCTGCACCATATGGGCTTACAAGACACTAAACAGCAACAACAACCAGGACCACATGACAGATCATAATAGACATTTCAATTCAAAAAGAGAACATTTCAAAACATTAATTTTCCATGACATCCATCCATCCATCCATCCATTTTCTGCCTCTTATCCAGGGCTGGGTCGCAGCAGGGTATTCCAGACATCTCTCTCCCCAGCAACGTCTTCCAGCTCCTCCTGGTGGATCCCGAGGCGTTCCCAGGCCAGATGAGATATATAATCCTTCCAGCATGTTCTGGGTCTACCCCGGGGTCTCCAACCAGTTGGAAGCGCCCGGAAAAACCTCCATTTTAAAGTTATTACAGTTTTGTTTTGTTAGTTCAGCAACAAACAGTTTAAAATTAGACATAAATGTCTTATTATATTGGATACAGTGTTCTCTGTCTTAGTGGCCAAGCATTTTCTATATAGATCTCTTCATTAAATAGCCAACTCAACATATTACAGACAACCAAAACAAATCATTCAAGTCACTGTACGTGGGGCAGTGGGACACAAGTAAATGCTGGACTGGTACCAAAATCAGTGCAAACAAAAGCACCACAGCTCAGATGTGACTACACCGTCCTGCAGAAGTCAACAGATCAGCCAACAAACAGGGTTCAAATACATCGTTGGTCAGTGCTTTCCAAAAAAAAAAAAAAGAGCTATAAGAGTGTTTTGCTGATCTGGAGTCTGCTGCTTGGTTAAGGTTTGGGAAAGATCATCTTCATGGTTAAAAGAAAACCTGAACAGCAGTCTCGGATGTCAAACTCACACATTTTGTTCACCCAACAACCCACTCGGACCTCCTCCCTGAGAGGCTTTGCACCTTTATAACCATCAGGGCTGCAACTAAGGATTATTTTCATTATCGATTGATTATTTTCTCCATTAATCATTTAGTCTAAAAAACATCAGAAAATAGTGAAAAATGCCCATCACAGTCCACGGGGATGTCGTCAAATTGCTTCTTTTCTCCAATCAACCTAAAAATATTCAGTTTACTATCGAATGACACAAAGAAAAGAAGCAAAGCCTCACAAATCTGAAGCTGGAACAAGGAAATATCTGGCAACTATTTAAACAGTTCTCAATTATCTTTTAGTTAATCGACTAATTGATTAACTGACTAATAATTTCACCTGATAACAACGTCACGTCACTTCTGTTTTTGCTTTGCTTGTTAGCTGCTGTCTTACTTGGTGCTGATGCCATCGAACATGTTGGAGGCCTGATATCTGCTGGTCGGTTTGGTTGGCCTGGTGCTTCTCCTCAGCCCACTCCCCCTGCCACCTGGGCACACACACACACACACACACACACATGTTGTTATGCATGTTGACTGACCTTTGTTGAAAACCTTCTTCTTCTTGCACCAAAATTCACATAAATATTTGATAATTTCTGAATCAGAAGGGTTCCCCTATCAGGCTGCTAGAGCCTCTGAAACAGCATCATGAGATGGTCAAACTCTCACATTAAAGCAGATAAATGTCAATGACAAGTCACAGATTCATTTAGATTAAATAAACTAAATAAATCTTTGCAGTCAGTCTGTTTTTCTGTAGTTGAACAGAAGTGATACAGATACGTTTTCAGTCTGACCCAACACAACAATATGGAAACACACATGCAGTGACATTCATTTACTGTAGTGAGCTCTTCACGATGGCTGTGCATTATGCAAATATATAACATTTTCCACTAAAAGTGTGACGTCTCAATCCAAGTGCCAGTACTCGAGTTAATGTACTTTGTTATTTTCCATCTCTGACAGCTGAATTCCTGTAAAATGAACCTGATATTTTTGTGACTTTTTTTAAGACTTTAACAAATTCCAGGACTTTCTCTCTCAAAACTCCCTGATATTCCAGGTCCTGCTGCATACCGTTAATGTCACTGTCCTTACCTGTAATGTTTTGAAGCCTTGCAGATTTCCTATAAGCACAAAACAAGGCTCCGTATGAGAAAACATTTGAGGCATTTAAAGTTACAATTTTTCAACAACTAACTCGATGCTGTTTAGAATTGGCAATTTACAAAGCTGTCTTAAAGGTTGTATGTGAAGTTTTCAGAAAGTCCTTGTTATTAATGACCCCTGGTGGCCATAAAGTAAAGTGCAGTCAGCATCCTGTCGCTTGCACGCCATAGGCACGAGCGATCATCGGCCAAAACAGTGATTGGACGTGACATACATGAGACTCAACGTGATTTACAGTCATATTTAGAATAAAGTTACTATCTGTAATGTTCCTATATTTTATTTGAACTATTGGCTATACTATACTATACATATATATATATATATATATATATATATATATATATATATATATATATATATATATATATAATGATACTATCTAGCTTGCAAATTACTTTATCAGCTAAGGTTACGAAGCAACCAACGCCAGATCCATGCCGTGTAGCTAAGTTACAGCTTAGGTTAGGTTACAGGTAGTACAGCTAGTTGGCCACCCCTGCCTTGCACCGCTCTTGGCTAGTAGAAAGCAATCTTTAGTTTTAGTAGTACACCTTTGCTTTGTACTGCTACATAATTTATTGTTCGCTAAAATCAACAGTTTGTCATCATACGTAAGTTAGTATCAAGGATCACGTCAGCTGATAAAATAATTTGCAGACGGCAAGCAAGCCAATGTACCAGCCAGATCAGAGTCTGGATGAATTAGTCCTTTACATAGAAATCAGTCCACAGGCTGTTAAAGGCAACTGAGAAAGTCGGGGAAGGTCTCATTTTTTAAGTTACGTTACAATCCATTCACACATTGACAATACAAAGCGATTAAACACTGCTACATATAGCACCTTTAATGTATAAGCATATTTGGTACTTCATTTATCTTAATATCATAAATAACTGAAGTGGTTCATTATAATGAACTAACTGACTAATCATTTCAGCAGTGAAGGTGGTTTTCAAACAGTCATCTGTCACTTTGGTCCGACCTGATGATGACTCTCGCTGGTTTCTCATCTTCATCCTCTCGTGTTTCTGAATCAGCGTGATTCTGTTCATCATCTTCGGTATTAAATCCCTGAAAAAATATGCCAAAGTTAACAAGCCACTGTGAGCAGAAATACTCTTTAAGTGTATTATACTGAATTCTGCACTGCTACTTTAAGTGTGGATGCTGGTAGATTAATGTGTTTTCCATCTTTATAATTAAAAAGAAAATATTTACAGAGCTGAACAGCTTCACTGGCACAAAACCCCCAAACAATCTGCATGTTTTGTATCACAGCCCGACCAATACAGGCCAATACTGACACTGATATTTGAGTTTAAAAAATCCAATAATGATATATGGGCAAATATTGATGACGTTACCTTAAATTTGTTTTTATAGACTTTTATAGACCTTTGGCATACTGCACTGCTACTACTACTACTGCTAGTTCACTACAATGGTTAATTGTACATATAAAGCCAAGTCAATGTATTTATAGAGCATATTTAAAAACAGCACATGTTGATCAAGGTGCATTACAAGTCAATTTAAAATACAATTAGATAATTAAAATGAATGTTAATAAGTAAATAAGTGCAACAGGCAGAAATAAATCAGTCAGGTAAGCTAGATGTATTAATAATTCATGAACATCTGGTTAGTGTGAAGATTATTTTAATGACTAGGCCTGCTAATAATTATTGGTTAATAATAATAATAATAAAGCTGACACATTCCGATGCACTTTTTTTCTTTTAATTAATACTAATCCCGATAAATGCCTGGATTATTTATATTTCCTCCCCACAATGATGATAAAAACTGAATTTATTTCATTTTTTAGTAATGAAATTAACATAACTTAAAATTAACTAATTTTAACTTTAACACCCCCTTTAATCATTTGGTTCTGACAAACTGACAGTTAATATTGAAACGTATTACAACTCAAAAGATGCAGTGAAGCCTGGGCGGAAAAGCTAACTCTGATCCAGACCCAGACAGGCAGACTCACATTGGACAGCCCGGATTCCTCCGGCCCGGTGACCGTGACCCTGCTCCGGGTCCTGGGTGGAGCCCGCGGCGGGGAATCGGAGCTCCTGGCCGGCCTCTGCTGCTGATGCGGCCCGCTGCTCTGATCCGCGTCCCCCCTGCCTCTGCCGCGGAGCGTCACCATGGTAACGCTAGCTAGCACGCGCAACCGTTAGCTTGCTGGCAGCAGCAAAAGTGAAAGAAACACCAGGATACGGTAACAAACGCTTTCGAGTCTCTACCGGTTGTTTATCTGAGACGACCGGCCCGCTGCTCCGTGTGTTGTGGCGGAGCCGCGGCACAAACACACGCCTGACACACCGACACCGTCAAACCGCCGAGGATTCAAAACGACGTGTTCTGCCGCCGCCTGCTGACGTCATGCCGTAATGCGCGTGTGTAAATATGTAAATATAATACATTTATATAAATATACAATACGGCATGTTTATAATATTTGATATGTATAAATATATGATTTGTCAAAATATAATAAAATGTGATAAAAGTCATCTCAAAATAAAATGTCTTGTGATTTCTTTGTACTTTACTAGATTAGCTTTTATGCTCCTAAAACTTCCTGACAACCGGAACACCTTTGAAAGTAAATATATATGTGTGTGTGTATATATATATATATATATATATGAAAATCTGCCACAGTCAAACACCTCCACAGAGTAAGGCAGTCCTGAAGAGTCAGCTGAACGGGAAGAACAAGGTCCCAGCTACCAACACCTCCGTCATCAGATGCCCCGCTGGCACAATAAGCTGCCCAAAAGAGGAGATGGAGGCCACTGATATAAAGACAAGAAAGCTCCTCACAATGCACGGAGGATTTCACCCCAAGTCCAGCACCCTGAGACTGTACACTAAGCGGAAGAAGGGTCTACCACACCAGGCAGGACTCCAGGTGCAGACTGTGCAAAGAGGCCCCTGAGACAATCCAGCACATAACAGCGGGGTGTAAGATGCAAGCAGGCAGGGCGTACATGGAACGCCATAACCAAGTAGCTGGCATAGTGTACAGGAACATCTGTGGGACACACGTCCGAAGGTGGTGGAGAATGACCAAGCTAAGATCCTGTGGGACTTCCAGATACAGACTGACAAACTGGTGATGGAGAATCAACCGGACATAGTAGTGGTGGACAAAAAACAGAAGAAGGCAGTAGTGATAGACGTAGCAATCCCAAGCGACGGCAACATCAGGAAGAAGGAACACGAGAAGCTCGAGACATACCAAGGGCTGAAAGAGGAGCTAGAAAAGATGTGGAAAGTGAAGGCAACAGTGGTCCCCGTGGTAATAGGGACACTCGGGGCTGTGAGCCCCAAACTGGGAGAGCGGCTCCGGCAGATTCCAGGAACAACATCCGAGTTCTCTGTCCAGAAGAGTGCAGTACTAGGAACAGCTAAGATACTGCGCAGGACCCTCAAGCTCCCAGGCCTCTGGTAGAGGACCCGAGCTTGAAGGAGGAATAGACCGCCCACAGGGGCGGGTGGGGATTTTATATATATATTATACACACATACTACTGCTGAACAGCTGTTCAAAGATTTGTTAACATTAACAAATCTTTAACAAATTTGTCGTCTCGTATTAGTCCGTCTCAATCAATTACAGATTTTTGGCAGTGGGGTAACTAAAAACCTTTAACTTGCATTAAAGTCTAAAGAAAAAAGTTTGTTCATGAATGTTAGTAACATTCAGTCCATTTGTCTTAAAAAGTTGTTGCCACATCATTCCACAAGAAACATTTTAAAAAAATTTAATTTTATGTTTGTTTGGTTTTTGTTATTTTAGACAGCAGCTGTAAATATATCACCATAGATTTAAAACATATCTATAGTTAAGTCCCTTTTTTGTTGAGGCCTGCTGCTCCATGTTAAAGCAGGACTGAAAACACGCACACCGACGGTCCGACAACAGACTGTATTTAAAGATGGGTCAGACTCAATTCAAAAACGTGCTGTTCTGCCGCCGTATAGCGACGTCATGCCGTAACCGCCAGTCACTACGCAGCTGTCTTGTTGACATGGAGGGTGTAATCCCTGAACAGATGCAGGAAAGTCTAACTGCTGCCACAATTACATTTCTTCTTCACAAAAGTGGTAAATCTCTACTACAGTAGTTTATCAAACTTCAATCCAACAGTGATTTCATTATGATTTACTTTATTTGACACTGCACAACTCAAACAAGACCACTCGCAAAAGAGAATATGTAAAGAATTGATAGCCAGACAGAAAACAGTAGAAACTATACAACAATTAAAGTATTTCCTAAATTGTTGGCACATGGATTCACAATGGAGTATTAATGACTCCAATGACTAATTTGAACTTTTTAGACCCAAGCTGCAAATATCTGATATTTGTGTCACTGCCGTCTTACAATCCATGTTATTGTTGATCAAATACATTTTTTCATTACACACACATACGTAATGCAGACATTTTAGGATTCACTGGTTATTTCTTAGACTGAAATATTTCATCAAGATATTTAACCAATCACCAATACAATCATTACCACCAGGAGTGTACTTTTTACCACAGGTAATTAAGGGAAAACCAATTCCTCACATTTCAGCAATTCATTAACAGCCAGATAATGATACTTTGTCAACAACACAAGTGTACAAAAGTGTAGAAATTTAAAATAGACAGACAATATTTTATGAATAATGGTTGCATTTAGAAATCCCACCAGCAACAGATTACCAGTAAATTAGCAAAATATTCAGTTGCAAGTGGAATTTCTTTTTCTTTTGCAAACAGTATTAATTTCATCTTGGATAAAAAAGTGATCAATAATTCCTAATTTACAAGTTAATCATTAACAATAAACCCAGCACATCAACAATCAGTGACAGGAGCATATAGCAGAAACTTGCACATCAAAACAGAACGTGTATTTACAAGAGTATTTCATCAATATAAGCACTACTTTATAAGTAATACCACTTGCTTTAAATGATCCCTGATCATCACTCACTCAAAATACATCGAGTTACTTTTTTATCCAGGCTAGAACCTTGTGACTGACTTTAGTTCAATTTCAACCTAATTAAATGATCATACTATTGTATCTATAAATTGTAGCCCATTTACTGCAAATCACATATACTGTACTGACTGCTAAAAGCTTTTCCAATTGTTTCCATTCATTTCTAGTCTTGTAGACTTCTAAACATCCTCAGGTTACATAATAATAATACATAATACATATCTATTGGAATTGAAACATAATGCAGACTGTCATGGATTATCTGCTGCAGTTAGTTTTCACAGCATACTGACAAACCGAAAACAAATAACAACCAGGGCAGAAATAAACTCTGGTTTTCTCTGAGGATTGTTGGCAGAATGTGAAGTATACTCTGATTGATGTAGTAAATGGATTAAATTAAGCAAAGGCACATATGTGGTCCTTCACACCTTTATATTTTATAGCCGTTTCTTTTCAATGTACTTTTTCTTATTATTCTGAGTATTTTTCATTCAATTTATTTGTAAGTCTTTTCTAAAGGCATGCAGTTCAATGCTAATATTTATTCCATCAGCCTTTTCACAATGTCTCATCTATAATCTATCGTTACTAATTCTAGAAAGATTTGACATCAATTTTGTATGAAATTAGGTATAAACACCTCCACCAATAGCTTTTTTTGCTAACAATTCCTTTATTCTCACACTCCACCATTAAAGATCTCTATATTAACACAAATATGAATATTTTCAGATTTCTCTTTAAGACGTGACTCATATTTTCATACTTTTCTAATCCCTCTCCTGAATTTCCACCTGACCTACGATATCTGAACCCTGATCGAAACAAGCTCAACTACGTTTTACCCATTTCAGACAAGCAATAGATCTTCATCTTAGTGCTGATCAATTTGTTTCCAAGCTACAAAGTACTACAACACACGACCATGCTGAGCTGTTTGAATATTGAAATACATTTTTAAAAGTCTAGATAAATGGTCAAACATGTTTTCACTGTATTAAACTTGGAAAGAAACCTTTAGGGGCAGTGGAGACATTTATAAGCTCATATGTTATTTGTTCTTGTTGATTTTCAAATTCCCCTTTTAATTTGTAACCCATAGTACATTTATTTGTTGTATTGGTAACTTTAGTTCCAGAGAGCACAGTGAGTCTGCATGTACTCTGATGGAAATGATGTCATCTGCAGAGACTTCAGGCTTGCTCTTGCTCATTCCCGTCCATGAGACTGTGGGACTCGGGGCTGGGGTTGCTTGTGCCAGCTGGGATGAACAGAGGTTGTTATTTTATACACACAATAGATACTAAAAACAGAGGCATGTCTGCTCTTGCTTTTCAGGTATTTTCCATGATAAACAAGCATTTTTGGTGATGCATTGGGGGGGGGTGACAACTTAGGGCTACAAAAGTGTAAACCTGTGGTTGCAGATACTTACAGCCGTGGCCAGAGTCAGTGTTGCTGATAGCCCCATCTGAGCCTGCGAAGAAAGGAAAATGTAATTAATAGCTCAATGCAACATCAAGTATTCGTGACATCTTTCTAGAGGAAAACACTTACCATTCATGAGAAAACCTAAATGACAAAGCTGCACACTCAAGTTAATGTAAACAGTCCCAATTTAGGCAGTACTGTATGTACTGTATGTATGATAAATGAATAACTCTGGACTATTACAAAAAGCAGCGTCACAGCTTTCTTTTAACTGTTTACATTTTATTCTTACCAAAATGATACCACAGAACTTAAATAACTCAAATACAAATAGATCTCACAAAGCACTAACCACAACATACACCACCAGAGTGTAACACTGAAATTGCAATTATTCTGTTGGATGTCTTGTTCCTGTAAATGGAAGTTTAACTGAGAGAAGAAGATTGCAGATGTGTCACTCTGTTGGAGTTGTTGGAACAACAAAAACACTCAGTGGTTTTCCTGACAAATGATCTTTGGCTGAGTACAGACAGAGGCTTACAGAGCGAACACAAACCCGACAACAGCCAAGTTTCATTTTGTTCTGTCATCAAGTTACTCACGAAATCAGCGTTAATTAGCGACAGCTGGTATGACCTGCCGCCGCCATTTGTCATTGTAACGGGTGAAAATGGCGGTCAACGCCAGCTAAAAATCTCCTGCTACCTGAATGTTTTGTACTCTGCTCTTTGCTAATAAGAGAGAGGAGAGATTAACAGATTTATTAGCGTCAGATCTTAGCATATCAGTGTATTTTGCCCATCAAGGTGTCAGAGCTGTGCCCAAATCATTTTTGTGCATTTGCAGAGTGAGTGAATTGCTTGCTCTGTAGAGCCCAGCTGTCATAAAGAAGAGCAGCTTTTCAACCCAAGCAGGCTGAGGTGGACACAACTCCAGAGAGTGCAGGAATGAAAGGATGGGCATTGGATTGGTTTTATTTTAGCCAGTACTGATCCATTAACATATACCCGGATTGGCCGGCCAGGGTAGAGAAGTCAGAAAGTGTTGGGTGGTGGACTATGTGGTTGGTTTTGGTCTTTCCATGGGATTTGTTGATCGTAAGAAAAATATAGAATAACAGCAGACATATGTTTTAAATTAGTCCTGCACAGACAATAACCTCCGAACAATCAACTTCAAGAGTTTTAAGAGAAATAAAGTAGTTACCTTGGACAGTTTTGACTCCACCTCTGGCAGCAGCTCCTGTGAATTAAGGCAATGTTAACAAAGACTATGTAACTGATCATGGACGAAGACAATGGCATGGTCTAAATCTGCACAGTCCTTCCATAAGCCTATTGACTTAGAAAATACACAGCATTAAAGTTCACAAAGACAATCTAATGTCTTTGTGCTTGTGTAGTATTAGTATGACTTAAATTGTTTGATATTCAGAGGTGAAAATAAAACTCAATTTTTTATTCTCTCAATTTTGAGGTAACGAGGAAAAAGCTACACACTATACTGTGTGCATCTTTTTCACATAATATTCAGTTCTAAAGATCTATCTATAAATAATCATATGCATAACTGAGAGATCATAGATCATATTGAAAACATAATTTGTTTCCATCTGGATTACAGATGGACAGATTTGTTCATTTGTGGAAGTAAACGTCATGCTAACTGATAAAATCCTCTATCACAGTATTGTGTTTTATATTGTGACAGATCCATGATATAGTACAATTTGAGTAAACTCTTACACATACACACCACATGGGGATGATGGGAACTTTTGGTAAAGAGGCTGAAATTATGCTCCTGCTATCGATGCCTCTTCATCCTGCTGTTTATTGCAGGCTTTAACCACAAATCAAGAAAAAACATCTCTCTTTGGCTGATTGCAATGTAACTACTTAAAATTACAAAATGCAAATATGTTGCTTGGAAAAGTTCATATATTTCATACATATAGTATATAGTACTTGACATGTAAGAATGTGGTTTGTCTGTTGTAATTTGTATAGTTGTTTGTGTTTGTGATGTAAGTTATATTTGCTATTTGTTTCGTTTAAGTACTGTGTATGTATTTTGAGGTTGTGTAAAAGTAATAATTTTAAAAACGTTGTGTTTCAGTGGAGTTTTTGCTTACAGGGAAGCATATCTATAAGCTAAAGGAAATACTTTAGTGAAAACATGTTATATCATGGTGGTTTTTAATGGTCTTTTAGAAGAACATCTCTTTACGCCCTACAGGTAGTAGAAGTTATTCTATGTATCTTGGAAGTAGAAAACAAGAGAACTATAGCTAACTGTGAGGTAGAAACTCAACACCACTGCGAAGCTCCCAGCACAAATGTGTTAGTGTGTGATTTTAGAGTTTTGATCTAAGAGACACTGAATTAAGGATAAGAAACACCACATAATGACTGACAGGACTGTGATTCGGTGTCCTCCAAACACGTCATGATAAAATAATAACAGACCTTTGCACCTGATAACCTACAACAATGTCACACAGACACATCACATCTTTCTGGCTTACTGTGAAGACTGCAACATCAAGTTCTTTGTAATTGGTGTAAATACACTACATTGAATACTCTACTGTTTCATTCATCATGGAGTTCTATCATTACATATTCATGATATGTCCATGTTGATAAAATATTGCTATGAAGCTTATACCTCAATATTACACTATTTCTTTTAAAAGGCAAACACAACTATTCATGTATCTGTTTTCTCTTAATGGAGGAGGAGCCATTTTTGTGGAATTAAATATTCTGTGTATTTTCTTTTACAGAATATAAAACAAAATTTGGAAAAAATATATTCCACTCCACTTTTTATCGAGAGAAGCCAATGGTAATATGTTGCACCTACCAATTCTGCCTCTTTTATACAAGAAAAACAGCACCAGAGCCACTGCGACCAGGACCAGGACCAAGACCACTACCACCACAGCACCGATAATTATTCCATTATCGCCAGGAAGTGTATGATCTAAAACACAGAAAACATTCACATTAGTTTTATATTCAGTTCACTTTCAACATCATTTCCATTTGTTAGATTCAATGTACTATGTTGTTGATGTACGCTACAAAAGTGTAGATGTTAAGTGACAATAATGCTGCAATTTGATTACATTAAAATAACATGAATTTAGAAGTTTGTGCAGGTGAGAAACTTCTGATCTTAAAAACCAGCTGAGGATGTTAGAGTGTTCTGAGGGGAGATTATGTCAAGCCTCAAAAAGGATTCTTAACATCTACAAGTTCTAAGTTTCCTATTTCCAAAAATCAATTCTTGCTAGTAAATATTTTCTCCTTCCTTAGTATGCTCTCTGTGCCGTGAACACACAGTGCCGTCACATGTTAATTCATCCAGCCCCATCTCCAAACATTTTAGACAAAATAATCTCCCAGAAAAGAAGAAACTATTATTAAGAAAATATTATTAATATGCAGATTTCGGGGACTCTTACTGCAGTGCACCATGAGCTAAAAGAAAAAAAGGATTTACTCATGCTTTTAGTCTGTTCTATGATGAAACACATCTGGTTATGTAAAGGTTAATTCGGATTTATTTCAACTTGGATCTTAAACTCGTCGGTTTGGCCATCAGTTCCCAAACATTCTGACTGTTGCCTTGGCTATAATCTGATTACGTGCATTGAACTTTCTTGTAGTAATGTTGTTGTGTTCCCTGAATCTGTTACCATAACCAATAGAAAGCTTTCTGGCCAAAGATAAGAAAATAAATGTTAAAATAAACCATGACACATCCTTCAAGGTAAACTGGTCTTGGAGCTTCCTTGTGACTTAAGACATATTCAACTGTGGGTGTCATGGTCCACAAAGGACTCTTGTCTGGACTCTGTGTGTTTCGTCTTGTTTCCTGTTTTATTTTGAAATTACTGTTCTTGTTTCCCTGTGTGCCCTTTATTTCCTGTCTTTGGTTTCCTTCCGGTGTTGATTGTTTTCACCTGTGTGTTTCCCTCGTTGTCTCTTCCCCTATATGTACCGGTCCTCTCCTTTTGTTCTTTGTCGAGTCATGGTTGCTGTTGTTGATGGTGTGTGATGTTCCTCGTGTTGTCCTCGTGTTGTCCTCGTGTTGCGTTCCTGGTGTTCCCCTGCGAGTCAGTTCTCGCTGTTGTAAGTTTTGTCTTGAAGTTAAAATAAACCTTTGGACTCTTCAACCTCCTCGCCTGTCTGCATTTTGGGTCCTCTCCCTGCTGCCAAAATGGCCCATCGTAACAGAATGACTCGACCAAATTTGGACCCAGCGGACAGTCACCCTCGCCTGTGGGACTACCGGGCTCCATTAACCCCCGCGGAGTCACTCTGCAGATTCCTGGGGATTGAACCGCCGGTGAATGACCAGCCTCCCTCTCCCTATGAGGGCACTCGGCTGGCCATCTTCCCGGGGACCCGTGGGGGTCGCGGAGGAGGTGGTTGTCAGGGCTCGTTCCTCCGCGGCTCACCGCTACTAAATGCTTATCACCTGGTCCTGGAATCCCGGTTGGCGGTCCGGCCGACTTCTGCTTTCCAGTCAGCGGCCGGCCAGCTTCTGCTCCTGATCCCCGGTTGGCGGCCCGGCCAAATCCTGTCAACCAGTCGGCGGCCCGGCCAGCTTCTACTCCAGCTCTCCAGTCGGCGGCCCGGCCAACGCCGGATCCAGTTCCTGAGTCGGTGGTCCGGCCAACTCCTGCCCCACAGACCCGGTTGGCTAACCGACCGGCATCAGTTCCAGTGCCCGTCCAGCTGCCGCCGCCGCCGCAGCCTCCAGTACCCGCCTGGCTGCCGCCGCAGCCTCCAGTGCCTGTTCTCGCCCAGCCGCAGCCTCCAGTGCCTGTTCCTCCAGAGCGGCCCATTCCTCGTCGCCGCCGGCCTCCAGAGCGGCCCATTCCTCGTCGCCGCCGGCCTCCAGCCAAGCCTCCAGAGCGGCGCCGGCCTCCAGCCAAGCCTCCAGAGCAGCCCTTTCCTCGTCGCTGCCGGCCTCCAGAGCAGCTCCTTCGTCGCCGCCGGCATCCTGCCCGGCCTCCTGGGCAGCCTCCAGAGCGGCTCCTTCCCCGTCGCCGCCGGCCTCCAGAGCGGCTCCGCCCACATACCTGGTTTCCCGTGTCTGGTTGCCCTTCAGGCCGTCCGCCCGAGAGGTTCTGTCCGGTCTCCGCCCTGCCTCCGGGCCGTCCGCCCGAGGGGTCCTGTTCAGCCTCTGCCCTGCCCCCCGGGCCGTCCGCCTGAGGGGTCCTGTCCAGCCCCAGGTCTGGGTTTTTCTGGGTCCCTCCTCCGGGACCCCCTCCGCCCACCCAAGTTGGTGATCCCTGAGGGACGTCTGGGATCCGTCCCTTAAGGGGGGGTACTGTCATGGTCCACAAAGGACTCTTGTCTGGACTCTGTGCGTTTCGTCTTGTTTCCTGTTTTATTTTGAAATTACTGTTCTCATTTCCCTGTGTGCCCTTTATTTCCTGTCTTTGGTTTCCTTCCGGTGTTGATTGTTTTCACCTGTGTCTCGTGACTCACCTGTGTGTTTCCCTCGTTGTCTCTTCCCCTATATGTACCGGTCCTCTCCTTTTGTTCTTTGTTGAGTCATTGTTGCTGTTGTTGATGGTGTGTGATGTTCCTGCCTGCTGCCAAAATGGCCCATCGTAACAGTGGGTGGTGAAGAACTTTTGCTGGTCATTTGCTGCAATAATGTAAATATTGCAAAAGAATACGGTGACAAATGGCAAAGAACAATAAGAAAGTTTCTTACCCCAATCCCTCTCAACATGTAACTTGGATGCAGGGTGATTCACTTCACAGGTGTATTTAGACTTGTCACTCCTTAAAATCTCCACGCTGTCTCTTTGCTGGAAGGTGTCGTCGTCATTTGGTCGGACGCCCGTGGAAATCAATCCGTCCTCTTTCAATAGAACACGGCCATCTCTTTTGATTTGCAGGATGATGTCTTGTGGGTAGAAACCTGTGGCCAGGCACATCAACATGATGTTTGTCTCAACTTTGGTGTCCTTTGCATAAACGTACACCGTTGGAGGAGCTGAAAAGACAAACCATAAAGTGACTTAATATTTGACCAACATCACCACACATATGGTACTGTTTGTACCATTGATGTCTTCATAATAAACTGAATGACTCATAATAAAGACCACCTATCGCTACAACTACTACTACAAAATCAAACAGGCACAAATACCTTTTCAATTATTACACCAGTATGATATAAAAACACAGAACTGGTGACACTAAAGCTAACAACATCAAACTGCTACTCCACACGCTTCATTTTATAATTTCAGGTCTCTTTCCAAACAGTTTTCTGTCTGGATTTGAAAATCATGGTTGTTACTGAATATGGCGTTTGCGAGCGTTGGGTTCCAGTAGCCGGTTCCATGTTGGCAAATTACATCAGTTAGGTACACTGTAGTGTTTCTGCCTTCTCAGCCCAAAAAAGGGGATTACAGATCTCAATTTTACTTTAATTTACTAAGTGCCATAAATAAATGACATGGAACTTTCTGTTAAGCTGGTTTTGCACATACCATACCACTACCTTTATATATGTATATAAGTAACTGTATATAGTTTTTATTTTTATTCTAATTTTAAATATTTGTACATGTTATGTATGTGTAGCATGAATGGGGTTACAACTTTCATTTCATTGTGCAGCCCTCTGTTGTAGAATGTTTAATAAAATACTACTGAACCCTAATCATAGTTTGTTTTTTTTTGGGTGACAAAAAAGTTGATGGAAATGTTGCCACATCTGGAGCAGAAAATGTCCTCACAAATACTATAATTAAAGAAATGGTCACATGCTGACACCCCATTTAGAATTTGAAAGTAATTATTTGTGTCAGTCGTCTGAAAAACATTTAACAGATTTTGGTTAAATCCCAGTTGTTTCAAGACCAGTTACTTTCATGTTGCATATTTTAACATCCGGCACAGTAGTCCTTCCATTACTAAAACTACTTTTTTTTAAATCTCAAGTAATAATGAAGATAAAAACACAGAAAGATTTTCTGTCATACATACTGGCGTCTTGTAGCTGCTTTTTCTGATAGTCAATGAACTTGCTCAACCAATCTACACACTCGTTCTCCAGGTAGCCTCTGGTGTACTCTTTTAGGACCTGGACATCATCCCACTTCCTCTTGGTCTGGACCGCCGCTTCAGTTGGGGCCACCCAGACTTCGTGGGCGTCGTCGAAGGACAGGAAGTCCTTTCCGTCGTAGCTGTACATGTCCATGCCGCGGACGAACTTCATCTTGTCGTCAAGCTGCGTTTCGGCTACACAGCCGTGCATCCACTGAAGGACGTGGACGTCTGAAACCGGAGTTGACGGCAGGACAGTGAAATAAATGAGAAACAACAAGGGATAAATACAAAGCCAGACAAGATGATGAGGTGGGTCAAATTTGAATATTTGTAGTTTTCTAAACACTAAAGAGTAACTTAACACAAAAAACACTTTATTAACTCATTTATCTAGAGTTATTATAGTCCTTCACATTTCATGGATATTACCTGAGTTATTCTGTCTCAGTCGTTCCATCAGGATGCCGATGTTGACTTTGAACCACTGCTGCTTGCTCCGGCGGGACTGTGTGCCTTTGTCCCAGTAATCTGAAGGCAGTCGCTCTTGCATCCAGGACTGCATGGGAACTTTCTTCTGCTCCACGCTGTCAAAGTAGTCGATCGTCCTGCTGTCCAGCATACCCATGGCTGTGAAGTCATGGATGCCCGGGAGTTCCACGTGTTTGGAGAGGGCCGTGTAGATATAAGTGAGCGAATGCGTCTCTGAGAGTCACACAGGTAGAAAGACAGAAAAGGCAGATAAGCACCAGCAGACTTGACTCACATGTTTTGGATGAGCTCTTATCTATTTACAGAGCAAGCATCTTTGAACATCCATCCAATTATTTAGGCACCGCATGAGTCAAAATGCTTGGACACCCAAGCGTCCCAGCAGTCTCAAACCCACCCATCACATAAGACAAAGAGCTAATCCTCATAAGTGAGAAACTGGAACCAAAGGATGTTGAAAAATTGACTTTATCACACAGGATCTGTTCAGCCACAGTACCTCTTTCTCTGCGGCAACCCACATTTTATCAGCACTCAGAGCCGAACACACAAAGACTGCAGTAAAACAGAAAAGACTGGAAAACTAAAAAGATGTTTCGGGTCGGGGCTACGTGCACAAAGCTCGAGTTAAAACAAGAGTTGTTGCGCAGCCTGTGTGGGCAGAAAAAAACAGAAGTGTATCTTCTCCTGTCAGACTTCCTGTAAAGCCTCCTGTGTTTACAGCCTGTTAGAAAGCTCTTTTAGTCAGAGGTAAAGCTTTCACAGTTGTCTGACACTAAGTACCAACTGCAGTACCGCAATGCCAAAGGTATGTTCTAAGTATGGTATGTATTTTCGTAAAAAAATAAACAGATTATTGGTTGATACATGGTTATTACATTTTTTTTAAACATTTTTTAACTAAATATCTTTATCGGTGTCAGTATCAAGCTCCAGTTGAAAACAACGACGAGGAAATCAAAACTTTTACACTTTGTTTATGAGCCACTTCTGACTGTGCTCATCATGTCAGAGATATCTTAACAATGTTGTCTGTCCATCTCAGTCAAAGGGAGGCGTAAAGCTTAATAAACAACCCGGCTTTACGCCTCTGAGAAGGAGACACTACAGTATGTGCAACAATCTGACAGGTCCACCTTTGCCTGCTTGATTGACGTAACTTAAATGTATTTTTTAAAACAATTCAGGAAAAGTGAATACAGTGAATAAGCGCGTGTATTATCTCCCTGATGACAATAATAGACCTGCTATAACCACAGCTAACTTGTGTTTTTAACCTCATCCGCACTTCCTTGAATTTTCTCCACTTTATTTGTACATCGATGTTGTTTATTAGCCCATTAATCAATTAGTCAAGGAATTAATTGCCAACTATTCTGATAATCGACTAATCCTTTAAGTAATTATTCAAACACAAACAGCAAACGTTGTCAGGGGCCCAATTGTGGTGATCTCCTGCTTTTCTTTTGTCTTTCGGGATGGTAAATTAAATATCGTTTAGCTTTTGGACTGCTAGTTCGACATTAAAACTAATTAAAATACTAAATAAAAGTATGATTTTTAACCGTTTTAACATTTTAAAAACCGATTTAAAAACTATTAATCTATACTGAAAATAACGATTACTTTCAGCCCTAATATATTTTAGCTGTAAAGTACAAGTATATAGAAATAAGATCATACGACGGTAAATAAGCTTATTACATGTATCGCTGCCGACGTTTTACACGAAGCCCAGACGACTATCGATCAGGAAGCAGGCCTAGTTTGTTTTGATGCAACTTACTGGGCATATATAGAGAATAAGTTAACATTACCAAATATGAAAACACTCAACGTCCGTTTTAAATAATTAAGGTAAGATAATAAACAGAAATGTGGATTTTATGTACGTCACACCTTCGCTTCTTTTACTTTCACTTTTAACTCGAGTCACATTTTGCCAGTAAAGTCTCAACTTACCGCTGTTCACCGTCAGTCCGGTGCCCAACAGGACCAAAACTGCGAGGAAAGACATTTCCAGCTCGAACCAGACTCGCTTCTCGTCTCTAAAAACTAAAAACTTCTTCCGACCGTCGAACCGCGTTTTCACCGAGTCACTCCTGTCGGTGTGGTGCATTCACGGTTTGCTCGTATGTTACAGACGAGCAAACGTGTTGCATTCAATTCCCATCCAACTTCTCAAAGACTTTCACATGGGATCATTTCATTCGCGTAACTGACACGCCGGACTAAAAATAAAAACACTACCCTCTACCAACAACGCCGACAAACAACACATAATTATTCATTACACGTCTGAGTATCAGTGAACGCACCGCGACAGTAGGAACGGGGACCACAGACGCGTTTACGTAGACGCCGCGTCGTTCTCTGGATCGTACGTCAACGTCGCCGCCATACTGGACAGGGCAAGTTGTCCAGAAGGACCGGAGCGGACCGCAGAAGAAGGGAAGACCTGCAGCTTTTTAACTGGTCAAAACGTCCATATTCGAATCAAGATCATACCGAGGACCGACTCTTGCAATATTTGGAGTATAATTGCACAATATACATAACATTATATATATTATGCATATATATATTTATATATTATTATACTTCTTATACTATTTACTACTCACGATTTTATTTTATTTACTATATTGTACTACTGTTTATACTGCATATACTATTTAAATCTAATATTATTATCATTATATTACTACTGATATTATAATTCTAATACTACACCTTATTGTGTTTAGTATACTGCTGTATTATAGTATATATTGTTGTACTACTACTACTACATCTCACTTTATACTGTATTTCATACTGTTTACTGCACTATATTTTTACTATTTCTTACCGCATCATGTGAATATGTCATACTGTTCTACCTGAGATGAAACTGCAACTGTCATTTTGAGTTTAATGACTTGTATAGTTTCTATTGTTGGTCTTTATTTGTGTTTTATTCTGTCCTTGAGCTGCTGTAACACATTATAACAAACACGTAACAAAACACAGAAAGCAGATCCAGAGGGCTCTTAGTGAAAACCTCACCTGTTCTTCGCAGTTTATCCTAATACTAAGGATGAAGATAAAAAACGAGGAAGAAAACAAATAGTTTAACATTAATAATTATAAACAGGTGACTCTGATTATAGCCCAACTATACAACTGAGCTGCAGTGAAGCAATCAGCCAATCAGGTAATTCGGAGCCGGTTGCTGGGCAGATTACAGCACAGCAGGTTTTGGTGCGTTACGATATAAAGAGCCTGCTGGAGGAAATGTACATCATGTTATTTTCACATAATACCACTGTTCACATCCTTTACTTCACTAAAAGTACTAATACCACACTGCAAAAGCACTCTGTTACAAGTAAAAGTCCTGTTGAAAATGTTACTTAAGTAAAAATAATATAAGATAAGATAAGCCTTTATTGTCCCACAGCGGGGAAATTTTTAAATGTGACATTTTGTTAGACATTAACACAACATTACACGAGTACAGCTGAAACAATCAGCCAGTTAAATGATTAATCTATTCAACTGACAGAAAATTAAGTCATTTCATGGTTCCAGCTTTACACATGTGGGGGTTTGCTGCTTTTCCTTTTAATTATTTTAATTTATTTTTTAAATATTTTTAATGTATTGTTGATCATGCTGAGGTTTGGACTGCTGGACAAAACAAAAGCATTGTGAAGGTGTCACTTTGGGCTCTGGGTAATCTGGACGGCATTTATCGCTATTTTCAGAATTTTTACAATCCAAAATCAATCGATTAATGGAGAAAATAATCAGCAGATTAAATCCATAATGAAAACAATTATTAGTTGCAGTTCGATACAAATATAATAGTTATAATAATCTAATGATATGATATATAATAGTATAACAGTAGCAGGGGATACATTCAGTACATTTTCCTGATTATACTTGCATACCTTTACTTAAGTAACATTTTCATTGAAGGACTTTTACTTGTATAGAGTATTTTTACAGTGTGGGTTTAGTACTTTTACTATAGTAAAGGATCCGAATACATCCTCCAGCGCTGGTGTTGCGTTTTATGTCTGGTGCCACTTCGACAAGCTGTTGAAAGAATCAAACATCTGACCCCAAAATTTGTGTTGAGAGTTTTGTGTTACAGTCTGCAACTCCTAACTCTTTATTCATTGCTTATATTCAAGCCAACAAATTAACACATTTCCAAAGGCCTACTTCCAATATATATCTATGTACATGTATTATTTCACTGTTTGGGTTTGACAGATAGTCTAACATTTACATTCACTTTTGCAGAGAAAGCTTTAACATTTGATGCAGATGATGAGTGAACGTGCCGTTTCTGTCTTACTGTACATGCAGTCACTAAAAAAAGAAGTGTGTTGCTGCTTTCTTTGTACCCTGATTCACAGAAGGTGAAAACATTTTGCAGTGTTGAATCCATATACTACCATTCATGCACTTAAACTGTGATTTTGTCGTGTTGATGTGGGCATTAAATAATATCTGTTTATTTTCTTCCTCCCGTTCTATCGAATATTTGCTCAAGCTCAACCTGCCCTAAACTTTGTGCTGCTTCTTATTTTCAAGACAGTGATCCAATGGGCAACTTCTCCAGCAACGTTTGTTTTCCATGAATCATTTAAACACTCTGCGTGTCTGTGTATTGCCTGTTGCTGGAAGCCAAAATTGCTGAGTGCATCACCGCCCTCATACGGAAAGAAGCCTGTTTACTGAATCATCTCCTCACAGCTTCACTCTCTTTATCTCCCTTTATCCCTCTCGTTAAAACCCCTCCCTCATCACTTCCACTTGTTCTCCTCTGTGCTCCCCCTCCCCTCGTCCATCCATCCCCTGTCAGTCCATCTTTTCCTCCCAAAGCGGAAACCGAATCCTCCTTTCTCCCGGCTCACAGCTTGGAGTCCTCCAGCGATGGAGGTCAGAGCTTCATTCCTCTTCCCTCCGTCCTCCCCCTCTCCTCCCTCCTGATAGTGCATGCTCTCCAGAGAGTGACCCCCGGGGAAGGGCGAAAGCGGCTGGGCCACCAGGTCTCCTCTCTGGGCCCTCAGCAGCGCCTCCTCTTCCCAGGACATGCCCTCCTCCTTCCCGGGCTCCAGCAGGTCTTGAGGCCACTTGGCCCAGGCGTCAGGCTGGACGGGCCAGTCATCCTTGGGGTCTTTCAGAGCAGCCTGGAGGTGCAGCAGAGCAGACTGCAGCTCAGGCCCATCCACCGTGGGCAGGAGGGCGGTGGGGGAGTGGGGGTAGGGTGTGACGGTCCGTGGGATGGGGCAGAGGAGGGCGAGGGAGAGGAGGGTGAGCTGTGAGGCACCGGGATGGAAAGAAAGTCTCATCTGGAAATAGAAAAATAAAAAGATGAAATTTATTTTTACCACTTTTATCATTTTACAAATTAATTTATTTAAATTAATATTAGCTCATACGTCAGAGTAAGAGAAACATGATGACATTATTACAGTGAGAAAATTAAATATATTCACAGAAGTAATGAAAGAAAGTTTTGTTCTGTTGCTTATTTGATGGTTTGCTTGCATGTTATTCTAATAAAAACGGGAAGAACAGGCCTTAATAATCAGTTGTCAGTTGAGATACACAAAGTGCAAATTTTTGATCTATAAGTCAGTTATACTACAGGCCCGTGTGAGTGTATGTATGTATTTTATACGTTTATTTATACATCCACCAAAGATGCACAATCTTCTAAATCTGTTTTACTAAGAGAAATTGTTTATCTGCATATGGATCCAGATCAAAACACACAAAGTGACAGAAGTTTCCACAATTTAAAAAAAAAAATTTAAATCCTAGCTGTGTCGGATGGGACTTCATTTGTGTAAAGATACATTTTGCAATATTTCAAGTGGGTCAGACTCATCACGACCACTGAGTTATGGACATTTAAATGTATCAGGATATATGCAGCAATCATCTAAATTTGGATTAAATTGCACAATACCTCCAAGAGAAAACTGGTTCAATCAATTGCAGGAAAACGGTAATGACAGGTTTTTTGGGGGGGATCAGATCGGATGAAATTTGAAGGACAAATTTTGAAAATACTGTTTTGCCAAAATAATCTGTTTAGGTGAGTTTTGCATCTGCATCTGAAGGTTCAGGACATCCACCAAAGAAAACAACTAAGGAGATTGCTGAAACTACTAAAATCGGGTTAAGAACTGTCCAACGCATTATTAAAACCTGGAAGGATAGTGGTGAACCATCATCTTCGAGGAAGAAATGTGTTCGGAAAAAACTCTTGAATGATCGTGATCGGAGATCACTTAAACGTTTGGTGAAATCATATCGTAAGAAATCAACAGTAGAACTCACGGCTATGTTTAATAGTGAAAGTAAAAGCATTTCCACACGCACAATGCGAAGGGAACTCAAGGGTTTGGGACTAAACAGCTGTGTAGCCATAAGAAAACCACTGATCAGTGAGGCTAATCGGAAAAAAAGGCTTCAATTTGCTAGGGAGTCTAAAGATTGGACTCTGGAGCAATGGAAGAAGGTCATGTGGTCTGATGAATCCAGATTTACCCTGTTCCAGAGTGATGGGCGCATCAGGGTAAGAAGAGAGGCAGATGAAGTGATGCACCCATCATGCCTAGTGCCTACCGTACAAGCCTGTGGGGGCAGTGTTATGATCTGGGGTTGCTGCAGTTGGTCAGGTCTAGGTTCAGCAACGTTATGTTCCCAAAGAATGAGGTCAGCTGACTACCTGAATGTACTGGATGACCAGGTCTTTCAATCAATGGACTTTTTCTTTCCTGATGGCACGGGCATATTCCAAGATGACAATGCCAGGATTCATCGGGCTCACATTGTGAATGAGTGGTTCAGGGAGCATGAGACATCCTTTTCACACATGGATTGGCCACCACAGAGTCCAGACCTCCGCCCCATTGAGAATCTTTGGGATGTGCTGGAGAAGACTTTGCGCAGCGGTGTGACTCTCCCATCATCAATACAAGATCTTGGCGGAAAATTAATGCAACTCTGGACAGAAATAAATGTTGTGACATTGCAGAAGCTTATCAAAACGATGCCAGGGCAAATGCGTGCCGTACTTAAAGCTAAAGGTGGTGCAACGAAATATTAGAGTGTGCGACTTTTTTTTTTGGACGGGCAGTGTATGACGACGGGATCGTTTCATTCCAAAAATGTCCAGACTCTTGAAGCCTTTAATTGTTACTATAAATTCCAGGAGACAACACAACAAACACATTATGGTGACGGGATCGTTTCATTTCAAATATTAAAAGATTTTTGGTTTCCATGAGTGATTGTGTCGATGATGAAACACCAGATTATGTTGAAAATCAAGCATTTTTTCAAGGACAAAATACAAAAGTAACACTTTGACTTTCTTTTTTTACTCATCCAGAAGAAACATCTTTATTTTTAAACTCTCAAAACTTAGAACCAAGAAAGTGAATCATCACCATCTGAACTTTGGGAAATTTTGACTGGTTGAGTTTTTTGTGGCAAGATAAACAAGACAGATATCGTCTCGCCTTTGGGAGGATCATCGAGCTCACAACACGATGCTGAGTTTCAAGAAATCCAATCAAATCAAATATGGAAAGTAAGTCCAATGAAACTGAAGCCTTCTGTTACTAGACCTTTATCAAATGATAAGAATAATAAATGAGTCTCGCAGCAGCAATTTTAACAAATGAAAACCATTGTGGCTCCTCATGCGAGTCCTGCAAAATCGCATCACTGAGAACCTTGTAAAATACATGAGAACAAAATAAGAAATAAGTTACTAGTTAGCTGATATCTATAGCATCAATGAAGAAGAAGAGGGGAAAAAACAAGAAAATTCTTACATCTTACCTTGTGTCACGGTCTAACTTGCTGTATCTTCTGTAACGTTCGTCGCCTCTGACCTTTTTAAAAACTGCCCGCCCTCCCCCGCCGCTGCCACCCATTGGTCCCTCGCCCCTCTGACGCACACAGAGTCGGCGTCGACCGTCGTAACCTTCATTCTTTCAGCTGAGAGACCTCAGCCCACCTCAGCGACGAGGCCCAGAGTGTCGCCGCAATTACCGGCGCTTGATTGGGAGAGGCAATTCATTAAGATGTTTCTAAGAAGAGAGAGGGAGGACTCAGAGAGGAAGACGAGGGCAGCTTGAGGTTTCTTTTGTCGTCATGAAGGTCGTCTCGCTGGGAAAACACAGACACACCTGAAAGAATGTCATTCAGGCTGTTTGGTTTTGAGGAATTGATCATCCTAACCTCAAAACCAAGTGACGCTATTCTCTCACTTAATTTACCACCAATTATATGACAAAGGATTTCTGCCTTCAGGTTGTTTTAAGACTGATGACACATATTATAAAGGTTAGAGGAACAGGCTTAAAATTCAGGTTTATTACGACTTCTTATCTTATTGTTTGTACCCACCGAGCTAACAGCTAAAATGAGGCGAGACGGGTCAAGAAACGCGATCAGTCAGACGATCAGACAAACTCATTTGGAAGAGAAAACAAAGGGCAAATAATAGTTTATATAGTTTAGTTTATAGACCAACTTCTTGGTTCTAGGAGAGAAATCTGATCACTGCTGCATATAAACTGTAGTTTCAGAGTAACCTTACGATTATACGTCACGTCTGGTTTCCTGATTTCTCTCTGTAATCTGATTTTGAGCACCTAGGGCTGGGCGATATGGCCAAAAATGTTATCATGAAAAACAATTTAATCATTATTTCTTTCAAGTTTAAAGGCCGAGTTTTGCTCCTGAGTGAAAGTTGAAGAAACCAGACGATTCATTGTGGTTTTAAACTATTTCTTTATTGTCAGAAACAGCCAAAATATCTCCAAACTGCTGAAGTTGACATGATTGGCTGTTCGTCTTCTTCTTCTTCTGTTTAATAGCAGGTGGCAACTAGCGTTTAAGGTGCAGGTTTACTTGTATCAAACTTTTATTGAACCTTTGTTATATTTCTATCGAGGAAAATGATATCGAGATAATTATCGTTTTATTGCCCAGATTTCATTACGGGTTAATCTGCAGATTACTTTATAGATTTAAAGGCGACCTGTGGAGTTTTTGGCCACTAGTAGTGCTGTGGAGCCATGATTCTATGAGTTTGTTCTCATGCAAACAAATTTACACATTCCTGCAGGTAGTGTCACACAATTTCACTATCTGCATGTGGTGGTAACTCACCAAGACACATGGCAACAAAGGCAAGAAGAAGAAGAAGGCTGCTAAACATGGATGTAAACAATACAGGTTTTAAGAAACTTCGAAGGTCCAGAGGGACCAGTGTGCGAAACGTTAATATGATCAATAAATTGTGATGCTGAGCAAGAGCAGTGTGCGGGATCTTCTTTTCTCAAGAAAAAATCAGCTTTGAAATGAAATGTTTTATGAGGAAGGAAACGTTTGTTAAGGCGTTTTCACACCTACGATTGGTTTGCTCTGGTCTGAATCAGTGAGTTTGTAAACTCTGAGCATTTTCCCCTTCGGTTCGGTTTCTTTTCACACATAGAAAAAATCCAAACGAAGCAAAACGCATCACTGCAAACAAGGTGAGAACGTTCCCTCTGCTTATTGGTCAGATAAAGTAAATACAGGCAGAAGGCCCTGTGCTCTGCATATTTCTGAGAGAAACATTGCTGGTTCGTTCTCCGTCCAGCTGCTGCTACTAGAAACAGTTTGCTGCTCTGCTGCATCCCAGAATGCAAAGCACACCTGCCTACAGGAGCCGTTTAGCTCAAACTTGCAAAGCACACCTGGTAGTTCGGTTGGATCACGTTCCCACCACAAACGAACCGGACCAAGACCACCTCCTCTAAAGGGTCTCGGTGCGGGTGTTTTTGTCCGCACCCGAATGTGATTACTGTGTTCACACCTGCCCAAACCAACCGCACTAACCGGGCACACAATGCATTTTGGGAGAAACACTGAATGAAAACATCTTTACTCGAGCGATTGTTTGACCTATAAAAAGTCATAAGAATTGTTAAAAAAAAGTCCAAAGTGATGTCTTCAGTTTTCCTGTTTTGTTGTCGGTGGAAAAACAACATATAAACCTACAAGTTTTACAAAGTTTGAGAAACATTGAGAGTGGAAGCTCATTCTTGGTCTTTGGAAACAAAAGAAAATGTTCAAGGTCCGCACACAAAGCTTTTTCCTGAGCTTCCTCGCGGACTTCATCTGCAAATGGAGTCAGGGTGATCATGTGACGTTAGTATTGAGCTTCTGTCACGTGACAACAGGTGGTCGAATGAGGCATGATGTTCTTAGATCACATGATGTGGTTGAAAGCTCCTAAAAAAAAAGCTAGTAAGTTGACTTTGAGTTAAGATTTTTGTTTTTTTGGCGAACTAGTACTGCTACTAATGATTTGTGTTACTATTGATTAATCTATCAATCATTTCTTTTAATTATTGGCGACATCTTCAAATTAGGGCTGGGCAATAATTCTTATAAGATCTTATGTTATCTTTCTGTATATTTCTCTTGTTCAAATAAAAACAAAAAGCTGTAATTAAAGCATATGATTTTGTATTTATTTGCCATATTGTGATATTGATATTTGTAGCATTGATTTCAACTATACAGCCCAGCCAATTGATTACAACAGTCAAGAAACCCAAAAGTTGTCTATCTACAGCAGGGGCGTCGAACTAACTTTAGTTCATGAGCCACATGCTCATTGATCTCAAGTGGGCCGGACCAGTACAACCGTAATAATAATAACCTATAAATAACAACACCTCCAAAAGTTTCCCTTTCTTTTATGTAAAGAAGAACAAGTACATTCTGAAAACATCCATTTACTAAGCAGATGATGAACATCCTGAGATGTCTCAAGAAAAATAAGTGCAATTTCAACACTATGTCCACATTCAGTAGAGTCTACTGTCATTACATGTGCATTACAATTTACAAACCACAGTGGATCTACAAGGCACTAAACATCAAATCTACGACTAAAAACAGACGACCATTCGGGTATCTTCTCTGTTCTCAGTTGTCCTTGCAGGTTCTTGTACTTTTCTTCACGATGAGTCTGATAACGGTGCTGAATATTATATTCCTCGAGCACTGAAAGTTGCTCTGAACACACCAAGCACACTGGCTTCCCACTTACCTGTGAACAAATAGGAACTGGTCCATTTTTCTGACACACACACAAACCTGACACTCCGGGGGAGGCGGGGGGGGGGCGCGGCAAATTTTGAAATTTCATCGTGTGGGGGGGGGATCAAAAGGGTTGGCAAGCAGGATGTATTTATCAGAATCAGATCATTTATATATAGATTATATAATAGAAACGCCCAGGTGAAGAAGAACTTTGTTTACCTGTAGCAGGTGTAGCTGTTTACCTTAATATTCCGCTGTTTACCGAGCGACTCTGAAGATGGAAGAGAGACTGATCGATCGGCTCCGTGATTATTGTACAGCAGCTGTCTCCTGCAGTGGCTTGTATCGGTCTTCAAGCTGGGGTTGCTGGTTAGTATCAGACTCCCCCACCCCGCCGCACAACACCTGATTCTGTCTGAAGCCGGCGGAAAGACTTTGTGCCTGCTGCTCTTATTAGGACGACCCCCAGTGGACAAATCAGGAATAGCAGTGCATTTTATTGAACATTTGGAATTAATGACTTCTCTGCAATTTTCACACTTTGCAAAGTCAGCGGGCCGGATTTGACTCTTTGGCGGGTCGGTTCTGGCCCGCAGGCCGTAAGTTTGACACCCCTGATCTACAGTGATATTACCAGTCAGGTAGCATAACCTTTGTTAATGTTATTATCCTCAAGATTTTAAATTAAAAAACCTGTTTTTAGTCGGCACTTTTCTGTGAATTCTCTGTATAATAGTTTTGAATGTTAGTGGCGGAGTCGGCCATATTGCCTTCTTACACACAGTGATTGACAGGAGACGATGCAGCATGTAATCCAGTGTTACTGTTTGTAATTTGATCTCATTGATATCAGCCTCCCTGTTTACTGCTCTCTCTCCTACAGACGTGTCAGAGCTGGATTAAGTCACATTTCCTACTGACTTCCTGCTGCTTCACATTAAAAACTGAAATCTTACAGATTATAACTCTTCTCTAATTTTGAAAAGCAGTGTAAGGACCCTCCACTAGCAGTAATGTGTCCTAAAAGAACTGTCAGGATCAGTTTCTCCCTCTGCACCTCCTCCTGCCTCTCCAAAGTCCTCATAGACGTCCAGAGAGGAGATGCGCCCCGGTGCACTCTGGGAATCGTAGTCCAGGAAGAAGGCGGGGTTTTGCAGCTGATGTGACTGGCCGACGGCCGGACTCACCGGTGGGTCGCTGAGCGGGGCGGTGAGCAGAGAGAGCTGCAGCTGGTCGATGGTGCTGGTGGAGAAGGGCTGTGATTGGTCGGGCGGGGAGCAGGCTGGGGATGGGGAGCCGGTCGCCACGGTTACGCCTCTCGGGGGAGCGGAGGGTGAGTTGGCCTGAGAGTCGTCTGCGGTGAGGGAGCGCCTCAGTTTGGCCCGAGCATTTTGAAACCACACCTGAGAGAGACAGAGAGAGAGAGAGTGTGTGTGTGTGTGTGTGTGTGTGTGTGTGTGTGTGTGTGTGTGTGTGTGTTCACAGGTGAAAGAAGACCATGAAGATATGATAAGAAAGATATATAAACAATGTCTGCAAATGCCACATTTCTCACAATGTAGATTTTAACTTAGACACAATGTCATACTGTAGTTTTACAGTACATTGTGCGTGCATTATGTAGTGTATAAAAATGTTTTTTTGTATGTGTGTATGTGTGTGTTCCTTGCAAATATAATTCAGTTTTCCTTTTAATTTGTTCTTTTAGTGCTACTTTTCTTCGATTTTATTGTGTTATTATTTTCTAATTTAAAGTATTTGAATATTTGTTTATAGTTTTTCTGTGCGTGTAGCGTGGAGGCGGAATCAACTGTATTTCACTGTGCAGTCCTGCATTATATAATGACAGTAAAGCTGAACCTTGATAATAATATATACACTGTTTGGACATAAAGAAAGTTATTAGTTGAATAGTTAGCTGCTGCACCTCATTAAGAAGCTCTCACTGTGCTGCAGACTTCATCACTCCTGATCATGTCATAATGATTCATAAGAGGTGCTGCAACGATAAGTAAACTGATCACTTAATGGACTGAGAGCAGTAATCATTGACAATCTTAAAAATGATAACCAGTGGTTCAGCCTTCACGAAAACATTTAATTTACACTGAACCTCACAGATCTCCAGACAGGTTTTAGACACATAAAAATACTCTGCTTGGAATATTAACTTGTGTCTGTTGTGGTTTTTGCATCTAAACGTTTAATTAACTGGTTAAAAATCCTCCAAACTAGTCATGAGGTCATGAATCATGCCGGTACATCCAGGTGTTAAACTGATATTTAAGATGAGCCTCTTTCAGCAGATCAATGTGAAAACAAACTGCACAAACATCACAGTGAAGTAACAAGACAAATACATTTTTAAAATCCAAACCATGATTTTAATTCTTATAGTAATCTAGTCTGGAGAGGTCCAGTCAAAAACCTGAACACACATATAAAGGGAGAACACTGAGCATCAGTGTGTTTACCCAGCTTAGCACAAAGACTGGAAGTAAAGGGAAATGTACAAACAGTACAGCTTTAAACAACTCCAGACTGTCTTATTGGCTCAAGTCTCGTCTGTAGAAATGTTAAAATGACACTTTGGACTTGGACTGAAACTTTAACATCATTGCCGTTGACTTATTTCGACTCTAAGGTACAGAGCCGAAACGATAAAAACCATATAATCAAACACATTTTACGACACGCTGGTGTTTCGTACCTGCAGGACTCTCTTGGGCAGGCCGGTCTTGTGTGTGAGGCAGGTCCAGTCTTTACCGTCAGGGTTATGCTTCTGGGCGAAATACGACTCCAGCGCTCTGAGCTGCTCGCTGCGGAAACACGTCCTAATTCGCTTGGTACGCCTGCGGGTCCGCCCCCCCATCACCCCGTCATCCAATCGTGGCTCTGGACTGCTCACAGACTCCTCCCCTTCACCTGAGATCTGATTTTGAGCTGTCTCTCACACACATACAGGAGGGTTGTGTTAGCTAGCTAACAGTCTGAACACACCTTAACGCTTTCAAACAACCTTTTTTAGCCTCTTTTAGCTCCTAGTTTTGGTTTTGCTGGTTTCCTGTCGGGTTCAGCAACAGGAAACTGTTTTCATCGAACAAGCTCTGATGAACCCACTTAGGCTTAGATTTTGAGTGTCAGACACTTCATTTCCTGCATTCTGGTGAATTTTTATGCACCAATTTCGACGTCCTCTCTGCTACCCTCAATATGAATATAAAAGCTCAGCTGCATCACTTATATTAAGGATTAAAATATCAGATCATAGACGTGGGCACAATGTTTGGTCTGTCTGCTGGAGGCACTCACCGTCATTAAAAAGAAAAACGCGCATCTGAGTCTCCGTAACCAGGGCAGCGCTGACGGTTAGTGACAGACAACCTGCCTGTTTAATACGTGAAACTCTTTTGGTTTTATTATTTCTCATGTCATTCCAAGCCTGTGCATTAGAGTAGTATGTGTACCAAAATACGGGAGTTTGCAGCTTGTTGTGGAGTTCTTCCACCCCCTAATGGCCAATTAATGCAGCCTTACTGTGAAGACCCTCGACGCAGCAACACACTCGTTGCTTGTTGCTACGTAAAGCAACCTACATTTTCTCCAACAATGTTCGTTATGTTTGTGCCACACAGCACTTTGTTTCTGTTCGTCTCTATGACGTTTGGGGGACGTACAAGAGACGGATCCCAGAAACTACAATATCAATATTCTCCTCCGCAGACATTTGTCCACACCTGGAAAAGACTACAATACCTAACCCACAACTTGTTTTGTGACAAATCACTTCAAAGCTTCCAGGTGAATTATGTCCTCATTTGTATATAGTTAAACATGTTTATCTTTCACCCCCCCATTTTATTGTGTCGCTGATCAATTCTGCAGAGGAGGAGGAGAAAGTCAGCAGAATTTCATCTGGACAAATAAAACTCAGAGATGGAAAAGGTGTATTTTTCTATAAAAACAAATGAATAAAACACACACACACACACAGACAGGTCTGCGCTCACCTTCTTTCACATTTGGTTGGGGCTGGAGGTCATGTGATAGCGAGGCACTCCCGTCGTCATGGTAATGTGATTGACAGTAGAGGTTCTGGCCCTGCATGCAGTACAGGTTCCCTGGTATTAACTTCACATCACACTCCTGCAAAACATGTTCATTATTATAAAAACATCTGCATTTAAGATGAAATAATACAGAACTTTACTTTACTTGATGTACAATGTAGGAAAGAGTGCAAATATAAAATATCAATGAACAGATATCCAAAGTAAACACTGAGCCAAAAATATAAAAACGGTTACCGGTAAGGATCAGAAGCATCTCAAGCTGCTTCTTGGTGAGTTGCATATAGATATGTTTGTTCCAGAGGTGGGACCAAGTCACAAGTAAGTCTCAAGTCTTTGCACTCAAGTCCCGAGTCAAGACTGATGAGTCCAGAGTCAAGTCCCGAGTCCTAAACAAGTCATGTGCTCTTCACCAGACGTAATGCCATTTTAACAACAGAGTAATAATATATTACATTTAAACAAATCAGGAATGCTTTTTAAAATTTGTATTTATTTGTTAAAACAAGTGCAACTGAAGTTAATCATAAAAAGTAGTGCTGACATTGAACTTTAGCATACAGCTCTGTTAACCACATCAGACTGAAGTTTGTATGTTTCTGTCCTTTTGTATTTAAATAACAGACTTTTTAATCTTTGGGTTCGGGTGGGTGTGTGTGTGTGTGTGTGAAGTATTTTAAAGTCAAAAGGCTCAAGTCCAAGTGAAGTCACGAGTCATTGGTGTTCAAGTCCAAGTCGAGTTTCAAGTCTTCTTTGATTTAGTCAAGTCGAGTCTAAATTCAAAAGTCATCAAATTCAAGTCATGTGTCCGAGTCATGTGACTCGAGTCCACACCTCTGGTATGTACAATGTCAAATCTCAAGAACAGGTGAGTGTATATGATTAATTCAAAATGTTCAGTGATTATTTCCATGATGTTGAAATTATTGTAATCCTCGGAGAGACGGTCATTTTATATATAAATATTTTTTTAATAATAACATATAATACCATTAGGATGAGCTATTCAGAATGAGTCATAATGTTTTTGAAAATGTTTCTTGCTACCTGGCAGGAGAAGCAGTGAGGATGGAAGGTCAGCTCACCAGACCTCATGACCAGAGCGGAAGCTGGGATTGGCTGGAAGCAGCGAGCGCACTGACCGCCTCCAAACATCCTGACCGGGAAGAGAAATCAAGTCAGATTCTGCGAAGGATTCCAGGTGTAATGTAAGCCAAACCCAGACTTCAGAAAATTCAATCTGAAAACGACCTTGTTCATCTGTTAAAGGAAGATTCTGAGAAACGCACTAATGAGCTTTCTGACCTGCAGTAGTCCTGCTGGCAGTAGATGTTTCCGTCCCTCCAGTAGAGTGAGGGGTGTGTCTGCAGCTCGCAGTGACACTGGCTACAGCGGAGGCAGACGTCGTGCCACACCCTGCCTGCAGCCAATAGGAAGAAGCGGTCGCACACCTGCTCGCCGCAGCCGGCGCACATCATTGGCTCCTGGATGGACACGGCTGTCGGAGCCTGCGGCAGATGGACAGACAGACTTATTTTACATTGGCGATGATTCAAAAAATAGTGTTTACGTAAAGAATCTTCACCTGACAAGCTGAAATATTTCTCTTTATTATGTAACACTAATTAATCAGGGGTCTCTCATGAAGCCAGCAGGTTAACTTCCACCTTCTAACGCCAACTTTAATGAAACAGAGGGGACAAATATTTCACCGTCAAAGGGAAAAAACAACATGATTCAATACAAAATTAAAGCTTATGTGATGTTAAATCCTCTGTTAGGAAGTTTACTTTGGACCTCTCTCCCTTTGGACACATTTAAAAAGCAGCTCATCTGTTTAGACTTGCCTTTGTGTCATTTCTCTGTTTACTCTTATTTTCATTTATTTCTATTTTATACAGTCGCTCAGTCGACCACCGCGCCTGTCTGAGGCTGGTGCAGCAATTCATGTCGCGTTTGATGGAAGATTCTGATGATTAAGATTCTCATGGTCACGACTTGCTTTCATCAATTATAAATTATAAATGTGTAGTAAAACTTTCTAGTATTTAGCTGTTGTTGTTGGACAGACAGGAGTTAATAAGTAAATAATGTGAGTGCTCACAATACCATGAAATAAGGGTCTATTGTTGCATGAATGATACTTTAACTTTGGCGTTTGATTCCTTTTCAGAAAAAATTCCTTTTCACCAAAACAAATATTTTGAATGGTCTGAAAACAAACATACAATAACTCAAGTACTGTACTTATATAAATATATATATTTGAGTATTTACATTTTATGCAGCTTTGTACTTTTTACTGCACTACATTTATCTGACAGCTTGAGTTACTTTACAGATTACAGTGTTTCATCCCCTTCCTGTCCAGTGAAAACCACGTATCTCCAGATGTTTGTGATGAACTGAAGGATGAAGAGTTCCTTTATAGGTTGAGAAAATCCTCCTCCTTCTTAAACTAAATAAACTCTTTAGCTTAGACCATGATGCATTGCTGCAGATGAAACTAGCTGACAGGATATAAAGGAGTTCAAACGAGCTCAACCTGAAACATCTACAGCAGGAAAATGCAACACACACATTAAAGCAGCAGGAACATTAATCCAGAAACAGCAGGTAGAACAGGAACACACCTTTACGGCAACATGAGTACTTTTACTTTGGATACTAGTAATTTATTTTACTTCAGTAAAGGATCTGAACACTTCTTCCACCTCTGTCATACTCACATTGTCTGCAGCAGCACTCTCCTCCTCCCCCGCCGGGCCGCCGCCCAGCTCCGCCCCCTCCTCCTCGTCACCAAGGTCACTGCCGTACAACAGGTCCTCGAGGGCTCGGTCGTCTGGCGACATCATGATTGTCCTGAGAAGGTAGAGGGGGTAATTATCAGTCCACTTGGTAATCACAGCCCTCATTAGAGAACTAAAAACAGACTCAAGTCTCTATTACTAAACAACAACATGTCACACAAGCCATGAAACACAGGCCGCAGCAGTACGTACGAGAAGAAAACTACAACACACACACAGCTTCATGTTCACCAGCTGCTGGAATTCCTCTTCCTCGTTTCAATGACTTTCAAGGTTTTGGTGAAACGTACAGACTTCACTAATTGGCTAAATTAAAATGCATTTTTCATTTTCACATCATTATTTACATTAAATATATTATAAAAGGCTGTGAACAGTTTAATATCTCTATAATTAATCGACTGTCTCTACCTTTATACTTCCAGCCGCGGCCTCAGGTCATTGAACGCATCAGCATTAAATGCCAACAGTTCGGCTGCCTTTTCTTATGAACACATATCAACACTGCACGTGTACTGGAACTGCAGCAGCTTATGAGAAGTTGTCTTTTAGGATCAATAATCAGGGACACTGATATCTTCTGAAATGGAGCAGAAACCTCTCACAGTCAGCTAACAGCCCTTTAATCTGAAAATCTATTAGTGATCCCTGACACACTGAATATGCTCCATGTTGCTGTGGCCCTGAACCTCTATGCTGCCATTATAATGTAAATTATGTTGTTGCTGTTTTATTTAAGATCTTCTTCTTCTCTGTTTCTACAGTCTACTGTTACAAGTTATGTCTGTTTTAAAAAACAAATAACGTGTTGATCATATAAAAGAAAAACCTTAAGACTTCTTTTGAATCTTGATTTTTTAAGTATTTTTTGTTGTCTCGCTTAGTTTATTGAAATATTTTATTTTCTACTCTGTTTTATTGTACTTTAAAGTTTTGAACCTTTTAGTTTGAATGTTTTAAACATTTGAATGTAAAACACTTTGAGCTGCATCTTATGTATGAAATGCGACAGAACAAGATGAGAAATGCTACAATCAGTTTTCATCTTCAGTACAAAACTCAAACTACTAACTGCTGACAAATCTGAAAAATGCCCAAATATCCACTGAAAAGTCACATAGAAAAACACATTACTGAGCTGCTCATATACTGTCAAAAACATTTGATCTTTTTTGTTGTTGATATTTTCTTAAATAGTGAGATTCAGGATTCAAAGGTTTTATTGTGCAGTGAACTGCAGGATATAAAACGTCAAAGATAACAACTCATTCATTTATGTAATATAAGTACTAAAATATAATTCAAAGTCAAATGTGTAAATGTCACAGCTGTAAAGAAAACTATATTTGTCAATCGACAGAAAAATAATCAGCAACTATTTTGATAATTGATTAATCATTTTGAGTCATTTTTAAAAGAAAACATGCCAAAATGATCTGCTACCAGCTTCTATAATGTTAATATTTTCTGTTTTTCTGTGTTTCTTCGGTTTTTGGACTGTGATGGGCATTTTTCACCATTTATTGGACATTTTATAGACCAAAATGAATCCAGAAAATAATCTATGACGAGATGAATCAATAAATAAATCGTTAATGAATGATAAAGAATTGTTGCAGCTCTAAACTACACTTAAAATGTTAGTTCACCCTTGAGTTCAAGTGTGCAGGAAGTAAGTCAATAAAGAGTCTATCGTTCACCTTCGTTATCCAGGTAGACAGAGGAGGAGAGGAACAGGAGCTCACCTGTCTTGTCTTCCACTGAGCTGCTCTGCAGGACCTCTTCTCACCTGCTCTGCGTTGCTCCTGAACGTCTCCCGGCAGTCGACCACCTGAGCTCTCTCTCTTCTCCAGGTGTCTCTGCAGCCTCCTGGTTTGTGGTTTTGGGATCAGTTTCCCTCCGTGAGCGCCGACCTGAGATCTGCTTCCGCCTCGTCCTCCACCAATCACGGTCACGCCATCTGAGCTGACGGCAGGACCAGCACCTGTCCCTCCCGCCTCGCCGTCTGTCCCAGGTGACGTCCCGGCACACACACCTGTAAATAAGAGGCCCAGGTGGCTCAGAACGCAGGTGAGAACTGATCTGATTGGCTGCCTGCCTGGTGAGCAGATGGGTGGGGGGCTGCACCCTGGGGACCAATTAAAAAAACAAAGGGTGTTTAAAAGGACGTCTGGGATCTGAAAAGACAACGTCTCGATCCCTCGGCTGCGTTTGGACCAAACTGGTTTCTTCCATGTGACGTTTTCTCCTGTTTAACCGAAAAATCCTGACAAAGAGGCACAACGAGGTCACATCTTTGCTCGTGTCCAACACGAGACATCAGGAACATAATAATAAAGAAAATCTCCCTGTTTTTTCACCAAATAAACTGACTTGAGACCCATTAAAATGTGGCACAACGTGCACACATCGTTAAAATATAAAAATCAATAACAGAGCAGAAGATCTGTTCTGTACAGTTAAACAATGTCTAACAACACAGCTGCTTAGAGAGGAATGTTTTCTCTGTACAGTGTTACTGTAACAGTTAAAGGTGATTTTAACTCTGAATTTGAACTTTTCATAAAACCTGCCGATAACAAAAAGGGGACAAATGTTTTTTTCCCCAAGAAATTACAAACTACAGGGTTCACACAGCTTTTTAAGAGTAGAATTCAAGCACTTTCAAGGTACCTAAGCCAAAAATGTCCAGACTCTTGAAGCCTTTAATTGTTTCTATAAATTTCAGGAGACAACACAACAAACACATTATGGTGACGGGATCGTTTCATTTCAAATATTAAAAGATGTTTGGTTCCCATGAGTGATTGTGTCGATGATGAAACACCAGATTATGTTGAAAAATCAAGCACTTTTCAAGGAGTATATTCGAATTCAAGCATATTCCTAACCTTGAAAACATAATGGTTAATATTAAGCAT
>SEMN01001243.1:65000-80300 GCA_005408345.1 Macquaria australasica
AAGCCAATATTGTACTATTTGACAACATTAGTTACTAGTTAAGCATATTTTGATGCTAATACTTTCGTTTAAGATTTTGAACACAGGACTTTTACTTGTAACAGAGTATTTCTACACTGTGTTATTTCTACTTTTACTTAAGTAAACGATCTGAGTACTGCTTTGAACCGCAAATCCCAATATTTCTCTTTTTTTTTTGTTTCTCAAACTCAGGGGGTTCGGTGCCAATTTTTCCCAAAGGGACTCGTTCATGTCTCTTTCCCAGAATCCCCCTGTTAGCTCCAGTACTCGGGATCTTCTGGTCAGCAGCCCAGATAAACTGTTTTCTGCTAAACACATTAAAGTTGGACTCAGTGACAGAAGAAGACTGTGATGAAGATGAGAATCGTCCCCTGACTACGGGGTCCCTGTTCAGTGTCTCAGGTTTGTTTTAGGCCAACAGTTTCTCCATTTCCACATTAACCTGATGCTTCTGCTGTCGCGGTGCTGGACTGTATGCTGTTTTTAAGCAGTGTGTCTAGACTGCTGACCTGGTTCTGTACAGTTTCTATTTTGTGTCGCGGATATTCACAGTTATGTTGGACATCCAGCTCTTTACTTTTTAGTGCTTTTCAGAGTCTTCTGAGTGAGTAAAAGGCTTGTTGGTACATTTAATTAGTTCTCAGCACTTTGTAACTCCTTTAAGAAAGATAAAAGTCAACAGATATAAGAGATTAATTAATACTTTTTAAGATCAAACATTAAGAAATCTAAGACCTGTGTTTGGACTCAGTCCTTGAGTAAATGTACTTGACTGTGTATTCTCAAGTGTTTCAGTATCCTGGAGAGTGTCTCTCTCACCCAGCCAAAACTCTCCGCTCAGATCCCCAAATCCTGTAAGGTAATCCTTCCAACCTCTGAAGAAGTTCACCGAGCCGTCCTTCCTCCTCTGGAAGACCTGCAGACAGAAAACACACAGACCAGGTTCCACACAGGAAGACCTTAATATAACCTGAGACTACAGGCTGAGGAACATTTCGCTGATCCATTGATGTCCCTGTACCGTCCAGCCTCCTCCGTCTGTCTCCATGTCACAGTAAACCATCATCGGCGTCCCGAGTTTCCCCTGAGGGAAAACCTCCACCTTGCCTGACGTCCTGATGCCGTTCAGCAGCTCCTGAGAGCAGTCTGTGGGGAAGGGGAACCTCAGGGTGCCTGAGGAAGAGGAAGTGGGATTTAGGCTCTCCATCAGTTAATCACCATGACAATAATGTAACATGTAAGCAGCGGTTACCGGTAGTGAAGTCAGTGGAGATGGCAGCAGTGTATCGTCCTCCTCCCTCTGCCTGCAGCTGCACCGTGTACTTTGACCCAGGGTGAAGTCTGGTCAGGTTGTACTCTGTTACCAAGGCGCCCACAATCACTTCCTGTGAAGCAAGAAGGAAGCAGGAAGACAAGAGTTTTAATGACCACTAATGTATTAAACCCATTTAAGACATTTATCTGTGAAACAATCAGTCCATTAATCAGTTGATCAACAGAAACTTAATCAATGACAATTTTGGTAATTAATCATTTTATCCTAAGAGTAAATTATAAAGTAAATTTACCAAGTATTTGCTGCTTTGGAGGGGCCCGGCCCCTAGTTTGGGAACCAATGGGCTAAACTAGCTAACTGTAAATAAAGTAGTTAAAACTAACTAACTGTAAATAAAGTAGTTAAAACTGGCTCCACTCCAGCAGCTACAACAGTAAAATGCTGTTTACACATTTATGCATCAATATTAATATAATAAAATATTATATAATAATATATCTGTCACAGGGGACATTTAACTGCAGAACCAGTACTTTTACTTTTAATACTTTAAGTATATTTTACCAATTTTACTTCAGTAGGATTTAAATCCAGGACTTCTACTTGTAATGGAGTATTTTTACATTCATGTATTGGTACTTTTACTTAAGGAAAGGATCTGAGTACTTCTTCCACCACTACTGATCACAGTTGATATGCGTCACGACCACGAGGACAACAGAACAGTGACAATCTGTGTTTTTAAAAGTGACAAACTTCAATTAGCAAAATGAATCAAACACTCTTCTCACCTTCATTTCCTGACCTTCGGTCTGATAGGTCAGTCTGTAGCTACCCACGGGATTTGAGGGTGGTTTCCATGACAACAGGGCGGTGCGAGGGGTCACGCTGCTGGCCTGGAGATCGCGTGGCCCATCTCTCCCAGAGCCTGCAGAGGAAGAGTAGAGTCTTTCTTCTTGTTCTAGTTTCTGCTTTATGGTTGACTGCTGTTAAACTTTTGTCACTTCAGCGGTGAGTTTTATGTTCCTATAGTTCACCAGCTCAACTTTTCTCCACTACACATTCAGCCCAACACTTAATAGTAACGCTCAGCAGGCAGTGGGAAATGAAAAATGACTACACTGACCACTAAACAGGGCTCATGTTTTATATATTGTCACAATAATATGCATTTATATCAGTTACTTCAGCAAATGTCCTAATACCACACTATAAAAATACTCTGTTAGAAGACCCTTTAAAGTTCAACTGCTTCATGGTGTGAGTTTAGGGACTGACCCTTCTGGGCGTATGGGCGTATGTATGTATGTGTGTGTGTGTGTGTGTGTGTGTGTGTGTGTGTACTGACCACCGGTGGTGGTAAAGCTGGTGGTGGCCCGTGAGCTCTCCATGCTGCCCAGCTGGCTGGTTATGGTGACGGTGTAGGTGGTGGATCCTTCCAGACCGCTCAGCTGCTGCTCTGCTGCGTTTCCAGACACCGTGACCCTCAACTCTGAACCTGAACAAACAAAAACAAGTCAAGTCGAGTCAAATATATATACACACCGATCAGCCGGCGACAGGGTCATGGGCGGCCAAGGGTCACTGATGCATGTGGGGAGCGAAGACTGGCCCGTGTGGTCTGATCCAACAGAAGAGTTACTGTAGCTCAAATTGCTGAAAAGGTTAATGCTGGTTCTGATAGAAAGGTGTCAGAACACACAGTGCATCGCAGTTTGTTGCGTATGGGGCTGCGTAGCCGCAGACTGGTCAGGGTGCCCATGCTGACCCCTGTCCACCGCCGAAAGCACCTACAATGGGCACGTGAGCATCAGAACTGGACCACGGAGCAATGGAAGAAGGTGGTCTGGTCTGATGAATCATGTTTTCTTTTACATCATGTGGATGGCCGGGTGTGTGTGCGTCGCTTACCTGGGGAAGACATGGCACCAGGATGCACTATGGGAATATATATATATATATATATGTGTGTGTGTGTGTGTGTGTGTGTGTGCACAAGAAACTCCACAGCATCACCATCATCTTACCTGTCCCAGGGCCATACACGATGGCGTATTTATCAATGGCAGCCAACGCTGGACGCCACAATAACAAGGCCTTGGTGTCTGTGACGTTTATGGCCCGGAGGTCTGTAGGTGGGTCAGGGACTGAGAGAGAGATAAAGATAGTGATATTTATTTTATTTGCACCAAAAATGGTAAAAACAGAACATAACGAAAAACGTCTTTAAAAAACAACTAAATGAAGGAAGAACAATAGGCCAAATAACACCCATAAAGAAAGCACAGAGAGGATTTTACACTGTGAGACAGATCGCGTTTTTGTCAGCAGTGACCCTTGAGCAATGGGAATCATCTGAAAATAAGAAAAACAGCTTTGAAATAACACTGAACAGATCCAGGATGAGACTCCCCTGAGACAACAGATTGTTTCCAGATCAGCACCTGCTGCAGACATTACAAAAGATTTACATGATTTCATGTAGAAAGAAAACTCAAGAAAACATGCAGGTTTACATTAAACATTTAAACTCTTTATCTTTCTTGAAGTTAGTTTTAAATTAAAAAGAAAACAGGAAACTCTCTTCTGCAACACAACTGTCATCATACAGGCATTTTCACAGTAGAGATATTTCAACTCTAAAAGTCAAAGCATCAACTCAGCACAGTTCCTCATTTCTAGTTTAAGAAACACAGGAAGCCTAATATTATATAATTTATTAGATTCTCATTGCATTCAACATCAGCTCAGCAACGATCCAATAAAACAAAGTGATAAAAGGGAAACCTGCAGTACTTACGTGTCATGACAAAGTCTTTGATTGGATCGCTCTCGTCCAGCTCCAGGATGGAGATGACGCTGACCTCGTAAGAAGAACCAGGTGAGAGCTTTGACAGGTCGAGGGTGGAGTCACCTGAGTCCACGGACACCGAGACCGGCTCACCTGCAGAGACGCACAGAGAAGATCAAAAATGAGTGATACATTTACTTTTACAATAATCTGACAAATCTAAATCACAAATTCAGCCTGCTACAGAAATTCACTTTACCTCCTGTCACTGACACTCTTATTGATTTAAACAATGGGCCAAATGTGGCTAAACGTCGGCACGCTCGGCTGTGTTCTGACCCAATAGGAAGCAATGTGAGCTTAGCAGTACTTGGGTCAACTATGAGCCAGAATTGAGCCACTGTACTTGGACCAGTTCTTGTCAGGAGTCTGGCAACAAGGTGTGCTGTATTGAAGATGTTGACATTTCGGCTTCCTATCAAAGAGCAACTAGCAAAGGCTTTTTCAAATGAAAGATTGGCGATTCTGCTAATGTACACTTTCTTTTACTTCCAAGAAAATGTGTCGTCACACATATCTGGTAAAAGTTTAGTAGAGCTGATAAAACAAAGGCCAAAACTACAAAAATTAAATCTGTATTGTATAAACGAAAAGTGCTAGTTTTTTGGGATGTCTCTGATCAAATTTCTTTGGTCCCGATCCAAGTCCCCTAATATTGTATCTGACACACTGAAATAACAGCCGTAGCTTCCTTATATTTCATGGGCTACTTGATCAAGAATAACTTCATTCAAGAATATGAAGTTTATAAGCTTAAAATATTGATCTAAGTGAAAGATTAACTGGGAGAAAGCGACTCCTGAAATTAACATCTCACTCTGTTGGAAGTTGTTGGAACTACAAGAACACTGATTGTACAGTGGTGTTACAGAGTGAAGCTTCTTCCCTCATAAACAATCTTTGGCCAAGTACGGGCTGCAGAGAGAACTTTAACCAAACAACAAAGTTTAATTTTGGCCTGCCATCAATGGAATTAACATTATTTGGTGACAGATGATATGACCAGCGTTATTTTGTACATCAAGACACTTGATATATGTTATTATTCACTTGAGTGCCTTTTAATAAAACATGAATATCAGTTCTCACCATCCTCTGTGTGGGTGTAGGTGACCTTGAAACCACTGATGGGAGTCTTGGGTTTGGTCCACGACACCGTCAGAGAGTTTTCTGTCACCTTACTGAAGATTATGTTGGTGGGAGGCTCCGGGCCTGAACGGCACGAAGAATACCATGAGAGGGGTGGATGAAAGCCAGGAAGAAAAGCAGGGAAGTGAATTACAGGAAGAAGTGAAAGAAAAGTGGAAACGTCTATAAGAAACTGAAATATGAATAAGAAAAGGACAAAAGAAGGTGAAATAAAAGAGTAGCAAGGTAAGTAGTAAAGAAGGTAAAAATAATAGTGTAGCAGGATTCATGAAAAGATATTTGAGTAGAGAAAAAAGACAAAAATGGCCACTAAAAGAGTGAAAACTGTGTACATAATTATTTATTCATCCACACATTTGCTATTAGTGCTCCGATGAGTTCATGTGTATATATGTACAGTGCAAACATATATACAGTATACAGATCATATACAGACACACAGTAATTAATTATAACAAGTGAATGCAGATGACGGATCCTCGACAGCAGCGAAGGAAAGAACGATGAAATTTAATAGTTAGCCGGTCGATCAAACCTGAAAATAAAAGCGTGGCAGGAACGAAGGACGTCAAAACAAAAGGAAGAAAAGTGAACAATTTTACAGGACGAATGAAAACAAATGCATTCAGATATTAATTCAACACAGTCAGAAGGGCTGAAAGTGAAGAGTCACACTTAAAGCACTGGAAAATGATTTCAACCTCACTATGGTGTGAATGATTTTATCAGATAGAAACTCTTAAAAATAGGACAAAACTCTGAGGAGGTCTGGGCATCACTAAACTAATTTATCGACATATCTTAATATATTTACACATTTGTATTACAAGGGAGTGCTAGACTCTTCTTTGTAATACAATCTGATCCTGTAAAGTTAAATACGTACCATACTGTCAATCTAGTACTGATAAATATTGTTTTATTATGATACCCAGGCCCATTAACTGATAAATGATAAAAATAAAATATCCATTTTTAACTTTGATATGTTCTTTCATTTATTTGTCTTGTAAACTCGCAGGATTAAAAGGTGCACACAGACCAAACGAACAGCGACCAGCCGTGGTCTTACCCTGATTTGGGTGAGAGGTGAAGGGGTGTCAGTGAAGCTGGCTGTTAGCTTACCCTGAATGAGAGAAGACCAGAGCAGCAGTGAATGAATTGTGTTATGTTGTTACTGTTGTTGTTTTTTAACTCGCATTTGATGTCAACTCAGTTAAAAAACTGTCTCACTAAAGAGACAGACAGTTCTCCGTTTGCTGCCATTCTGCAGTTATTTATCAATGTGGCTTGTAGCTGTGTTTGTGTGTTTGCTGCCAACATTTTTTTAAATTATCTTTCCTACAATATGCGTGTGTTGCAGATACAGTATAGTTAAGGTCTGGTTACGTTTAGGCAACTAAAAAAAACTTGAAATCGCAATACAGCTTTACTTTTCGCTGCTCTGTAGAGAGCTGAAGTCATGACGTCACTTCCTGTCTAGCTTCTGTAACTTAATGCAATCTCTCATTTTGCATTTATTCTTTTCTTTCAGTCTTTCAACTAACAAAGTTAGCCAACATGCTAAAGGCAACTGATGCGAGTGTTAACATTCAACTAGCCACTACAAACAAGATACATTAGCTAGTGCACAACTTAGCTAGCTAACAATGTGACAAACTGTGTCAATGCACATCTGAGGTTTGACATCAAATAACTGAGTGTTTATGGTTGAGAGAGCGTTGATTGTTATAATATATAACTGATGAATATGAGTATTTCATATAATCATGAAAGCTGACGAATGAGTGCACAAATATAGCATTAACACAAAACACAACAGCTTAATGGACATTTTGAACATCAAAATCCACTGAAAACAAGCAAAACAGGTTACGTCATTACTGAACCAGTGATGAGATGAGAAATACATGGGGTGAAACTGTAAATCACGAGCTTACAGTTTTCAAGAGCACCACAGCACTTGAGCTCTTGAAATGAACATGGAAGAAGCATTTAGTGTGTGAGCAACCATTTCCAGACATACTTAAGACGAGTGACAATTAGTTAACAAATTAATTTTTGTTTAAATCAGCATAAGACACGTGGTGCAGTAAAGATATAAGATGTGTGCATGAACAGTTTTTCATTTTAAGGTAATGGTGGTGCGAGACATCAGAACATTCTTAGTAATGTTGTAGCATTGTGCAGTAGCAATTAATGTTGTTCTACTGTCACAATGGCTTGTACCTGTACTGATGACAAGCTTGTGCAGTCTGGATAGAAGGCCAGGACCCTTTCCAAGCAAGGTCACGGTGTAATCGGTCTGAGGAGGCAGATTATCAAACTGGAAGGCGCGAGCTGAACCAGGAAGAACTTTTTTGAAGGTTTTATCAATTCCTATTACAGGTTTGGCTGTTGTGCTGCTTTGGATCCTTGAAACTTGTGTAAAGATACTCTCAAGTACTCTGTTTTCATCTTCACTGTTTCTATTTTCTAATTCTGCTAAGTCTTCTTGTTCTTCTTCCTGATCCTTCTTGCTTTCCTTCTGCTTTGGCCCTTCATCTTTTGTCACTACAAAGTTTTTGTACTTCCCTTCCAGTGAGTCCCATATGAGCATAAATCCATTTGAGGTCCGGTTTGTTACTCCCACATAGTCCAGAGGTTCCCTTGTGACTCCGGAAGAAGAAACATCTGATCCCATCACAGGTTTGGAATCAGCGCTTCTTGTCTGTTCAGTTTTACGGTCAAACAACCTTTTCGCAGCATTATTTGTTTTTGTATCCTCTTTTCTTTGGCTCCCACTGATGTAGTGTCTCATCTGGGTATTTCCTGTTGGTGGTTGTCTCTTTCGAAGTGTGACTGGTCTTGAATGAGAGGAAGTTTGTTTGATAGTTGGCCTACCTCGACTTGTAGCGCCAGTATTATTGCGAGCATTGACTCTCTCTTTAAGGATGTCAGAGTCAGAGTTAGAATCGGGGGTTCTAGTTTTTTCTTCCCCAGATCTGGTAGTTTGGGTAGGAGCAGTGTCCCCCCCTTCTAATTTGTTAGTCTGTGGCCCGGGGGTAGTGTCATGGCCATCCATCTGGGCACTTGGAATTACCTCTGCAGGGTCTTGTTCTCCTGATTGTCTTATTTGGACTCCTTGGGTAGGCATGGGGACATCCTGCTCTTCTGGTTGGTTTTCTGGGATTTCAGGGGTACTATCCTTTTCTAATTGGCTAATTTTACTTCCAACAGTAATGTTGCTGCCTCCAATTAGCTTTCTGGTTGGGAAAGGCTTGCGCACTGGACCTCTATGTGGATGTTGAGATGGTCTCAGGTTTGTACGGGTTTGGTTTTGAAAACGTCCACCATACAGTTGTGGGCGACGGAAGTATCCATCTTTGGTGGTTGGGCGATGTGAGGAAGGCACTCCACTTCTTCTGAATGTCTGATTGAACTCAGTGGACATGCTTGTCGTGGACACTCTTGCCTCAAGTCTGTCTTCATTCTCCTCTTCTTTTGGCCCTGTACCTTCAGCTGGATGGGATTCTTTGGAAACAGGAGGAGAGGAAGTGGCTGGCAATTCAGTGGAAGATACCTGCTCTTTCCTTGTTTCTGGTACAGGATTTAAAGGTTGAGAGGGGGGAGGCAGCTGCCTCAAATTTGGACGAGTTCGGTTCTGAAGTGGTCCAAAGTTTGAAAGTGGACGACGCACGTTGTCTACCTTTAGAGGAAGACGACGGACTGGAATTCTTCCTCTTTTTGTAGGCATCTTTTTCTGGTTTTGTTCAGCTCCAGAGGATGCAGGTGTAGTTGCCCCATCTACATCTCCACTCGTATCCCTCACTGGTGCATTTACCTCGACAGAGGATAATTCCTCTGAAGCAGATGAAGATAAAGGTAAAGAAATGAATTCACTTGTGGATGTATGTCTGGTCTCTGTCTCTCTTTTAGGGATGACGTTTAAATGAGAAGGGGAATGGTGAGGAACTCTCAAATTTAGATGGGTTTTGTTCTGAAATGATCCAAAGTTTGGCCATTGGTGACGTATATATCCAGATTTTGCAGGTGTGCGGCGGAAAAGAGGTATGCCACCTTTTCCAGAGGGTGGTAATTTTCCGTCTTCAGGTGATGCAGCATCAGTCATACTTTTGGTGTTATCAACATCTGGTTCATTGCTTCCATCTGAACCTGATTTATCTGAGCTAGAAAGGGATGATGATGAAAGTGACGGTGATAATGATGGTAGTGATGATGGTGGTGGTGATGATGGTGAAGATGAAACTAGTGAAGGTGATGCTAAAGGGGATGAAGATGATGGCAATGATGATGATGGTGCAGCTGATGACTGTGATGATGATGAATGTGAGTTTGATGAATGTGATGATGATTGTGAGGTTGATGAGGATGATGACGAGAATGACGACAATGGCTTCAGTCCGCCTAAAATCTGCTTCCTCACTCTTTCCGAGTCAACAGAGAGGTTTGATGGTTTAGACAGGTGAACAGAAAATGTTGTGATATTCAAACTGTCAAAAGTGTCCGTCAGGAGTTTATGTAAAGGATCTGGTGAATAGTCGAGGTCTGTCTCTGCAGACGAGGGCTTTAAATCAGAAATATCATCTGTTTCAGAGGAACCTTGATATGAGCCAGGTGTCTTTCCTACCAGCACTGTTCCACCCCCTCTACATCCGCTGCCTGTGTCCTTATGGGGTAATCTGATGTGTGTCACTTTAACTTTGTTCATACATTTCTTCTCTTGGCTTTGAACAGTCCCAGTTGGCTCTGAAGAAATGGGAGCAGTTTCGTTTCCATGGCCTGCCATGCCAACATCTGGTTGCTCTTTGGAGCCAACAGCAACAGTTGGTTCCTCTGAGCTACTTTGTCTGTTTGTATCTGAATCAGTCCCAGACATTATAGCTGGATTTTTGTCATCCCTCATCCCAGTGCTTGATGCCTCAACACGTGGGTCTCTCACAGTCAAAACTATTGTCTTGTCTCCGATGGTGGGGGTTCCTGGTTTAGGTTTCTTGGGTAATATTACCTTCTTCTCCTTCTCCCCAACTGATGGCTTTTTCAATAGTCCTGGGCCAACCTTTCTCCCTCCAGGCACAACTCTGGTTGCGTTGAAACGGTAAAGGCCTGGGAAATTTGGCTTCCTGGACAATATGGGCCTGTCAGCGAGTTGGGGCCTGGTGCCATTTTTTGCCATCTTTCTGATGACCAGAGGTTTAGTTCTTGCAATCACAGGGGCTGATGAGTCTTTGGTAGGTCCATTGCTACCTCTGACTTTTACAGAGTCATCCTCACTCTCATCCTCCCTCCTCCCCTGTAGGTCAAATACTTTCTTGTCAGGCGATGGGTTAAACTCTTGCTCTCTGTTGCCAGCATCTTGTCCAGGTGCTAGTGTGACCTGCATTGTCAAAGCTGGGGCCATGGTAGCCCTTGGTAATGTATTCCCTAAAGATGTAAAGGGAGTGATCATTTGGATTTAATGTTATGGTCATCATATGCTGCTGTTGTTAAGAAGAGATCATGTCTAATAAAGGAAGAAAAGCAGTTTTAATATTCATTGTGATACTTTTCAGGAAACCTGATTTACAGTAGTTTGTCAGTTAATATGCAAGAGCAAACAAACTACTTAGGGTAGTGGTATCCACGTAGAACCTGCAAGGAGAAAATTGAAATATAATCAATGTTATGTTTGGAAAGAGGAATTCAATATGCTTTGGTCTGTGTCACTGTTGAGAGGGAAATGATGATCAAGTTCAGGAAAACGGAGCAGTTTAAGGAAATTTTTCTTCTGAAACTCATTTTTCTCCTGGAGGTTTGAGGCTGCTCCTCGCTTCATTAACTTTTACAGTAACGTTTCTCCACACTGTAATGTGTTTTATATGATGTGTTGAATTGAATAATGAGGCATCTGGACACATAAAGTTTCACTTGCTTTCACTTAGCTGGAGCGAGTCTGTTCGCACCTGAATACAGTCCGGACAAGAAACATTTGACTTGCTCACACTTATCACAAACAAGGCCGAAGCATCAATGCAGCTTATGCTGAAGAAGTTTTTCCTATTGTTTCTTTGTGGTAAAAGTCCCTGTTATCTATCCCTATCTATTTTTTTACACTGTCTGCCTCTTATCCACCTCTGTCTCTTTGTCCTATTTCTGACTATTGCTTTAGCTGTGTTGCTAAAAATGTTCTAAGAAGGTTCTGGTTTCTCCTGTGAAACCATCCAAGTTTGTTGAGTTTTTACATTTTTAGACAAGATGAAGGGTGAGTTATACCCAGTTTCTGATGGCCTTTGTAACGTATTTCACTGCCACAAAGGACATAAATTCCCAGAGTGGAAAAGTGTGTGTAAGTATGTGACATATAAATAGGAAGACAGAAGGACTAGCTGCAACTCAAAACCTACTGTGTGTTGGATTTACATTCTGCTTTAATGGAAGTATTTTACGTTTCACTTTTACGAGAGAAAACGTTTCAAGGATCAGGACTATCATATCCTTGGACTAATAGGGGAAACTTGAAACAACAGTTATTGTCTGAAAAGAGGAGGTCATCTTCAGAGTTGTCTTAAATGTAATAAAATTAAAATTACATTTAATGACCAAGAGTTCATGAAAACATTTTAGTATTTGGTCCTACTCACCGGGGGTAACCTGGGTGGTTGCTGGTTCACTCCGACTTGTGCCCTTCTCCGCCACAAGTACGATGTCATACAAACGCCCCGCCTCCAGCTGCTGGATGTGGGCAGAGTTTTGGCCGGCTGGGACAGTCAGTTCTTGACTCCTTCCTACTCCGTCGTTGGGTGTGACGGTCAACCCGTACCTGTCAATCTCACCCTGCGACTGCTCCCATTGGACCACCGCAGATGTCGAGGTCGTCTTGACGACTTGGAGGTTGGTGGGACCTGAGATGACTGAAGATGAAGACGAAGAAAAAGAAGATTTACAGTTTTTACAGCCTCTATTGTACCAGGTAACATGTAGCTGTGGGAGTGATTCCATCGGGGAAAGTGGGTACACAAACATCCACTCACACTTTTTCAGCCTTAAATTTACCTTGGCTCAGCACATTTCCTCCTCTTTACTTTCCTAAACTCACAGACACACTCCTGCAACCTACGTCTTCCTGTTCGCAGTCGTCCACTGGGCAGCCTCCCTGCAGCTGCCACAGATTACATCTTTCACAGGAAGGGCAGCGAGAGGGAAATATTTAAACTCTCTCTGCCAATTTGGTGATTTGAGCCACTCACATCGGCCAATATGTTGGTCAGAAGCTCCGTTTTCTAACCAGTACACTTGAAACTGCACTTTTATAGGGACATTTTTACATTTGTAAACCATACTTGTCAACTGCAATATATTTAAGATTTCAGTGTCTGCCAAATTTGATGAATGTGGCTTTTTCATTACAGATATCGATACCAATATTCTTGAGGGTGTAGTATATATTTTGTACTGCTTATCAATATCCTTCATTGAGAATATTTAATGTTTTTTTAGTTACACCCACAACGCCACTTCAATACTGCAGCAGGTAAACTCTACATTATTAGTGTAAACTACCCAATGAAGTAACATTTTCAAATTCAAGACTTTAAACTAATATATATTCTAACCCTTGTTATTTGGGTAATTTACAACTTTCATCCAGGTGTTAAAAAAAAACAATTTTCTTCTGTTGTTCAAATTATCCGAGAAGAGAAATACAGGATCACGTGTCTGTTGACAATAAATATGACAGCTTACGGGTCATGAATTCGGCGGAGCTCTCGCCTCCCCTCCTGCCGTCGATCTCTCCGGTGATGCTGACGGTGTACTCCTGACCGGCTGCCAGGCCCGTCTGGGTGAAGGTGCTCAGGCTGCCCTCCACCTGCACAGTTATCTGCTGGTCACTCTCCTTCTGTTTGGGCCGGACACAAAACACAAATGAGACTCAGTAAAAAATGAAACAGGGTTCTCCGTGCATCTTCCAGCAGTATGCAGCTGAATCAGTTTGAGCACAGCAAACACTGATTGATTTGCATCTTCATCAAACTAGACAAAGACATGAGGCAAACACATATAAAGTCGACCTAGAACAGGTGTACAATTGTCAGAGGATAATTGGTTGAACAGGATTTCAGATCTATTGGATAATGGATCCAAGGGGTGGAGTGAAGTGCCACAGCCTCATTCACTATCATCACATAAGGAACAACAAAACACAAATACATCGTAAAGTTGCAAAGATAGAAGTACAGAAAGTACAAGTACTGCATCCATCAGGTGTAATAAATTAGAGGAAACATGACAAATTCAGTTCTTCGATTCATAACAAATCATGTTGTGCTGCAAGTCGATCTTTAAAATTAATAAAAAATCTGTTATCTAGATCAATTATATCTGTGAATTAACTTACTTAATATATATTTTAAATAATTTGACTCTAAGCAGAACAAGTTCATCAAATCAAGTTGGAAGCATTCATGGAGATTAAAACTTAAAAACAAATATATGGACTCAATTATACTTTAATCAAACATCTTTTTGTTGTTAGTTTTAATGGGTTGCACCTCTCAGCTGCTGCCAAGAGCTTGTTTACTTATACGAACTTCACATTTCTTATTCACATTTTGGACGGCTGCTGATATAATGACATCTTCCTGATGGAAGGGGTTAAACTGTCATTTGATCTCCTCTCAGGGTTTTGTGACAGTTTGTCTTTCTGAGTTTGAACACAGTGTCACATCTGATTTAAGTTGTGAGCTGACTTTCAGCCAGCAGAGGGAACAAACATATTCCCAGTAATGAAAAATAAAATAATAAAGATGTAATCAACATGAAGAGTCTGATCTGACTGAGTGGAAACACTGAGCTGTCTGCAGGGCATTGAAATGTGTGGGCAGAGACACTCGTTCTGGTGTATTTTAACTTTCTGGAGTTTCCAAAATCAAAATGTACTGAAGCAGAAGCGAAACAATCCTGAGGGAAACCAGCGAAGTCACAGAAACTCTTCTTGTTTCTTGTGCTGCAATCACAACGCTTTCTTTATGTGAGTGAATGTTGACTTTAAACATTCAGTGATTGCTTGGACCATGACGCCAATTTAATATCTAAAAAAAGAAGTATGATGATGCTCTGTATTAACAGAGAGAAAATCAAAAGGAGTGTTCACAGTCAAGTCAAAAAGACAATTAATGATGTTTACGAATGGATTTTTGTTTGAAATTTCACCAAAATGTTTTTATGACTGATTTTTTAAATCTTATTTTTAAATATTCAAAATAAACACAGATGCGTAAGTAAGATAATGAACACTAATTTCCACTAGAGGCTGACTCCAACTTTTTCATTAGAGCCATTATGTGAAGAACTTTTAATTAGTGATGGGACAACCGGTTCATTTTAGTGACTTTGTTCTTTAAGTCTCGTTCAGTAAAATGAACTACTTAGACGAAGGGTGGGTGGGGGGGACCACTCATTTCTGTCCTATACTGAGCCTGTGTAGCTGTCATGTGTAAAATGAACCAAAGACAAACGAACGAACGACCCAAACCAGTCAGCTGTTACGTGAGAAAAAAAACTCACAGGCGCGGACAAAATGAATGAATGACTCTCTGAGAGGACTCGTTACTACTCGTTCATATCAAAAAGTTGTTCAAAATGAACGATTCGTTCGTGAACGACACATCACTACTTTTAATTCATATAGCATCTTCAAATTTATTCTGATGAAGTTAGTTGTCGCATGTGAAGCTGTCTACTTTAATGGTACTCGCCAAAGAAATTTTAAAAACTACAAATTGTTTGTTTGTTTTTGTATGCTACAGCTACATATCTGCTCTGTCAATCACTTCCTGTGTTGTTCTTTGAAGAAAATAAAGAAACCAAAAGGGAGAAATGTAAAAATGTCTTTTGTGGTTTCATGATAGTTTTAAATCAGGGGGATACTGTTAGGTAGCAGCTATACCAGAGCCTCGGACTCTGAACAGCAGCCACGTTAGCTCCAGGCTGAAGTCTCCTTCTTCTCAGAAGTCTCCTTCTTCTC
>SEMN01001244.1:0-52500 GCA_005408345.1 Macquaria australasica
CTGCACCCGCTGCTGCTATTGCTGTTGTTGCTCTTGTTATTAGTATTGCTATTATAATGTTGCTCTAAGTGTTGTTTCTGTTGGTGTTAACATCAATGCCATTACCATATCTATGCTGTATTGAGCTGCTGTATGTTCTCTTTCCTCCTGCTCTCTCTCTCCCGCTCCCCCCTTCCCCCTTCAACCCAACCGGTCGAGGCAGATGACCGCCCACCTTGAGCCTGGTTCTGCTCGAGGTTTCTACCTGTTAAAAGGGAGTTTTTTCTTGCCACTGTCGCATAGTGCTTGCTCATGGTGGGAACTGTTGGGTCTCTGTAAATATAAAGAGTCGGTCTAGACTTGCAATATTCGAAAAAGTGCCCTGAGATAACTTTGTTATGATATGGCGCTATATAAATAAAACTGAACTGAATTGAATTGAATGATAAAGGATTTTATTCATATTGCCCACCCATAACCACTACTATCACTTCTGCTACTGCAGTTACTACTGATAATATTACTACTACAAATTTACTACAAAACTATAAATTACTATTAAAATTATTGCTAATACCACTGCTATTATTATTAATAGCTCTAGTGTAATACTAGTACTCCTCTGCTGCTGCCACTGAAATACTTCCACTACAACTCTAACTACCACAACTACCATGACTCCTGCTTTTGCTACCTACTTCTACCAGTGTAGTAGCAATACTTATATATAAATTTATACCTATGTATGAAATGTGTTACATAAATGAATTGGACTTGCTTTGCTTTGCTACTGGTTCCACAATAACTACTACTGCCACTAAAATCACAACTACTACTTCCATACATGGTATAATAATAATAATAATAATAATAATAATAATAATAATAATAATAAATGGGAGTGGTCTTGCAATGGTGAATGTTGTCTCTAATTGTCCCTGATAAATTAACTCATACACAGAAGCAACCACATGAATTGGTTATTAGTTTCAGTATTTGAACTACAGCATACAAACTATTTGAAGATGAATTAAAAGGAGGCAAAGGATTTTTGAAAAAAAAAAACCCCAGCCTGTGTCCACATTAGCATGTCAATTTGACCAAATTTTATATTGTAAGTAAGTAACTAAGTAAAGCTTTATTTATATATAACTTTTTAAAACACAAAGTGCTTCACACACACACACGAAAAATTAAAATGAATAAATACATAAAGGAAAAGTAAATTACAATCTAAAACAGCACAAACAAAGACGAAAACAGGGAAGGAGATTTATAAATAAGGCTTGCCTATAAAGATGGGTTTGTATATACTATGAGACACGTACCTGTGTGTTGATAAAATAAGAGCTCCAGGTCAATCCATCAGTGAGATGAACAGGCGCTGCAGTGCTGTGTGTCCAGGCTGGTTCCACTTTAGAGGCAGAGCCACAGCAGCAGCTCTGATGGTCCCTGTACACCAGTGACAAGTCGCCCACATTACAACAACCAAGACTTCCTGTTCCTCCCTTCACAATAAAACTTTACTTGTGCAACAAAGCAACTCATGATTATTTTTTTGTACATATTTTACAGTTAGAGCTGTATTTTTAAGTTTCAAGGTACTTTATTAGTCATTCTACAACACAGGGCTGCACAATGAAATTAAAGTTCACGCTACACACACAGAACACACATACAAATATCCAAAATATTCATATTTAATGTCAAGATTTCATTATGTAACTGGGAGTATATTTCAAAATGCTATTTATAGTTCTGTATAGTGCCAGCACTTTTTTATAAATGACTTAAATAAATGATTTTCTGCTTTTATTTTGAAGCCAACATTTACTTACTGATTCTGATAGTAAGTGAAGTGAGAAGAGTGAAGTAAAGGGAATGCACTGCTAATACCAGAAACTGATTTTCTGCATGTGAACTTGCTAAACTAAATATTACATTAAAACAAATAGGCAGAGGTCCTGCCAGTGATCATCAAAAATACACACCAATGTTTAGTAACTTTAGTAACTGTAACTCTATTTTAATCATTTTTCTTTCCCCTCAAAGAACCTCTTTCATTTACTTAGATTTTTACTAAATTCACAAAATGAAGAATTAGTTTAAGTGAGTTTACTATTCCTGCACCCATGATTGTGGTTGGGACCAATGCAACAATATGAAATTACTGCTTTACAAGTAAAAGCCCTGCAATCAAAATGTACAGATGAAGCACAAAAGAATTATCAGCTGACTGTAAAAGAAAAAAGGTAACTAAAAAAAAGTGTTCTATTATTGCATAATAAGTATATTATTTAAATTATTATCAGTGGCACATTAATGTGTAAGCAGCATAATGTAGTTTTTTAAGGTGGAGTTAATTTTAGCTACTTATACATCATAGTCTATAAGCTGACATCTTTCTGAAATTCTTGAAAAAGTAGACGTCTTACCTTGCTCAAAACTGCATTTTTGAAACATTTCAGATGGTTTCAGAGCTCTTCGCAGTGCTGAATCTGCACTACTGACTCAGGTAACTGCTCCATCCTTTTGCTTTTATACCTCTACCTGTTTTCTCTTTCTCTTTCGTCATTAGCATTCACTTGGCTAATTAAAAGGGTGGTAGGCTAAGGTGGGTTTACATCCATGATTGGTTCATTGTGACCTCAAAACCACTTGGGAGCAGCGGAACAAGCTGTAAACACAACACCAACATATTATCATCTTATAAAGTTGCTATGGCTAATGTGTTAGCAAAGAGTTGACTATTTACACATCCAGCAGACACAAAGCAACATTAGCATTCATTTGGAGTTGTGTTTGTGGCCACTCAAAAAATGTCAGTCCAATATTCACTCTCCTTTTCTCTCTGTTTTGGTCTCCACCATCTCCACCACTATGTTCACCAGCTAGTTCCTAACTTTGTCTGTAGTTTGGTGCTGGGCAGGTAGTGTACAGTGGATTTATCTGAGCTTTTTAGTGAAAACAGCTGCCCGCTGTGGCTGGAAACAAGGTTGATGAGCAGAGAGGATGAACCAAAACAGGAAATTTGCAGGCTGTAAAACCAATCCTGTGGGAAACTGTAGGGTTAGCAATAATTCTCTGCAGGTTTGTCACTTTTTACATTACACGTAATCATTTCATCCATTGTTGATATAAAAATATTGATTAGAGCAGCTTTAAGTACTTGACTTAGTGTCTTTTCACCATTTTCTAAATAATATTTGTTTTATTAACATGCCCTTGCTGCAGTTAGTGCAACTTGAAAAACGTACTGACTGCATAATGCTCTTTACCCACACACTGTAAAACTGAGACTACTGGTGTTGATCCATGTAAAGGTTATTGCTATCTTCCACTGGGGTGAAAAACATAAAAAGAATATGGGCAATATTCTGCTCATGAGCCAGAGTCAAATACAAAACAAGTATATACTAAAAATGACTTATAGGGAGAGGAAGACAGAACATGGAGGTAGAAGTAGGTCCGCGTCTGGGGTTACACTTGAAATATGGTTCTTTCAGGGTGGGGGAGAGAAAAAGGACTATTTAGGTTTTAAACCTAATCTTTATGGAGTTGTATGCTGAGTGGCAACCTGAGAATGTTGAGCGGCTGTGATAAACTGTACCTGGAGGATGTCGCTGTGAGAAACTTCTATTAACTGCTCCCATAATTCACACAGACAGGCAAAGATAAGGCCTCATGCCCAATTCCTAACATAAATCACTGATATGTCTGAGACCTGCCGCTGGTCTCTCTGCAGAAAGTTAGCAATCATTTAATAAATATTACCTTGGAGAAAACATTACTTCAAAGAACCTCTCTTTATATAGCATATCAGTTTGCTACTACTTAGCACAAACTCTGCTCTTAAGTGACCTCATACAAATGTAACATAACTATCTGCATAATACCATTATTAGGCAGATAGTGTCTATTCTGGCTAATTAAAAGGGTGGTAGGCTAAGGTGGGTTTACATCCATGATTGGTTCATTGTGACCTTAAAACCACTTGGGAGCAGCGGAACAAGCTGTAAACACAACATATTATCATCTTATAAAGTTGCTATGGCTAACGTGTTAACAAACAGTTGACTATTTATCCATCCAGCAGACACAAAGCAATGTTAGCATTCATTTGGAGTCGTGTTTGTTGCCACCCAACAAATGTCAGTCCAATATTCACTCTCGTTTTTGCTCTGTTTTGGTCTCAACCAACTTCTGAGAAAATAGTGTGGCTATTTAGCTGCTAAATGCTCAACTAAGTTTATCAACCAGTCGCTAACTTCGTCTGTCTGCTCTTTGGAGCTTGGCAGGTAGTGTACAATAGGTTTATTAGACATCTTTTGTTTAAAATAGCTACCTGCTGCAGCTGGAAATGAGATTGATGAGAACAGTGAGACTGAACCAAATCAGTACAGTTGCGTGCCGTAAAACCAAAACAATGAGCTGAAAGACGCTAAAAAGTTCTGGGGAGCTGACGGGACCTGCGGAGTCTGATGATAATGCTCAGTGGGTTCGCCACTAAGAGCAACCCCTTTCACATTATACACAGTCATTTGATCCATTGTTAATATAAAAATATATATTGGTGCAGCTTTAAAGCTGTCATTATATGTCTACTTTTACCAGCTTTAGTAGCGCAGCTATTCCTGTAAGCTGTAGAACATTGGCTTCATTTCCCAGAAATGAGTTTTATTTGCTGTTTTGAAAATATGGAAACTGTAAAAATAGTAACTTATTTTAATTGTAGTTTAAAAACATTCTCAGTTCTCATAGTTCAAACTTTTTTTCAATTCTGAGAACTTTCAGGACTTTTGTCCATTTTGGCTTTTAAGTTCAACTTCACAAGTGAAAACAATATGATACAGTTGAAAGCTCCAGAACAAGCATGTAAGTGAACCTTGAGTGGAGATTGTTTTGTCTTCTGCTGTTTTCAAGGTTAAGAGTGAACTGTCCTGCTCAACCTAATATGATTTTTTGGTCATACTTCTCAGTGCAACACACCACATTCCTAAGTAAATGTTTGTAGTTGTAATGCATATATAGTGCATATAGAGAGCCAGTGGACAGGACGTGTGTGGAGAAACCAGGTCTGGGTGCTTGATGCTGCTGGCAGTATGGGAAGAGACTGGTGGTAATGCTGGCTGTGGCACACTGTCTGTGCTAAGACAACACAGCCAGGCGGCAACAACACCAATACCAGACTGGCAGTTTAGAGGGCGCTTCCTGCTGCAGTTCAACATATTTGGATAAAACCAACAGGCTTTCTACAGCACACGGCTGCACGCTCAGACACTTTCTGGGCTCAAGCATGGGCATGTGGAACGTTGCTAATGCTGGGCAGGAAATCTGTCACAGACTCACAGCTCCTGCATGTACATGAGTAATCCAAAAAAGCTAAATGAATGAAGAAATTCATTCAGATACTGTTGGAGAGAAACTTGAGACAGTAGAAAAGAGTTTTTTTTTTTTTTTTTTAAATTCTTGACCTTGGGAGCAGTAGCTTTTCAACTGCATTTTATAGCCTTATGGAGGCCATGAGATGAGTGTGACCAAGTAACTGAACATAACGTTTTTTTGTCAATATTAAAAAGGGGAAAAAAGTATTAAAGGACCACTGTGACATTCTGGAAAATAAGCTTATTTGCAGACTTAAAACCATTGCATACCAGGTCCAAACCAAAATTCAATTTTTTTATTTCACAAAAATTGTACACATCTTCCAGGTCACGGATTTCATTGGTTAAATGTTTTATTTCTTCTCACAAAATTTTGTAAGAAACAACAAAACTCACTGGTGTGGATATACCTTTTGTCCACTCCAGACATTAGCACTGTGTCAAAAAATGCTGAACGCTCCGGCAAAATCACTAAATGTGATCCAACTTTTGCTGCAATGCTTCATCTGGCAACACACTGCGCTGCAAATACATGCAAGCACACAATCCTGATATTTACTTTGTAACACAAGCAATGTAATTCTACTGATTACCTTACGATCATCAACACTGAGAATAAAATGATTGCTCCTCTGTAATTTTCTGTGTTTTAACAGTATTATAAATTGCTTTCTTTTGTCTGACAAACTTTAAAGAGGAACTCCACACTAAATTATTACTTTTTGCACTGTAAACATATTCATATAGATTCTTGTTAGCATATGATGTTAATACAGGTGATTTGTCCAACAAAACATATAGTGTGTAAAAACTGTGTTTTTTGCCCAAAATCAGCTTGTATCTGTCTGTTTGAATTTGAACATTATGTTTCTGACAAATTCTCTCGCCCCTCCCTAACTGAGACTGAAACTGAGGTCTCAGTTACCCGACTGTGGTAGGAGCTGCTGCGCCAAGTATAAAGTGCAGAACAATGGCTGACCACAGCCCCAGTCAACGCTGTTGATGACAGAGATTTATTCCTCTGCAGTGGCAGTAAACACAACACATGGGCTTGCTGACTTTGCTTACTTTCATTCGGAGAAGAGATTGTACTGTACCCTTTCGTCGCACTACATTTGGGCAGTCAGCAAATACAGAAACAAAGTCAAAAACACACAAAGCCCAAAAACAAATGACAACAGAAAAACTGCATATCCAGTCAATAAGATGTTCTCCAGGACTATAGTTGGAGCGCTAAGTGGAACAGCTTGATTTTCAACCCGAAAGAGAGAGAGAGACCAGACAAGAGAGAGTGTGTTTGTTTTTGATTGAAGTGGGAAGAAAAGTGAAGTAAAGAGGCGACATTAAAATGATTTTTTTTACATTTGTCATACTTAGTCTTTTCCCCTCTAGAGTCCTGGAGATCTTCCATCCCTCTGCTTGGATCAAAGTTTAATCTGATGCGTCTCAGTGTGGCGATGGGAAGGTTCATATCAAGACAGACAAAAGCAAGCCAAACAGTAGCCCTGTGGCAAGGGGGGAATTACTTGCTGTTGGAGAAGATGTTTGTTCCGTCATTAAAAACTCTTTATAATTGACTTTTGCATGGTCTCTGAAATGTCAACTCTCTCAACAATATTCAGTTCAGGAGCTTCTTATTTATTTATTTTTTTTTTGGCAGAAAGTATATCCAGTGAAAGCTGTGAACGGTAAGGATTGGCAGATTATTCAAAGCAACTGCAACAGCTGTTGAGTTTTTAAATGTTATTTTCAATGCTCTGAGCACCACATAGTACTAGGATGGAGGCATAAATCTCAGAGACAAATATCTTAAAATTTCGGCACATAACAGTATCTGAATGGCTCAATACCACAGAGTAGGTAAAAAAAAAAAGATTATTTTGTTTCATTTCATTTTTTAATTTTTATTTAATTTTAATTGTTTTTAATTTAATTTAATTGTGCAGCCAAATGTGGGAGTATTTTTTGTTCTTTCTTTTTAATTCCTACTTCATTTAAACTGTACTTGTCTACTTTTAAATAAATCTAGTATTTTTTGTATCGCTTGCCTGTATTTTTGCACTTTTATATTGTAAACCTTTTTACCTTGTTGTATTTTTATTACCCTGTAAAGCACGTTGAATTGCCCTGGTGTATGAAATGTGCTATACAAATAAAGTTGCCTTGCCTTGTGATTCGGGTGAACTGAGTGTATCAAAATGAATCTTCTGGCAGTGTTTCTGCTTGACCACACCCATCTAAGTTCATTTAATGTCACCTCTATGAGAGGGTGAACAGGTCTTCATTCAAATGAAACATAACAAATAGAACTTTTGCTGTGTTTGCTTCCCAAAAATGATGGGACTACATGAGGCACACGCTGAACTCTAACAATCAATGTAACTATTTTGGGATATGTAGTTTTGTGTCTCGCTGTTCAATCAGTATAGTTCTCAGACCTCAAGCAACTATGTTTGAAGCACAAATCAAACTGATATTGGCTGAGCTGAACTAAAAAGGAAGCATTGTTTAAATGTAACTTCAAAGTGCCACATACCACTGTACTGTATATCTGCTGCAGTACCAGGCTGCAGAGACAGTTTTAGAGCCTGTGAATGCTTACAAGAGGCGCTTGCAGGTATGTAGTCTTCTTGAACTTGCCATGCTTGTATCATTTGTTAAAGCTCCCTGTGGCACTTCAGAGTTTGTCAGGCCTGACAGCTTCATATGGTCGGTCCAAAAGCCCCGCTCAGGGGCCCTGATAGGCATGTGATAGATATGCAGAGGTTGTTTTAGGCATGTTGGTTCACATTGTATCATAAGGTACTGCTATATTCACGGGCAACTTCAGAATAAAAAAAAGTCACAGTGTCCATCTTGGTATGTAGAATATGAACTAATAACCTTTGGAGGTATGGTAATGGGTTAAACACAGTGAGTTTTACAAGATCCACAGCTCAGTCTAGCAGTTATTGTGGTCATTGCAGGGTTAACAACCAGAACAGAATGGCACCATAAACATCCAGCCCTCCTCCTTCCCCTCTGAAGGACTAACCTTAAGAGGGGAATTTTACATTACTATGACTGACTTACACTACGTGACAAATGCAAATAGAACCAGGCCTGCACTGAGTGTGGTGATGAAATGGGTAGATAATTTAAGGTAAACAGGATTTTGTCCAGAGAGCGTGGACCCACCAACAGGATCAGGATAATTTTATTTGACAGTTTCAGGAGTGTTAGTCTGTAAAACCTGCAATGAAACGTGCCTCATTCTGCCTATAGAGCTATTAACTCACTCAAAGAATTTCACTTAACAGTTTCAGTTTCTCCATTAAGAACCAAAGTTCTGAGTTGAAACAATGAATACCTGTCATTTTTGAAAAGTGTAAATATTAAAATGGTCCATTTCAAAAATGGTAATGTGAAAGGTGTCACACATAGTGACGGACCCACACAAAATTATCACCAAAGCTTGGATAAACTCACTGTACACAACCTGTCACCAGTCATCAAACATCAGAGCTGTGTCTCAGTTCAGGGCCGCATCCTTCGAAGACTGCATTTGAAGACCAAATGCGTCACAGCAGCGCGACAAGGCCGTCCCATTTTGAAGGCTCCTTCAAATGCGGCCTTCTTTTCCTGAGTTTGGAGAATCCAATGGCTGTATCCTTTGCGGCCCAACCTTTCCTATGAACACTAATGTTGCTGTGTGTCTGCTGGATGTGTAAATAGACAACTGTTTGCTAACACCATACCACCTTTAAAGCATGATAATATGTCAATGTTGTGTTTTCACCTTGTTCTGCTGCCCCCAAGTGGCCTAAAGAATCAATTAATGTTACTTTAAAATATCAGATTTTGCCAGCCTCAGTTCAAAAATTGGTAGTTTCAGATAATCCATATCAGATATCCATGTTTCTGGCTGCAACTAACATTTATTTTCATTGTCAATTAATCAGCTGGGAGGTTTTTTTTGTACATAAAAGGTCCACAAAATGAAAAAATGCCAATCACAATTTCCCAGAGCCCAAGGTGACGTTTTCAAAATATAGCCTGAATGATACCGGATTTATGACGTCTATACTGATGTCAATATTCAAGTTTAAAGAATCTGATAATGATACTGTATATCGAATGATGTTCATTTTTACTGACAGGGACATTTTACAGTTTGTCAGCACTCCCTAGTGAATCAGGATGAAATGCAGACTTAATCACTATAAAATGATTTGGGTCATGATCACAAGCGTTTGGCTTTTTGAGTCAAAGTAAACTAAAAAATTTTTTTTTAAAATGAATACGTGTGTGTGTGTGCAGGATTTGACAAGGATAAGCAGTGGGAGAAGATGAAGACTTCTCCATGACAGAGTGTGTGAGATGCAGCGATAGTGTCTGTGGATGGAAGCAGATGCTGCAATGTTAACAGCAGTGTCTGGACTTGCTGGAACACGGCAGCTGCCTTCCTTCAGGCAACTGCTCTCCCACCCATCAACAGACTGAACGTGGCCGGGATATACTTAGTTCTTTTACAGTAGTTGACATTATCACCCCGTCTCTTTGGTAATGATATACACATCCATACATTGGTTTGCCATAAAGCTATATTTCACAGTGATCATTTCTTCACATTGCATGTCACTTTTCTGAAGTGGCTGGCATTTATCATTCTGTTAAAGGATGAGACTTACAAATTAAAATCCTGTCAACATACACTCAACCCCAGGACTCTGGAAAAATTGGATCTTGTTACATACTGATTCATTACAAGATCCAATGAAAATGAATGTAATGATTCCATAAGATCTCCTGTCCAATAACTCGTGGAGGCAAATACATTACACATTCACTGAAAAAATAACTTCTCTTTACAAATTTAACAATAAACCTAGAGTAGATATTGCAGTATATACCAGATGCATATTTTATTTCTAAAATGTCTTCTTCCTTCCTTTTTATGTGTTTTTTGTTTAGAATCCTAGCACTGACATTTTTAATTCATTAAACGGTACATTTACGGTAAATTAAACTATATGACAGCAGCTAACAGTTGAATTAGCTGCACCTTGCCCCACTAAAGGATCTACACAGGGCCCAGTAGAGAGTAGAGTGATCACTGAGTGATCAGATCCCATTTTGATAATTGGCCAGTATGATTTGATAATATCAAGAGGAAGTGATTTTACACAAAAAGATCAGTAAAGGTCTCATGGAAGCTATGTCTGGCCTGTGAAAACAGTTGCATAATGTCTTCTGTAGCTCTGAAGGAACTATTCAAAGTCTAAAAAAACCCCTAGTGATGTCATTAGGGTTATCTCAAGCCACGTTTCCACCGCAGGAATTTTCCCCAGGGACTAGGAACCTTTGGAGGAACTCAGTGCGTTTTCACTGCAGGGACGAGGGTCTAAATTATGTTCTGGGGACATTATTTTACCCCCCAAAAAGTCCCTGCTCTGGGGGTAGTACTCTCCAAAATTACAGGAACTTTGGGGGTGGGGCTTGCAGCGCTGAACATTTCTGAGTGGTCGAGCCCTCGATGCATTTTATTTCAGCCACCATTTTTTTAAAATCTGCAGCCGCAAACCAGTTTGTTTTTTGTTCATTGTGCTTCGACACAATGGAGTTACAGAAGAAAGCATACGACAGATGGACCGACGACCAGGTCCAGGCTTTATTGAGCTCCTCCATGTTTACTGTTGTTGCAGTGTCGCACAAATAATGATGGTCCGTTGCTTTATATGGCGTCATCATTGTTATATAGTTTTACAAAAAAATAACTTGTAAAAACAGCCGTCACTTCTTCATATTAGACCGCCATGGAAACGCAGACAACAGGGTGAATGAACCTTTTAGTTCCTTGAAAAGTAGTTCCTGGGACTAAAAGTGCCAGGTACTTTGGGTGGAAACACAGCTTCAGTTTCAGTTTATTTTTTCGCACACAGGGGACATGTTCCCTTCAATTTTTCAGAAGACAGTATTTGAACGTTTTTCTACATATATATATATATATATATATATATATATATATATATATGTATATACACACTGGTCAGCCATAAAATTATGACCACTGACAGGTGAAGTGAAGAACACTGATTTTCTCGTTACAATGGCACCTGTCAGTGGGTGGGATATATTAGGCAGCAAGTGAACATTTTGTCCTCAAAGTTGATGTGTTGGAAGCAGGAAAAATGGGCAAGCGTAAGGATGTGAGCAACTTTGACAAGGGCCAAATTGTGATGGCTAGACGACTGGGTCAGAGCATCTCCAAAACTGCAGCTCATGTGGGGTGTTCCAGTCTGCAGTGGTCAGTACCTATCAAAAGTGGTCCAAGGAAGGAAAACCGGTGAACCGGCGACAGGGTCATGAGCGCGTGGGGAGCGAAGGCTGGCCCGTGTGCAAAAGTTAATGCTGGTTCTGATAGAAAGGTGTCAGGTGTCAAAGGGGGACCTACACAATATTAGGCAGGTGGTCTTAATGTTATGGCTGATCAGTGTGTGTATATATACTGTATATAATAGATCAAACTAGTTGAGTTGGGCAATTGATTGTTGCTAAACAAACAACTATTAAAGCTGTGTACTTGGTTTTTCTCTGTTGCTCCCTCTCTCACTGGCTTTCCTGTCAACAAGTGGTCATGCACTGCTACACTCTACACTGTTTAAAATGTAACTATTCATCAATTATGAGAACTATAAACCCTGAAATTATTTATTTTTTTTACTTTTGGAAATCATTTAGTTTCTGAATCTCAGCAGGAACAGCAGCCGCCCCAGCAGGTGATTGGCAGGGTCAGGGAGCAGGGACTGCATGCAGAATGTGGAGAACTGATGCTGCTGTTGGCTGTTCCACCATCTTCTGAAGCTGAGGGGAGCTTCAATGCTCTAAGAAGGCTGAAGACCTGGTTTCACAACAGCATGAAGCAGAAACGCCTGAACAATATGGCAGTTGGTCACATACATCAAGAAAGGGTTGGAGAGGAAAAACTCTGCCAGGAATTTATTTCTGCCAGTGATCTGCCTATGACAACTTTGTATTTAAAAACCTCTTGGCTCAGTAATAAACATATATTGATACCGATATTGCTTTAAGGTGTAGGGCAGATATCAGGGTACTATTAGTGTAAATTTGAACTAAATACAAGCAATTGGTGAAAAATTACATCATTGATCAATTTCATCACTTTTTGCTGTATAAAATATTTTTGTTACGACCATACATTTCATAAAGCAGACATGTCAAAATTATGAAAAAACATGGTCGTATTTTGTTCTAGCTCGGGAAGGGGTAAACTGAACACCTTTTGAGGATTTGTGCCTGTACTAACTGTGCCCCCACACCGTTGAAATCAAAATTCCGCCCCTGGTTTATACATTTAATTGTACTGTGATCATTTATTGCTCTTGTTTCTTTTGCTAAAGAACATTTCATTAGAGTGGGAACTGGGCAATATGGAACACTGAACCTGGATTCAATTCAAAGGAACAAACTGATTTGAGCGTATGTGTGGGTACATTTTCCTCCCCTCCTCTGGCTCAGGAACGGCTTCCCTGGTCATACTGCCCCCTGCTGTCCACTATGGATCATGCACAGATATTTCCCATGACTGTGCACACAGCTGGAGAAGAGAGTAGTCAGCACTAATTCTGCTGCTGATACATTTTAGAACATAAGAACTATCTGATACAGACATCCAACAGCTGGGTTTCTGCAGAGTTCACCAAGGAAAATCTAAGACTTTTTAAGACCTTTTTTTAATGCCACACAGAATGACATTTAATACCCGTTTCACAGTCACACCAATCACAGCATGAAGGTATGATAGAAAACCAGAAAGAACTGTATGGCCTCAAAAAATGTATTATTAGATTTATTTATTATCTTTCTTTTTCAGTACTTCTCAGCAGTATATAACAATAATACCTAATGATATAATTAATCAAATGAATGCGACCTGGACCTGGATACGTGACAGAAAATGGATGGATGCATTAACCAATGAAAAATGAATTCATTATGTTTTTGCTAAAATCAACACTTGTCCATTATGAGACGATGAGCTTCCTAGCTGCTGCAGCTGCAGTAGTGACAGTGTTTGCTGCAGGTCTGATGGTTCTCACTGAAACTCCACTAAAAAGGGTTGAACAGCCTTCTGCAGCACAATCCACTGTCACAACGAACAATTAGTGTGTAATGTCTCCTGACAGCTGCTACAACATGTTATATCTAACATTACTGCATACAGCAGGCAAGAGACTTTTGTGAATTCAATTTAAGACTTTTTAATTTTTTGAGGAAACTGAATTAAATGCTTTTAATGACTGTTCCAAGACCTGCAGATACCTTGATCCATGTGTATTCATGTATTGAGTATGTAATGCTCTCCTGTGCCTTTGATCAATTTTCCCTGCACTTCTATTTCCTTTATTAGGGCAACTTATTACCGCACTGTAATACTGTAACTATTTCATCTATTATTTTTCTATCTTATTTTCTCATTTAACTCTCTTTACATAGATTTTAGTATCTTTTGTTAGTGTTTTTAAATGTTACTCTAATGCATTTCTTTGCCTTGTGTAGACTTCCCTCTCTCAAATGCTAACATAAAACCCAAAAGCTTCATGATATTTAAAAAGCAGCCAAAGTGTACTGCTACTGTATGACACCGAGTGTGTTTCTATGTGCGCAAGTATCCTGGTTATGATCAGGTTTTTGGAGTATCCCTGTAATGTATTGCATATGTAAACACCTTACCCTGGTTTCAGAAAGATTTTCAGCCCCTGGAAAAGCTAGTAAGTAGCCACTGAGTTGAGATTACTATGTTATACAGTCTGTTCAGTGTTCCTAATGTTTTTTTTGTATTATTTAACCAGGCTAGTCATCAAGAACAAACTCTTTTAATTTTTTTTTTTACATTTGCCTTTTGCCAGGCTGCCATTGTAAATAAGATTGTGTTCTTAATGACTTGTGTAGGTAAATAAAAGGTTAAATTAAAAAACAAAAACAAAAAATAAAACATTAGAAACACTGAACATTGTATAACATAATAATCTAAACTCCAGTTACTAGCTTTTCCAGAGCTTTCCATTCGTTGATGACGGGCATGAGGTGTTGCCCCTATAAAGCTAGTGAGTGGACCTTTAAACTGAGAGTATTTTGTCACAGACACTGGTCCCAAGGTCAGGAATGACCCTCCATGCTCAACTGAAAAGGCTGTTTTGAGCAAAAAGTTGACATTTCCACTTCATTTGGTCTTTACAGGTTTTCGTTTTATTGACAAAAAAAATTGTTTACTTGATACTACAGATTTTCTTTCATACAAATCCATTTATACTCTGGGAACATGAAACAAACAATGGAAACTGTAACTGAAGACAATCTTTCGTGAACACAGAACGACATTTTCACACGGTGATGCTCATCCACTTGCAGCCACTTCAAAAGGGTAGTGCTGGGGGAAATCATGGATGACCTTCAGGGCTTCATTATACAGCTCTATGTCTGTGGGCCAAATGGACAGAACATACTGTAAGTCACCACAGAGGAATGCTGCTGTCTTCATCTGTATGTAAGTGATAACAAAGACGACCTACCAAAAGGAATGCCCTTGTCCTCTCGCAGCATGTTGTATGTGGTGGCCATTATTGCCCCTTTGTTGGACACCATACCAATGACCTCCACAACACCGCTCAGCTCTTCTTCAAGCTGGGGGGGGGGGGGTGAATCATAACTGGATTTGAATAAGATTATCTTGTTGTTGATTGAAAAAAGATTGATCCTTTTTGATGAAATAATTGTGCTACAGCTTCCATTGGAGCCTTAATAATAAAATCAGACTTAAGAGAAATGGCATATACTTATGGCATACAATGCACGCTATATCAGTGCTGTTCTCAATGTACTTCCTGAACCCTCAAAGACTCTTCTAACCATCTGGATGAAAAATATATTATTTCTATTGCACAATAAAAACTATATTTAGAACCAGTTTCCTGTCCAGAGGAAATGACACATCTTGCTCATTTTCTATGACAAATAATAAAAAATAAATTAAAGATGTTATTTTGAATGAAAATATAAAATAATACAATGTACTATAATACAAATCAATATAGACAAATACATCTGAAAAATACTTAATATTGTTCCACGCCATACGAATTGAGCATAGATGTGTCATATCTTTTCATTCAGATGGTTAGAAAGGTCTTTGACGATTGTGGAAATACCCTACAGAACAGAAGTAAGTGTTGGGCTGGGACGATTTGCTTATCTCCTGATTCGAAACTGTCACGATGCTTGGGTGCCGATTTGATATGTATCGCGATTCGATATTAGAATTTATTGCGATTTGTTTGCTTTACACTAAACCATGGGAAAAAGTTGAATCATAAACTTCAAGAGTCTGTATATGAGTCATACTTCAAAAAACAATGCACATCACGTCAGTCAGTTTTATTTCAGCAGCACCACTGCTATATTGCATAGAAAAGTGGTAAATCAAATATTATTCATATATTTGCTCTTGCCTTGAATGTAATGGCAATACACGAGGCACAAATTTGGGCTAGCTCTAATTAATGAATGAATTATGAGTCTCTTGAAAAACAAGCTGGTTTACGTTATTATTTTAATTGGCAAATAACCCAGTGTCTACAGAATTAACAGTCACACCAATGTTGCCCTTTAGCTTATGGCCGAGGAAACACACTGTGGGGCAGTAAGGAAGACTTACACACCAAGGACCTGTGACATCAGGGAGGGATGTTGCCTCTAATGTTTCTACACAACGTTTGTTAGGGAAACATTTTAAGAAGTTCATACCGAACAGAAGCCTAACCAAAGACAAATGACTACACCCCACCAGCAACCTCCAATTCAAGAAGAGTACTCACAGGTTCGTTAAGTTCAACTGTTGCAATCTTTCCTTCTCCATCCGAGACGGTGAAAGATTTTCCTGTTGGGTGTACCTGGCAGAACAGAAAGGAAACACTACCTGATAATGACACTCCCAGTGAAAGTTAGCCATACTTGCAGCTGTTCAAATAACGTTTTCACTCAACCTGGCCACAAGCAACACGGACCTTTTCAACACGTCCAACGAAGCAGACCGGTCTGCTTATGTGCTGCGACAGCAGAGAGCAGTTTATTCTTGGTTTCGGAACATCTAGTATGCTTGCCATCTTGAGGGGTTGCTGTTTTCGGCGTGACTGAGTGAACCCGGGACAATGCAATATAGCGCGGGAAATGTTCTATATTTTTTGTATCACGTGAAAGCCCACGCGGGCGGAGTATCTACATATACGTTGAAAAACCGCGGGTCGTAATTACGTCAAACACGTGAATTGAAATCGAACGCACCCAACTTTTTCTACGACATATCCGTTGTGCTCTAACACTTGTACCCACCGGAAACATCAACGAATAGTTCCGCTACATATTACTGTCAGCATGATTTGTAACAGAACTGTAGGTGGCATTTGTAGTTTCCACACGAACACTGGGAATATGGAGACCAGTGGCGTCAGCACCATAACACAGAAGTAGTGCAGACGGAAGGCTGAATTAGGTTAACGTTACATTCTTGGTTTTCGATAGTTTAGCGAAACTAACGCTTAGCGCAGCCACGCTGAGCTGAAACTAACTCAAACTCAAACAGCAGGGAATCATGAACTGACTATATTGCCGTATTCTGAACTTCACGACAAGGCACAACGAGTAAGTCCGTCATTATCACTTTCTAGAGGCGTAGCAGCCTTTGAAGGCATGACTAAAGGGTAGACATTTTACAGTGTCACAGTAAACACTGAAGAAAAAATATCGATACGTTGTGCACCGCCGTGACATCAAGAGTTAAGAGTATGTCGATGTATTTGAAATTCTATTATTATTAACACTGTATTAAGTTTACGTTATCTCAGAAATTTAGTGGCTGAATGTTCGATACATTTTTTATTTGCGAAAGAATCTTGTCCCCCCCTTTAATCATATGTAGCTTAAATGTAGAACTGCTTTCAAATGTGTTGTCGGCTTTGGGAACAAACCTGTACATGAAGTCACGTCCCAGCGAGAGAAGCATTTCTGTCTCCGAACAGTGGAGCTCTGAGTGTAACTAATCCTTTCTAACACTTAAAATGGCACTTTAACTTGGTCGAATGATCAGCTCACATAATGCTATGGCCGTTGGTCTAACCTTTCATTTCTTCTGTTGACAGAGGCTAATCATGCTCAATTTCCTTGGACTCCGTAAAGACTCAAAGAAGTCAACACCCGAGAAGGAAGTAGATGGAGGCTTTGTTATCATTGGTGAGAAACATAACCTCATATTAATGAAATTGACATTTTGGCATTTGGAAATTTATTTTTCAACTTTATTAAGTTGGATGGTTAGTATCGCCTCCTAAAGATCTGGACATTTCTGTAGATATATTTTCTATCTACAATTGCCTATAAGCAGGGTATTGTTAAAGTGACAGAATTTTGAATGGAGTTTGGTGTGATGTTGCCATCGTTGTTCCTTATAAAGCATGTACTGTATAAGTAATGGCAGAGTCGCTTCGAAGATCACTAATGATGCAAAACTATTGAACAATTTGGTTATTTGTGAATTGGTTTCTAAGGGAAGTTTGTATAATTTTTAACCCTGTAACTTTGAAATGGTGACTGCAGCTGGATAATATATAATAATATTCAGAATATTAGAGTTGAAAAGCTTCATAAATATGTACAAATAAAAAAAATCAACCAGCATTCAAATGGTCAACTTACATGTAGTATTACACTACAATTCTATCATTCACAGGATTTTGAGCTCATTGAGACAGTGAGATTTACAGATGGGTTGTGACTGTGAAGGGAATAATACAAAAGGAAATATTAGTACAAGTAGTTTAGGTTGGTTCACTGTTGTGCTCCCTGTCTTGTGATCATCCTTCACATCCTTCACATCCTTTCACAATTTCCTCAGAGTGTGACTCTGTTTTGCAATAATTGAATCCCATTTCTTTTTGAGCCTGAAACTTATTTCTTGACCTTGGAAACAGTATTTGGACTAAAACATCTTAACTCAAGGTCCCCTCCCTTGCATCTCATATTCCTTATCAAGCTATGGAGATCTCATGACCAAAATTCCATACTTAAGTCACATGATGACAACTGAGCTATCTCCATAACAACTGTGCAAACTCCATCCAGTAAGGAAGACCATGAGATACAGTTGAAAGAGGACCTTGAATCAAGATTTATCATATTGATGTCATGCCTAAATCAGCTAATCATCTTACCATGAGTTTAGGCAGCAGACACACATTTATTGGCAGTTAAGGCCTTTACACACCGGGGGGCTGTTTCTATGCAAACTAATTCACACGTCAATATATTTTGTTGTTTGTATAACTGTTGTTTTTGTCATGAGTACTTTCACACAGTGAATATTACGCGACGAAAAAGCGATGTCATTTTTTTTCCGGAACAAGGTCGATTTTTCTGAGCTTTTGCAAAGGCATCAACCAGCCACGTTGTGCGGAACGGCCTCACCATTGCGTAAAGTTTTATTTATTTAGAATGTCCAAGCCATCTGTTTCTACCTAAAACCGTCAATGTGGATCAGGGTTCATCCTTTAATAAAACTTGTACTTCACCTCCCAGAGAAGTGCAGCATTATTTGCTGTTGATCCTTTTCGTGGGTTTAATTGGAAGAGCTGGTGGAGCTGACACAGATGGTCGGGAGCTGCATGTTATTTTTGGCAGAGGAGAACAAGTGTCAGAGCCAGGCTTTCTTTTTCAGATTGAAGCAACCAACTGAGCTCACTGACGTTCACTGTAAACTCCCTGCTTCAGTCATGTCCTCTTATCAAAGATGACCTTATGGTTAGCAACCTGCGAGTGAATGGCTAATATAAACTCCAACATATCAATAGTGACCAGGCATCCCAAATACAGCTCGATCAAACATGATCACCTGAGGTTTCATTAGAGTTGGTGGAGACTTTAAAGTGCATTTGTCCTTGAATGTAAAGTTTGGTTTTTCACTCCTGTAGCCTCTGCTAACAGAACAGGTGTCCAAAACTGAGCTGACAGTCCCAGGCAGGACTAAATGACAGGTGCACAGCTCTTCACTGTGTCAGGCAGGCCACACCAAGCTGAGGCTATCAGTCAGTTCTGCCACAGCAATGTCTCTTCTTTTCTACAGGCGGAAAGCACTCTTGTTGTCACCAGGCGGAGGAAAGAGTCCCTCGCTATGGATGTAGTTATGGAGCTTGAAGGTGTATAACACATACTGCAGCTCTTTTATTTGATAGAATAATCTAAATGTTTGTTCATAATAATAACACTTTTCAAAAAAAGAGGTTTGTCTTAACAAGCAGAGTGAATGGAATGTTGACCAGTAGACACATTCTAAAGATAGAGCATGACAAATTAAAATAAATGAATAAAAACATTAAATAAAAAAATAAAGAGAGCATGAAATTCAGCAATAATAAAATAAAGCCATTAAAACACATAATAGACAACAATATTGGATAAATAAAAAAATGGAGGCGGCAATAACAGATTACAACAAAAAGGTCAAACTATACAAATAAGTCTTTAAAAGAGATTTGAAAATATTAACAAAGTCAGACGTTCTAATATGATACAGTAGGCACTTCCAGAGTTTAGGGGCCACACTTGCAAAAGCTCGGTCCCTGTCAGATTTGAGTTTAGTTTGAGGAATAATTAGAAGGCACTATTCTAATGGGAGGGATGGTAGGGTTTTAACAGTTCCGTAGGGCTGCGACTAACGATTATTTTCATTATCAATTAATCTGCAGACTGTTTTCTCAATTAATCGATTAGTTTGGTCTTTTAAATGTCAGAAAGAGGTGAAAATGCCACTTCTAAATTACCATAGTCCAAGGAGATGTATTTAAATGTCTACTTTGTCTGACCATCAGTCCATAACAGCAGTTTTGGTGTCAATATGACTATCAACAGATCATTTTTGCTGTCTATTTTTGCTGAGATACATGAAAAAAACGGGCGACACTCTGAACCTCTAGATGAGTGGCGATGCAGCCGTGCTGCTCACACTGGCTGTGTGGCTGCTCTAACCTGTTAACATGGGTGCCGAAATGAATAGCAAGAGGTTCCACGACGCACACGCAGGCAGTGTGGCCCAGGATCTGTTCAGATCTGATTTGTTTGGCTATTCACATTATTTTTTAAATGTGGCCAATATCAGATTCCGGTTCACAACCTCTACTTCTTCTGCTCTGTTTACTGGCAGATTACAGCCATGTGTAAAGCGTAGCCTATACGCCAACTTCTGACCAAACTACGCTTTGCAGCGAGCCGAGTTTATTCGCTCCAAACCAGATGATGGAAACGCGCCTAATTCACATTTCTTTTTTTGCGACATTTCAAAAGTTTTTTTAAATTCGCTTGACAATTGAATGGAAACACAGCTGCTGAGGTTATTAATTTGCAGATTTTTGGGTTTCATTTGAAAGTGTTTACATCCACATGACAATCATTTACAAATCGTCACCCTTTTTATTCAAGAGTAAAAAAAGAGTACTTCACTGTTAACCGAATATGGATTTGAACATCCCCAAACCCCTTTAAAGCTGGAAGTCAGCATTTTAACCTCACAGTCATTGTTTCATGTTAAAATAAAACTTGCAACAGTAGAGTCAACATGGCAGACAACTTGTGAGAAACATTATCTAAGCTGATGGTGGATCAGATGACTGTAGATATTATCTAGGTGAACACAAAGAGGGCTTTGGGCCTGGTTGAGTCCCTGAGGAAAGCACTCCTCTTCCATTGGGAAGCTGCTGTGGAGACACACAGAGCTGAGATCAGAGACGGTGACATTAGTGTGAATGAATTAATTCATCCCCCCCATCAGTGCCTCTACTCACTCAATGTTTCAGCCATTTGATGGAGATGTAATTAATAATAATAAATAATAATAATAATTGTCTGAGTGACAGCAGCCTGTGGCCAGGCCCCCAGTATAACCTCAAAAAAGGTTGGGACATGGTGGACTAAGAATAAATGACAGTCCAGCAGATTTTATTTCTGTGTTCCAGCATATTTGTAGCTTATTTTCACAACATTAGTATGAACACTTATCAATCAACAGCTACAGTGTTGTTGATAACATGTTGTGAATGTAGCTGAGGTGTTGTCTTAATGTGAACAATAAGCAGCTAACCAGAGTTGTGCCTAATCACAGGATAAAAGCAAAATGGGGCCAATATACAAGCGCTCAGATTTGGAGGCATAAACTTCAGCTCAGAATACTTAATACAGTGAAATTGTGTTTGCACATTCCCAGCAGTCCTAATGCTTTTTAATCCATTAATGTGATCAGAAAACCACTTGTACAGAACAAAGAATCCTCATCGACCTGCTTTGTGCTGAAGGAAAAGAATTGCTGTAAATCAAGTCTCGGCACAAAATCTCTTGTTATGTTGTGTTTCAGTCATTCTAGCGGGTCTATGAGGCTAAAATGCTTATTATCAGAATCAGCTTTATTGGCCAAGTGTGTGTACACATAGAAGGAATTTGACATTGGTTTTTTGTTGCTCTCAATGTACTTATATATATATATATATATATATAAATAGAAATACAGCTAAAAACCAAGGACAACAAAGCTGAACAATTTCCCAGAGCCCAAGGTGACATCTTCAAAGCAGCAAATCCTCATACTTCTTTTTAATGAATCTATTAAACGGTAATCAAAATAGTTGTTGAATCATTTTGGACTTATCGTTAATTGACTGATTGTTTCAGCACCGGCACTTACTCTTTGGAAGCAGCAGCAGATATCCATGCATATCAGTACATTATGAAAAACACCTTTCATGATGAAGGTTTGATAACTGAAGAGCTGATCTGAACTTTGTTTTAATGACGTAATTTTAATTGAGTGAGAAATCCGCTTCCTTTAATACATATTTTTAGTAAATTGTCAATAAATGTCTGTTTGCCACATGTCTTGTGCAGGAGAGACAGTTGAAGAACAGAAGAAGATGATGCAGCCCATGAACATCGCACAGCCGGCAACAAACGTCATAGTGCAGCCATCACAGGTGAGCTGGTTGAGGTTTTCAGTTCATGATATAAAGTTTATCCTGTGGCATTGTAATCAGCATTGTGGAACTCGATAATCGGAGCAATAAGATATTTTCATAGCAGGAAACAGTCTGGAAGTCTTGTTTTTCTTCATATAAACCCTTTAAGTGCGGACATCATGATTACGCCACAGCATTAGCTGGAGGCAAACACGAATCACCTTAGAGTAGTAGGCTACATAACCTACCAGAATCGAAGGTGTAATGGCTCCTTTATTGCATACCAGCTGCCGCTGCCAGTCAAAAAAAATCAAAGCCAACTAATGTTATGGTTAACCGTGATAAGACGAAAGATTTGGACTGAGGCGACCATCAAAAAAGCTTGTGTTTGTAGTGCACACTTCATATCAGGTAAGGTTAAAAAAAGTATTGTCTGTTGTAGGTATGGATAATGTTGTTATTATTATTATGATGTGTTTAAAGGTTTGTCATGCCCACCTAATCAGAAATTGGGGAACTAGGAGGAATAGGTGATTTCTCTCGTAACGCTAACTCTTTAGTGCATTAGCTAACTTTGTTAGCCAGAGACAAACACAGAGGAAACTGTTGAAGTGTCGTCTGTGTCCGTACATATTCAGAGAAACTCATTTTTCTTCAGCCATTGTTAAAAAACAAGCCAACAACACTTGCTAGCTAGCGTTAGCTACCATGTTCAGGGAATTATTCGGCCTCCATCTAAGTTTCGCCCACAAAAACCCTGTTTATGTTTACTAACAGACTAGGGGTCTATAGTGAGTGATTTGGCTTTGAGACCAGTAGCTGTGAGCATCCCAGCTGGCCTTGTCCTGTATGGTTCATACAGAACAATCTCCACTGCTGTGATGTTGACAGGTGCTGGGGGCCCTGGCTGAGCCTGTGTGCCAAAATGTGCCACTACCATTCACCATGCTGGCTTTCAAACTGAGTTGAGACAGAAGCCTCCAAAGAGCTCTGCTGGTCTTCTGATTGTTGTTACATTAATGGGCCTTAATACTTTAGTGTTAATTGCTTAGTTTCTAATTAAGGACATTTTTGCAGACAGTGCTCTGTGTGTGTGTGTGTGTGTGTGTGCGCGCGCGCGCGTTTGCACACACGTTTGGTCCATATGGCATCCTGGTGCTACCACATGTCACACAGAGTGGCTCGTCCCTCCAGTTTTAATCACATGGTGCAACAGGAAGCACTGGGATGCAGCAAAATTATAACCTCGCTCCAAAGCCTACATGTGCAACACACACACTCAAACACACTCAAACATGAGGCTATGGCAGTAACTAACAGTGGGGGATATTATCCCACAAAACAGGTAAAAAATGTCCAGATGTAGATTTAAGCCAACTTCTAAAACCTATTAACCTGAGCTAAGCTACAGCCTGTACTTGTAACCAGCTACAAGAAAAGTATACTAACACTGTTGCTTTACAATTTTACAACCAATAAGTCCTCCAAACTAAATGAAAAACTATGTTCTTTGTAATTGCCTTCCAAAACTACCCATATAAGCGGTTGAATCCTGTTGGCAGGACAATATTTTTTTGTCAGTCACACACTTTGTTGACCCATCCATCCTCTCCAACCTCCTCCCTAAGAAGATTTGTGGCTGTATAATGTCATGCTAGTTTCACCTTTGCTCCTGACAGACAAGACTCATAATTTGCATGGCTGCTAGATACCTTCATCTGTATTCATAAAATTAATATAAAATAAGCACATCATCATAAGTGACCAGACAACATACACCAGGGTAGTAGAATAATCAAGTGGACCCAACCTTAGAATATCGGACGCCCGAGAGCTTCCACAGCGTTTCGCTGGATTCAGAAAGGTGGGGGAAAAGTGGATGTCCCTAGTGGATGTTACGCCGTTGAGTTAGCTACGTAACAGAATTACCATAAAGACAAGGAGGGTACCCCCTTTGATAAGGAGGAGTGGACTACCTTTGAGCTGTTCCGCATCATTCCTACATCTTTGCTGAACTTTGTTGTAATAGGTAGGTAGTGAGACTGGCAGCGGAGCCTTCGTAGCCGCCAACTGTGCTTTCGAATAACCAATAACAGACTGTTAAATGGTGGCAATGTCTGGGGGTGTTCTATTTATAATCCTCGCTCATCCCGACTCTGGCTGCTTAAAGTACAGATAGTGAGTTTATTGCGTTTGGGGGTATTTTTATATAACAGCTGCGCTGCTGTTGAATGCATATAGCGGAAACACTGCAAACATTAAATCTGTCTTCTTTTCCTCACAGTCATCCTGTACAGTTCAAGCTCAACCCACCGACACAAAGCACCCTACAGCTTTACCTACCACAGCGCCAATAGCAGGGACCTCGGCAGTGGAAGCTGCTTCGACTCTCCCAGATCTCCTCTGGGACATCCCCTTCACTTTGGCTCCTCATGTCCTGGCCATGCAGGGAGGGTTTCCCCTAATTCCTGATGTGCTGCTATCCCGGGACATAAACTACAACCTGGCTAGTTTTCAGTACGACTTCACTTTGGAGAACTCTGTGCTTCATAACGCCTAGTGTGTTTGCTTTTCAATATCAGGACTGTCATCAGGAGTTCACACTGTGGGGAACTTGGTTGATTGTTGATTATGTGAGAGGTTCCAACCCTACAACATATTGAACAAGGAAATGTGATTCGGTAGCATTATGAACAAGTCAAAGCTCACTCAAATTACATAAAACATAAAATATGTTGTAGAACTGGGAAGCATTGAATTTCTGTTATTAGCTCCTTATCCATTTTCTACTTTTAATGTAAAGACATTGAAATCAAATGACATTATATTGGAAAGGACACAAGGAAGCATGGAAATGTCACTGGCTGTACAACTGATGATAGTAAAAATTTCTAACTTTATAGCTTTATAAGAACTGAATGGACGTGTGGTTTACTTGCTTGTTGCTTTGCTCTCAATGTGAACACAGTTAGGGTACCTGCTGTTTACTCTCATCACAGATATGGGCTTAGGTATCATGACTGTCATGCACTGCACACTGCAGATACAGTGAAGTACAGTGTGTTATAATGATGTTGTTCAACTCAAAAGGATAATTACAGTTTATTACAACTTGGGTTTCTATCAGTTATGATAACATTGCACTCATAAAGAAATTGGCTGAGATCTGAGAACAATGCTGCAAAAAGGTCAGAGGGGTAAAGCCAAAAATGAACAGTCAGTTGGTATTAAACTCACTGCCCAGAAAACTGCACACAACTACAGTAAGTATGGTAGGTCAAAGTTGAACCAAGAAGTTGGTCAATAAACTGTACTGGTGTTTTACAATGGACAGTGTGGGTAATCATTTTTCCATTTGCCTTTGTTTTCTCTTCCAAATAAGTTTGACTAATCCGATTACTAGAATGCTTTTACAATACTACCAAAATCTAGTGGTCCACTTAAATATATCTTGGGTTAAAATTTATCACAATAGATATAAATTAATATATATTTAATTTTTCATAATTGATTGAATTTAACAATTTAAGTAATGCAAGCATCTTTTTTTGTTAATGAATGACGAAATGACGTTCTTCACTAAAACAGGAAAAAAAATATTTATTTAATAAGGAAAAATGTAATCTTCTATTTCATTAGCGCCATATATTAGACAGAAAAATGTGTATTTATTTAATAAGAAAAGTTTGAATCTTTATTTCATAACTAGTAAAGCCAAAGATTACATTATTTTATTTGAATCTCAGAAACTGCTGTAAATTGCTTTGACATAATTTTGACAGGAAGTAGCCGCATTTCGCACATGTGCGGAACAAATTGTGTTTCTGTTACGGATCAGGCAGTGACAGGTAGTCAAGCATAAATATAGCTTAAGGTCTCCGGTCGAGTTTGGGTCTCAAGCAGGAGCAGTTGGATTTGGTCCTAAAGACCTGGATACAAGCTAGGTTCAGGTCTCAGTTTTTGGGTCTACTGACTGCTCGTGCTTCTTGCCCTGTCAGACTGTGATGCCTCCTTTTAGCCAGATCTCAGCAATTAACTTGGAGAGTACAATACTTTTATTACAGATAGGAATGGTAGCCAAAACTACAAAAATAAGACAGAGGTTGTACTGAATCAGAATTATCCTTTAAGTGAAGGTTGATATATTATTGCATTGGTTTACATAGTCCTTGTGCTGTGAACTGTCTATTGTTTGTAATAGGTGTCATTTCATATGGTGCGAAAAATAATTTTTTTCCCAAGTCATTTGAGGATGTGGCAGCTAGATGATAAAGCAATAACTTTAATCGAAGCGCTTAGTACTTGGACAAGAAATTGCTTTCCCCCCATTGAGTTAAGCCCAAGTCTTCTTTTGAGTCATCTATTTATGTACAAATTGCAACACGTGGGGATTGTTTGAATGATAAAGTGAAAATGTACAGTAAGACTATTTTTACTCCCTACAGCTCTTATGTAATAATTTAATATGATGCGAATATATTTGACATTATATGTAGCAAAAAAAAGTTCCTGCCACAATTAATATTTTGACTATTTTACAGCAGTTATCCCTATCAATTGTCACCATGTTTGAATTTTGCTCCCTGAATGTGGCCCTCCTTTTGATCCAGCATATTTTTCTGCCTGCATTAGTTTATTGTATTATTTATTCTCTGCATTTCCCTTTGTCTTTGCTTTCTTGTGTTTATGGCTTCTACAGAAATTGTTTCAAGCCATGACAGCATGTACTGTACTCAATGTATACCTCAGAGATTAAGCTGTATGACCACTTTTTACATTTAAACATTGAATAGCGTGAATAGCATATGAGAACTGTTTTTATTTGTATTCTACATTATGTGAAGTCACTTGCTATTATTTGTCTTTAAAGTGTTTGTGATTCACCTTTCACAAACTGCTTTGGCTAGAAGTCAGCAACTGTAAATTCTCAAATGGCGGCGCTTTTATTTACCTCGATGGAAATCTCAGCCTTTTGTCCATGTTTACTTGTTGTCTTGATAAGTTTGTGACAATGTAATGTACCTTCTACAGCAGTAATTGCATCATTACAACAACAGAGTCGTGTTATTCTCACCACTCTACTGCTTTGAGTTTCTTTTCTCTGACAGAAAAAATGTTTTCATTCACTTACAATGTCCAGTCCCTTCTACTTTGCCTTTTTTTTAAGTTACTGTCAATAAAACTCATGATTTCCTCATCAGTTATTTCACATTTAAAATCACCCAGTCTTCCCTTTCCTGGTAGGCTTTCAATGTGAAAATCTGCAGGAAGTTTGCCATTTTTTGAATCAATGTTAAACAACCTTAAATAAAACTCCAAAGTGGAAGCGATTGAAAATAATTGAATGAAGTATATAGTATTTCTGTTAAAACTCAAAGCAGCAGAGTGATGAGTATGACTTGACTCTTGTTATACTGATGAAATTAGTGCAGGTTAAATGTACGCTATGCTGAATTTACGAGAGCGTTACAGTGAAGGCAATTCCACCTAAATGTTTTCTACCCAGGCTTTGTTAGTGCCCAGCCTCTATTTGTTCATGCTGGTTATTATTTGATTTTCTGCCGTTATTTGAATAATGTTTTTTATTTGAGGATGTATGGTGCTTGCATAAATCAAGTTACAATCTCTTGTGCTTTATTGCTGAAAAACGCTAAAAAATATAGGGGATTTCACTTCAGTACTCATTCATCTGTAGTTCTTGATTATATTGATGTGTGCATTAGGGCTGCAACTAACAACTATTTTGATAATCAATTAATCTGTCGATTATTTCTACGATTAATTGATGAATCAGATAAAAACGCGCAAAAAATGTTTTCCTGTCATTTTATTCAAAAAACAGTGTTCTAACAAATTGACAATCTCAACACACAAAAATAATATACATGTGCAAAATATATGTACTGTATGTATATAATCATTAAATTGCCATAATTGTAATAAGTGATTATCTCTACAGGTAGTGCTTGCTAGACTAATGTTAGCCATACCGGCTATTAGATAAAGAGAAGCCTGCTGTGAGACGCAATACATGCCATAGGTCGTTTAATTAAGATTTTGTAGTAACTTACCCTACTGTGGAGCCCCTTTCGTCCATTACGGCTCCAACATGTTTACTTTTGAGATGTTCTCGCATTACTGTGGTGCTCCTGTGCCATGAAAGTTCATTTTTACACAGTTTGCAGGTAACACAGTTTTTACTGTTATTTAAAGTGAAGTGCTCCCACACTGTTGAAGATTTTAGTCGAACAGTTTTCTCAGTGCTTTTCTCCGTCTCCGCCATTTTTCGAATGTTTTTTTTTTGAAGTGACGTAGCCAGCTCCGCGACACTGCGTGTAACAACATAGACCCAACGAATCGATAAGGAAATTTGTTGTCAACTTTTTTTGTAATCGAATTTTATCAATTTTATCGATTCGTTGTTGCAGCCCTAGTGTGCATCCTAGCTTGAATTATGTTCTAAACAGATCACATGAAGTTGGCTCAATTGATGTCTTTACAAGGGTGATTTTCTTTTGAGTTATTTTGTAAATATGAGCTTTTAAAACAAGCGTTTTGCTGAGAAGAGGAAACACATTTGCATAGAGTCATACATTTACCCAGGAATTTACCAAATACTGTATTTGTACCTTTGTTTATACATGATCAAATTTGGTGTCTTCAACCTGCTGTGCCTTTAATATACCTCGTACTTCAATATACCTTTCAAATTGTATTTTAGAAGCAAACACTTGGTCATCTGTTAACTATCTTATTCCCTGAGCTAAGGTCTGTTGATGCTGGTAATGTGTTCAATTGGTTGTGACTGTGGATGGCGACTTACTTTCCAAATAAATTTGAAGAGCTTTGTTTAACTTGTGACTTTTAACTACGTATGAGGAAAAAGTTTTGTCATCAGTTATGATCACATTAAATCATTTTGTTGCCTCTTTAGGATTGATTAGTAGAAATAACATATCCAAAGTGGTAAGAAATATAAATTTACGAGTCAGACTCATCATGAATCTGATGCCTTTAGGTTTCTTTACCCTGTGACTGTGGTCAACAAGAAACAGACGGCAACGAGCAAAACATTTCCAGGAATAACATACCAAGGCACATTGTACCAGTTTTCTCTTAAATGTTTATTTGAAAATAATAAATACACATTTTAAAAAGCATTCATTATTATGGTAATTTTACTAAATTTGGTGAAGGGTGCAGAGTTTAGGACTTGGACTTGACATGGGACTTGTCAGCCTTCATCTGTGACTTGAAAGTGTTAATGTGAGATTTCTTCTTGCCACGGGGGCTTACCTGCCTTGATCTGGGATTTGCCAGCCTTGAAATCTTGATCTGGGACTTGATGGCCTTAATGTGAGACTTAATGTGGACACAAACAAAATTCCCCTTATATGGAAATCTGCTTTTGTTCTTCCCCTGAAGAAAGGGGTGACCCTACTGTCCTAAACAATTACAGGCCCATCTCCAAATTGTGTGTCCTAGTTAAGATTCTGGAAACTCTTGTGAGTGAACAACTGAAAGACTTCTTATTGACTAATAATATCTTATCTGATTTTCAATCAGGTTTTAGGAAAAAAACACAGCACAACTATAGCTGCCTTAAAAGTAGTTAATGATTTTATTGAATCCTTAGACAACAAGCAACATTGTGCAGCCCTTTTTATTGACTTATCCAAGGCTTTTGATACTGTGGATTATGCAATACTGATTGAAAAAGAGATCTTTAATCTGAATGAGTCTTTTAATCCTGGTTAAATAAAGGTTAAATAAAAAAACAACAACCCTAGAATACATCTTGTGAAACTAGCAGTTTTCCCAGTGTTCATCTCTGTAAAAATATAAATAATTATGTTTTCAGTAAAAAAAAAAAAGATGATGGTCATAGAAAGTTTTATTTATGCTCTGCTAAATAAAATAAGAAAAAAAGGTCACTCACTTCTCTACACTTTAAATATACCTTTAAATATGACTCCAATTTTACACAAGTCATAATGTTATATCCTGTTTAAATGCACAATACAAATACACCTTATGACCCCTATGCAGTGGTCACCAACCAATAGCAGACCCTGAAATCACTTCTGGTTAACCTGCCACTCATTTCTATTGGTTAAAGCTTCCATACATCCCATACAACCCATTGGCATATCCAGGAGGTAGTGGTAGTGATTTGGTCCCACCCATGGTCCAGCCTCTTCTGTCAGTAGTTTCAACTGAGTGGTGGTGAGGGGAGTCAGGAGTTGTTGGATTAAGTAACGCGGTAATAACGATTTGTAGGCAGAACGTTCACAGTACAGGTGTGCTGTTTGTTCTCAGACACTGAAAAACAAGTGTTAACTTTGTAGTTCTCGTCGCTAGCATCGCACACGTGTAAAGTGAAGACTGTATGGGACTGGACGTCATGAGTTAACTTCAGAAACTTTGGTAGCCGGCAAAGTTTGTTAACATTTGATAGCGTGAGGGTGTAGGGCGTGTGCTGAAAACAAAACTGTAAAGTTATGTTGTGAGCTATTTATCGGGACGTTGTACTTTTACCACTCACATTGTTACATAATCAACTTCATCAACTGAACGTGGCTGATCATGTCAGCATCAACAGCAGCAACCAGCTCATCCCAGCAGCGAGTTCAACACAGCGGCTCCCCAACAGCCGCCTGCTCTTCCTGTACCAACAACACCACCACGGTCCGGTTGCAGCCTATCCGCGCCACGGTGCCGTACCAGCTTTTGTGTGGAAATCAGCACAGCCCAACCCGCTCCGCTTCCTCCTCCTTCTCAGTCGCCGGGAGCAACACAGGACCGACGACGTCCCGTTGCTCCAGTCCCGCCAACCCGGGTGGAAGCGGCTCGGACGGCAGGCTGGTCCCCAGGCAGAGACTTTCACCTCCGGACAGCAGGAGCTCACCAGAACTCTCTCTATACTCGCCTGTTTCCAACGGTAATCTCGTCCTTTAAAGTAAATGAAGTTATCTTTAATGCACCTATCATCGTTCAGATAGCTTGGTGCTAACTAATGCTAAGTGTCGTTCTGCCCAGTATGGAGCGACCGTCACGCCAAACTACCTTAAGAAATGTGACAATTGAATGGTTTCGGCGACGAATAAACACGATACGTGCATTTAAAAATGAGAACCAATATTTTTTCCGAACAACTACACGCTACTCTTATGTTCGGCGTACGTATAGTCCACAATCCAACATTAAACTTCAATAAAATCTCAACTTTAATCATTTTCTCCACCATTCGCCATCAGGCGCCACGTTGTGTTTTGGTGAGAGAAGCTAATGGAAATAAAAGGCGAAGAAGCTCAAAAAATTGCATTTTAAGTCAGATGAGAGCAGTTTTGTAAATTATATATACACCGAATTGTACAGCGGGCTGTTATTATTCAGACAAATGTTGTGAGATTTTTTAAAAGCCTATAACGTCGTAACTTTACCAATAAGCCAGACCACCTAAAACTGTCAAGTTTTCCGTAGCAAGGTTCAATTTAGCGAGGCTTTCTGTGTAACTACGATTGAACTTCCCTTTTCGGGGCGAGATGCTAGGCTAGTTGGCTAGCTTTCTCATTGGGTCATAATACATTAGAGATCCGGTGCTTGACGCTAAAAGCATCTAGAGTGATACATATAATCGCTATATTTCCACAATAACTCCCGCAACCATGTTCCAATTTCTATCACAATATCGGTAGTATTTTTAGCACACCACAGCTTAGGCTGTTTTGATGTATTATTCCAGTGTGTTACAATGGCGATTTATTCGTAGTAATAATGTGATATTAGCTAATGCAGTTGTTATTACATTACAGTGGTATTATCCTTGCTATGATGAGGTAAATATGTCAGGACATGGATGCCTATGTAGTGATGATGCAGCTACTCTGTCGAAGATAAACAGGGCTCACTGATGTACATGATACAGATGATTAGCCGGATTTACACAATCTGATGTGAACACTGAAAGCTTATTATTAATTCGTTACAGTGATGTTGTTTACCATCAGTGAAACGGGAAGAAATGATGTCGTCAGCTGGTAGGTCTATGGCAACATTGGGGCCTAGCAGTCTGTGAGACATAAACAGAGCCCTGTGGGCATGCAGGCCAGCGTCTGCAACTACATGCATACACATAAAAATACTATTTGGCAAACACGAACAAACAAGAATATACATCTGTCTACAAAGACAAATACAATGTCCTTACAGATACACTAAAGTATCCATGGTGTTTTTGCAATCCAGCCAACATACAGCATGTGTCATTTTTGTGAAGAGCTGTTAGCTCTAATGTTTAGGTCTGTTCTGGATTAAGATATTACAGGCTATTATATGCACTTCACTTTGCATCTTACCACTCTTCGATATCATTGCTGTAGCAGTGGCATGTCCAGGGCATTTTGATCGGGGTGGCCAAAGGTGGGGCATGCATCAAGCCAGGGTGGCACTGAGCATGCTGTTTTGGACCCCTGCCAACGACCAATAAACATGCACAGAGAGGGCTAACTTTCATTTTGATGACCTTTGCTAAACAATGACAGTGGTCATGTGACCCAGAGGGAAGGCAGCTAGTGCCATCACAGTCTGACATGTTACATAAATAGATGCACTAACATTACTTCTTCATTTTATCATCATGTTTATGCTGCTATGGACATTTTAGTCTATTTAAATAGTTTTATAGTCATTAACAACTTCACGTTTTAGTCAATACAAAATTTAAAGCTGCAATAATTAGTATTTTATATGTTTACAGTGGATCAAATGACTGTGTGTAATGTGAAAAGTATCCCTCGTAGTGAAAATTATCACCGATGCTGCAGTTCCCCTCAGCTCTACGAAGCGTTTTGCTATCTTTTAGCTCATTGTTTTGGTTTTACAGGCCACAAACTACGCCATCATCAACCTTTTCTCCAGCAGCAGCAAGCAACTGTTTTCAGCAAAATACCCACTCTGATAAACCCACTGTATACTACCGGCACAGCAGCAAACAGCAGACAGACAAAGTTAGTGACTGTCTGGTGAACCCCTTTTCCACCAACCCATTCCGTTCTGGTTCGCGCACCTAATTTTGAACCATTTGGAGCATATTGACCAAAAATAAAATGGTTCGGAACCCAAAAGGTTGGTTCTCAGCTGGAACCAAAAATAGCAGGTTTTCCTTGACCTGAAGTGCGAACCGTGACATCATCAGTGGGCGTGTCATATTCTACAGGTTGGAAAGAGAGGATGGAGAAGGCAACAATGGTCTATGGTCTTCTACGTCTTATCATTAATAGTTGGTCCATGCTTGTTTTTTTGGATAAAAACAAATATCTGTAACAGCAGAACAAAAGCTTGCAGGTAATCAATGTGATCCGCCATCTTACTACTGCTGTTTACTTCCGTTGTGCATTGTGCAACACCCTTTGTTGATGACCCATCCTTGATTACAATGGTTCTGCTCAAAACTGATGGAAACGCGGTCTGGTTCACTAGAGAGCACCAAGGTTCCAAGAATCATGAACGGAACCAGAGCTAATTTGGTGGAAAGAGGGCAAGAGTGGAACATTTAGCAACTAAAGAGCCAGATATTTTTCTCAAGATTTGATGGAGACCAAACCAGAGCTAAAAGGAGAGTGAATATTGGACTTACTTTCATTTAGCTGGACACAAACATGACTCCAAACTAATTCTAATGTTGCTCTGTGTCTGCTGGATGTGTAAAAAGGCAACTGTTTGCATGTTTACATGTTAGCCATAACAACTTTATGAGTTGATAATATGTCAGCAGTTGTTTCTTTCGCTGCCTCCAAGTGGCCAACAATTCACTTAATGCAGTTTTAAATTTTTTTGTCTTAGATCAAAAACCGCTTCTACTAGACAAGTTAAAATCCACCAATACACACACAACATTGTCTTTTAGACAAAGACAAATAGATTTACAGTTGATATGTAGATTAAGAACAAGATGTAAGGCACTAAGGGAAGCTGTGACGTAAGGCACTCCCTCAGCTAGAGGAGAGCTAATCAGTGAAAGTACTTGCTGTAGTGTTGGTTGGAATAATTACTTGCACTACTCTTTGGTGCATAGTTAGGGATGTAAACAAATCTGAATACATTATTTGGATATGAGCAGATAATGCGCTCTGAACAGCTGTGAACGGCATCCAAATTTGTGTAGTGATATATTTATTTTTATTTTTCCCTAAGTCGGCCTGTCATCCGAAAGATCTGAAGCTGAAACACACATCATAGACGCACAGTGCACTCTCTTTCCAGTGATTTTAGTATCTTCAATGTCCATTGAGGATGAACGTGTATGAATCTGATTTTAAATCCTATAAAAAAAGACATTCCTTATAACAGAGTTCCTACAAACAGACCCTGCCTCATAATCATAATTTTTAGATGCTTTCTTCAGTATCAAAAGTAATCCAGTGATTGTTGTCTGTACATCCATGGTTATAAGTGCAAACGGGAACTGCTAGCAGCTAATTCAGCATGACTTTTCACGGTGCAGGTTTGCCAAAATGTAAACAAATATAGGCTTAAAAAACCCAGAGGTGTAAATAGAAGTTCAATAGTCAGACACTTGGCAAGGTTAATCCTCAAGAACTTTTGAATAAGATCATCAGTTTTCAGGATAGAGCTGGCTGGTGTTGCACAGATCTGGTGTTGAATTGATCTGATGTTGAAGCCCGGCGGTTTAAATAATCTTGCAGGTCTTGACAGCAAATAATGAGATGACTTTTGGGACAGTATATGCTTTTTTTTTCTTTTTTGGCTTTTGGACTGTCACCCTGGCCTCTGGGAACTTTTGATAGACACTTTTCACTATTTATTTCACATTTTGTATACAAAACAATCAATTGATTAATTGATAATGAAAATAATAAAATTTGTTATTTTGTATACTTTGTAAGCAGCTAAACTCATACCTATATGAAGAGAACAAATGAAAGTAGAGATGAATTTGACAGAAAATGAGTCTAGATGATTTCCAACAATATCTGGTTTAGGCCCTGCCCGCTCAATGTAAATCTGAATACAGATATCTTTGTTACATAAAGCAACAGATACAGACAATAGTTGTATAATATGTACTGTTATACTAACATGGCAGATCTGCTTGTCAAAGTATTGATTTAGTTGTAAAATTTGGCTGTTTTAAATGCTAATGTGTTCGACTGTCATGAGATTATGATACAGACTGTATAATTTCCACATCAACATTACCTGTTAAGAGGTGGCTAAAAGAGAAGAAAGAAGAATTGTTTGTGCTTTAACAGCCCACCTTATTATAAACCTTTCACTGCCATTGGTTGTATAGGGGTGAGAAAACAAGAGAAGGACAGTGTAATATTGTATGACATACAGTGACAAATTCTGTACATAGAAACGAGATGCAAAACCTGTGAAATGGTTCTTTAAGTAGAACCTTCTGAATAATGTATGAGTCCCTTGTGGGAGTGTCTCTCTGCGGTTTGAGATGGTCATCTGACTCAAAGTCATGCTGGATGACCTTGTTATCCCACAAAGGTTTCCAGCATCAACCAAATGTAAGAATGAACTCACAGAATCCAGACTCTAACTCACACAACAACACTTACACACTGTGGAGATCCCCAGTAAAGATTCAAATCAATAAAAACTTTTATTAAAACAGACTCAAATCATAACTATAACCTTTTTGAACATGAACATGCTGTAGGCTCTCCAGTAGAATTAATAGAGTTACTTAGAAAGAACAACTCCAACAAAAAAATCAACACATTAAATGCTTGCTCCTAAACATATTCGCATATAAACTGAGGAAAAAATATATATATTATTTCCAGCCTCAGATTCTCAGTCTGTTTTTCATGACATTTCATTTATCAGTTATCAGGTGCTGGGTGATAGTTTTAGTAGATTTACTTAAGTACTGGTCTAGAAAAGTCCTTCTAAAGAGGAGCTAAGAGAGACTCCGTGCAGAAGAGAGATATTCTTCCTGTGATACAACTCTTTGGTACCTTGTTGAGCTACTTAACATATTTGGAAGATCACGACTAAGTCTAATTTAGTCTCTTGACTGTACCTGTAATCCTGAGGGTTTATAGCAAGTGACCCAGCCCTCTACCTTGTTTAATAGGATTCTCTATTGTTGGACCAGAAGCCAATACACCAGATTACAACAGGAACATTGGCCAGATGAGACATCATGTGTGAACACGCACAGGATTGGTAGATGTGATCATTATTATTTTGCTGTCAGAGAATGACAATATGGCTTTTATAAAACATTTCCCACAGAGCATGTTTCTGTGACTGGAACTGTACTCATATATATTTTGATGGAAGGGTTGGGCAATTTCTGTAACTTAATTAATCCGTGTATTTTTTGTGTCAGAACTCGCACCGTTAATAGTTTTTCACATTCGCACACTAATTTTCACTTGCATATGGTGCTAACATTAGCTTAATTAGCTAGCTGGTTATAGCTGATAGAATCTGCCATCAACATTTGTCATTTAAGCCGACAAAATTGACTTTCAACAGTTAAAATCAGAAGTTGCTGTTGTTTACCTCTGTCTGAAATTCAGAATTTCAAGTGGTAAATTTGCCATTGTTATCATTGTAACTGCATATGTGCTGTGCAAGAATGGAAAGCTTGACAAGCCTAGCAACAGTAGCTAAGGGGGGCCAGGCTTAGCGAACAGTCATGATGGTATTTCTGAGTAGATCGAAGAGCCAACCTGGGCTCGAAACGTTGCGCTCTTGTTAAATGACTTCAAGAAAACTGTTTTTGAAAGAGAGCATTCTACAGGGTTGCGAGCCCTTGTGAAACAGATGGTATTTCTGAGTAACCCAACTTATTCTGATAATAACAATATATGCCATGCCTAGCTAAGGCTCGGAGTGACTATACCAAGAGTCTGTAAATTGAGAGTGTGAAAACCAAGCAAAAATTCCACATGGCTCAAAGGGTACTAGAGTGGTCTTCTAGTGATCTACATTTAAGACCAACAATGCTCTGGTCAAAACAATTGCAGATCCCTTTTCTTTAACAGTGGCTAATCAGATGTGGACTTGTCTGCATTCTGCAGTAATGAACGTTTTTAATATTCATGTAAGGGCGCATAAAGAAATACTATGTCCTGTACTATGTTCAGAATAAGACTAACGTTTGAATTAAGTGGTTTCAAATCAAACTGACATGTGAGTGTACATAGTTTGGTTAAACCTCTCAGAACATGCTTGGTCGGTACTTACAGTGAACTTGAATTACAGGGCTAACAGGTTGTCTTTATGGAAGCTTATAGGGGACTATATTAAAATGATTATATAAACTTAAATGATAATGTAATACAGCAGGTTAAGTCTTTGAAAATGAAATGTCAAATGGCGTTTTCATTTTCAAATTCTTTGAAAATTTTTAATTGTTACATTGTTTATATTGCGTTTTTAATTTTCAAATTTGAATTAACATTTGCATATGACCCACTGTACAGCAGGGTACATCTTTGAAAATTAAATCAAAATCAAACAGCTTTTCCATTTTCTTTTTAACATGGTCATAGAACGCGCATACGAGTATGTGAATGTGAATGAAAATGCTAATTGGATTATTGCATTTTCATTTTTACTCAAATAACACATATGATAGATCTGGACAATTATAATGCTATTGTGGAATTATATTTTCATTTTTATGTTGTCATCATTTTAATATAATCCCCTATAGGCTTCCATATGTCTTATATCTCATTGAATGATTCAGGACTGCTGTTTTGATGTGTACTCTTCACACCCTTCATTGTGCTGGCACAGATATGGGCCCATGGACCTAGGCTTTGTAAGCCTGGAAGGCAAGCAGGGTGTAAATATTACTGCCTCTGGTGTAAACATACTCAGACACACACATACTGTGCAGAAAGCTGCATTGTCAGTGAAAACACAAGCCTTGCACCAGTTCCTGAGGCCTGTGTTAAGTTGGTATGTTAGTGAGACATTTTTTATCAAGTTTAGGGAAAGTGACACACACCACCACCACCACAGCTGAGTACTGAAGCTAGTGGAGAAGGGCCTTAGTCTGCTGAGTGTTTGACTATGCTCACCAGCTAATGCTAACTTTGTCTGTGGTTTGGTGCTGGGCAGGAAGTGTACAGTGGTGGTTTATCACATGGATGTACAAAGAGAACTGGATACAGCGTTGGAGGTGGGGTCCCGTTCATTCCTATGAAATCTGCTTAGTGGCGTATAAAGCCAAAAAGATCCAACTTCCTGGTATAAAATTACCCAGATCTTCCACATAGCTTCCACATTGTGCGGACTCTGGATATATAACTATAACTCTGGATTCGGCTATTAGTGAATTTAACAACTTTTATGTCATGAGTTGGCTGCTCGGAAATGTACCATGAAACCCAAACAATGAGCTAAAAGCAGCAAAAAGCTGCATAAAGCGTAGGCCTAGATTTAGGTGATAATTCTATGTCACTTCTAGTGTTCCTATTACATAGAGCTAATGTTGCTCTATGCTTTCTTGTCTTTTTATCTGTGCAGTTGAAAGGACAAAATCCCAGCAGGGGCGGAGCTCAGGGGCCATTTGGCGGACTTCCTCCCTGGGCACTATCACTGGGCCCTACCTCACTGGGCAGTGGCCTCGTGACCCCCATGTGTGCTACCCATCTTGTATGAAAGATAAATCCACACAGGTAAGCACAACCCCCACACCCCTTTCCCCTTCATGTGTCGTGCTGTATCCGGTCCCCTACAGAGATGAGGTCATGTGGCCTTTTTAGTGACAGAGAAAAGAGAGGTTGGGGTATTTCTTCATTACAGTTCTGAGTTGGGCAGTTGATGCAATATGGGGCTGTTATTGTAGGATTATACTAATGTATTGGTTTACAAATTACATCTGCTTGACATTGGTACCTTAATTAACCAAGGGCCAGATTTGTGGTGGATTTTCAGGCGTAGATGTGAGGGATTCTGCCCCAAACACGTGGTGGAGGTATCAAACAGCTGCACCAGGTGTCATTTCAGAATGTTGGCAAGGCAACTCTCCTCATTGCATACTCATTTATGTTAACAGAGTTTGATTATGTATTCTGCTGAACGAAGATCACACAATTTGCAACGGTCATTTTGACTGGAAAAATTCTCTGCCGCTGAAAAGCCAGCATAAACACAAGCCACAAGGAAGGTTGTGGGGAAAGAAACATGACTTTACTTTTATTCTACATACATTTCTGTACAATCAGACATGGAGTAGTTGCATTAAAAATAAATAAACTAAACCAGGGGTTTCAAAGTCTTGACACTGTGGCCCACACTTCAGGCCAAACTGTGAGTTGACTGATTGTTGATGGGATTGGTGGGCAACAAAACCATTAACTCTGTGTTTGGGGAAACACTAGAAGAAAAAAAAGAATGTCAATGAAAAGAAATCCCCTGCACACCTGTCTCACTTGTTGCATGAACCTATTTTAGTGTAAACTTTTGGTCAGGACAGAACTTTGTCCTGTATTGAACAGTTTGGTACAAATACATGTAATTATGATGCATTATGATAGATTATGTACTAGTGACATGTATTAAATTAATTCACACTGACCCTCAGATACATTTTGAGCTTAAAGATATCTGGAGATATAAATATTAGGAGTATCTGTTTTATGAGAACCACATTAAAACAATTTTTGCCCTTTAAAGAAAGAGTCTCTTTGAGGGTTTTAGCTGGGCTAGCATCTCTCCTAAGTTGGAGGCTTTACAGGTCAGTGTCTGTGTGGGAAATCCCAGTACATACATAGCTGTAGCAATACTGTTTGAGTGGTTAAATGAATGCTTCTGTTGGTCAGCCCTAAATGTCTAGATAAGTTCTGAATATAGCAGTTATTAGTGTGCCCATGTGTTGTGTTTTCTGCCCCAGAAGAGAAATTATTCTCATGTTCATGTCTGTTGGCATCTCTCTGCAGGCTTCTGTCAAGGCTAGCTAACATTATTGTAGTGACTTGACGAAAACAAGAAACCTACAAGCCACTGAGGGGCTGCTATACCAGTGCTTGCCTAATTGACGCATCCTCTTGTGTAGCATGTCGGTCCACATGCACTTAATATCAATAACTTGTGTGCAAACAAACAAATGGCTCACGCTACATCTGACAGTTAAAAAACTGTGTGCTCCTTCCGTTAGCCACCACACCTGCTGTGTGATTACCACTTCAACCACTTGTACTTTCCCCATACTCCACATACCACCTACGTTGCAACAAGGAAATTACGTGAACATATTACTTCATATACACACATAATAATGAAAACAATACAAAAATGGCTCGAACAAGTATTATTTACGTTAATGTTACTGAGTAGGGCTAAATTAGCTTAGAACCAGAGGGCTCCAAACCCTGGCTCAGAGCCGCAGTTCTGCCAAGTTAACAGTACCAAAGCCGCTCACAACTGAATGGAAATGGAATAGAAATTAATAAATGGAAAACACTGATCATTAAAGACCAGTTCAGACCAAAGATTCATGACGAGACAAAACCGTTTTAGGATGTTGGAGGAAAAGGTGCAGTGGTGTGAACTGGCCCGTCTCAGCTCGACTCAAGCCGGCTTATGGCGCCGGCTGCTACTCAGCTTGTCAAATCGCCAGTGGCTGGTTATAGAACATACAGCAGGTCACCTGTTTCAACAGCTAATCAGCTCGTAGCGAAGTCAGCCGGTCATCTCGACCCTCTCATTTTTTTTACGTTTTCGCCGATTCATCAATACTAGAAATGCAACTGTAGCAAGTAACTCACTATCTTTCAGAGCGTTGCAGACCGGAGCATTGGAAGTAGTTGCAAGTTGCAACTCGTCTCTTGCAAATCTTTGGTCAGAACTGGGCTTTAGACTGTGGGCTATGACTCACAGAGCTGCTTTAAATCTGATGCCTCTCAGTGTGAAATTTGTTGTGCGAGTTAGAAATTTGAATCAATTGAAAATGATTTTGCAGAGTGATTGGACACGTCTTCATCAATCTGTTTTTATACTAACTTCTTTTCCCTGATGATGTATCTTAGAAAAAGTGCCCTGAGATAACTTTGTTATGATATGGCGCTATATAAATAAAACTGAATTGAACTGAAGTACAGTTCTGTACTGATTTTGAAGTGAAGTTTTATGTGCTAAACTGTTGACATAATGACTAGTATTGTTTCATTCTGTCTAGGGCTGCACTGATAATTATTTTCATTATTGAGTAATCTGCCAATTATTCAGCTAATCGATTGGTCCATAAAATGTGGGAAAAAAATAGTGAAAATGTCTGCTGCAGTTTTCTAAAGCCCAAGGTGCTGTCTTCAAATGTCTTGTTTTGTTTTCGCCGCAGCCTGAGCCTGAATGAGGACTGCATGAGTCACTACTGTCAGTCTTGATAGGTCACATATCTACCAGAACTGGATTTTTTGAGGAGTAAGTAAAGATCATACTGTCCGGAGGCCAGACTGGATCACCTTGGCCTTGTGTCTGTCTGTGTGGGAACACTGTATCCACTCCATGTCCATGGCTTTAGTTCAGTGTAAGCTCTGACTGGTAAATAGTGGTATCATTTATTTCTTATGCCATAGTAGTAATGTTCTGTGTCATTCTTGACCTTTATTTGTGCCCACACCTTCCTGCTCTGCGATCCTCTCATGCTGTTCAACCTCAGATGTCTCCACACACACACCCCTCCATACATCCTGTTTCTTACAGGTTGGGTGACATTTACCACCTATGCATCAGTGGAGCTTCAAAAGCCAGATGACCCCTTTGCTCATAGCTTACACTTTATTATTAACTCTTGAAGTGACACAAAGGCATGGCTGTGAGTCTGCATGTGTGGTGCTGCTGTTTGACAGATGTTCGTATGCAGCTAATGCAGGGATGTAGATGTAGACGATTAATCGATTAGTCAATTGAAAAAAAAAAAGGCCAACTATTATGATAATCGATTAATCATTTCAGTCATTTTCCAAGCAAATATCCAACATTTGCTGGTTCCAGCTTCTTAAATGTGAGGATTTGCTGCTTTTCTTTGTCATTTCTGACAGTAAATGAAGAGTCTTTGGGTTTTGGACTGTTGGTCGGACAAAAGAGGCAATTTGAAGACGTCACTTTGGGCTCTGGGAAATTGTGATGAGTATTTTTCACAATTTTTTTGACATTTTATAGACTAAACTATAAATCGTGAAAGTTATCGGCAGATGAATCGATAATGAAAATAATCGTTAGTTGCAGCCCTACAGGGATGTCTTCCCCTCTTACTTCTACCTGCTTAGTTTTATAGTCCATCAGTCATCAACCTGCCTGTAGTGTCAACTCTAAACCAACCCCCTAACCTAAACAAATTATAACAAAATAAGATGATAACAGATTACCACACTATGTTTTTACGTGCCATCTTTACAGGGAAGGATTTGGTCCATATCATTTTTTTTCTCAGACTATTGTGATTAATGTCAGAGCCCAAAAAAATGTTTTTGTCTAAGTACCCTTGCCTACAGATGACCAAATCAGCCAACCTGATGGCTACCTTAATCATGGGAATCAGGGTTTGACTAATATTTGGTTAGAATATAATATAGGCCAGTCCATATGCCTCACCTCTGACATGATAGTTTGTTAAATTTAGTATTTATGTTGTACATTGCTTATGTATTATACTAGGAAGCTCTAATGCTGAATTGATTTTAATAGGTTATAGAATACTAGATATTAGCACTGATCGCCCGAGGAGTGTCCCTTTCGATTTGATTTGACTCTTGATGATTCAGTAACATCAGATAAAAGGCAATATTGTAGAGCTGAAACGATGAGTTGATTAATCTATTAGTCGATCGACAGAAAATGGATTGTCAATTATTTTGATAATCGATTAAGTCATTTTTTTTTATCAAAAATGCCTAAAAATTCACTACTTGCCACTTCAATTGTTGTTTGTCTCTATGTGTTAACCCTGTGATTGACTAGTGACCTGTCCAGGGTGTACCCCGCTTCTCGCCCATTGTCAGCTGGGATTGCCCCCCCCCCCCAAATTAAGATCAGCAAGACAGCAGTTCAGTTTCCTCTGGGTGATGGACGGGGAGATTGTATTGCATGTGAGTCTGCCCATGCTGCCTCTATGAATTAGTCAGATTGATCATCCATTGCTGGAATAGTCAACGGCAGTGTCCGAAATGAACTTTTTGACTCAGTGGCCAAGGGGTCTAGATGAAAATCTACTGGCCAAAATAATACATTGTCTTTTTGTGTCATACATTTGTCTCAGTAAATTTCATTGAGATAATAAGGTGTTATGTTGAATAAATACTACAAAATTTGAAACAAAATTATTTTCATATATTGATCAACATTAATTAATTCAAGTCTGAATACAACTCAAGAAGTCTTGATCTCAAAATTCTACTGAAGTACTTGCTATTAAATGTAGGATCAAACATAAAAGTAAATTTGAAGGCTTTGTAAACCTATCGGATGCTTAATCATTTTAATCAACTTAAACCTCCTCATCAGACTCATCACTCTCTACCGCAATTATCCTCTTCTTTGCACGGTCCATGAAGTCTGGGCTCCTGCTTCTGACAGAGTCCTGGTGCCACAGCATCACAGCTTTTGTGGGATCATACTCCCTGATCTCTGGAGAGGACAACTGGACCATAAGGAGATCTGACAGTGTATCTTACCTTAGGTTTGACCGGCAACCGGTTTTCACCTTTTTCATTGTTTTAAAACCTCTTTCACATTCAGCTGTGGAGGCAGGGAAGGACAGGGCCAGGTCAAACAATGCCAGCAAATCAGGGCAGGAATGCTGATGACTCTTGTTGACACTGAACCAGGACATCTTCAGTAGGGACTGGGGCTCTTGGTACATCAGCGCCTTCTGGACAGTCCACTGATCAAGGATCCTTTCAACATGGATACCAGAGGTCTCCAGACAGGCTTGAAGTGGTCCACTAGGGTTTCTAGTTCAGTGTCACCAAAATCTAGAATAATTGTATACATTACATTACAAGAAGCATCCTGCAGTTTTAATTCTCAAACTATAAAAATAAGGTCATGAACCTGAACCTAACCTGACTGCCTTGTAATACAAAACATAAACATAAACCAACCTGCTGCTGCATCTGCTGACTCTGGCCAGTTAGTGAAGCTGACCCCCTTGGTGGCACACAGGACCCCTACACTAGCGTCCTGGAACCTGTCAGTCATACTCTCGACTAGCCTGTCAAGCATTTTGTCTAAGGCGGTGTGCCATACAGTGGATGCTGATGATGTAGGCCCTGTCCCCCTTCAGCAGGCTGACCACACCATTCTTGGCTCCGGTCATCACAGCAGCTCCATCTGTTCCCACAGCGACCAACTTGCTCCCCCACTCATCACACTCTCCCTCCATGATGGCACTGATGGCATCTGCCTTCTCCACCGACTTGAAGCCAACAAGGCTTCAAGTCGGGCAATCTTCACAAGGGCAATCTTGCCCTTGTGAAAGCATCTGACATAAATTAACTCCTCCTCTTTCACAGAACTCTCTGTGGAGCCATCTGACATGGAGAGAAATTTGGTATTTTTCAGATTCTCTCTTATGCTGTTTCTCTGCACCTCTGCAATATGGTGCATAAACTCTTAGGCCTGCTTCTCATTTCTATATGTTGAGCCCATTACTTTATTTTTTCTTCCGAACTGCAAAAATCAAACATCAAATTAATTAAATAATAATTCAATATACAATGATGTTATCCAATATACCTGGCACTCTAATTTTCAGTACATAAATGAAAATCACTGAATGTTCTCATTAAAATAACTGTAAAAGGTGGTCATTGATTATTGAATTTTAATTTTCATTGTGATGTGAGTACACAAGTGGAAAATTAAAATGCTATTGTGGGATTGCATTTTCAAGTTAAACATGTGCTTCCTAACAGGTTACATATGATGACAGCGACACTAACGCGAAACTTTCACTTACTTGCACATCCGCTCAAAGCCTTCTTGCCAATGACATGCACAGTCCTAAACAGTATCTTCATCTTCGTGCTGGTCTGCTCTGACATTGCCATTAGCTCCGTCACAGAGGGTGTTGAGAGGAGAGGCTCCAATTGAGCCTGGGACACAGACAGGCAGTCAATGTGATACTTGCTGTGTTTATGATTACAAATATTCTTCAGCTTCATCGTTTTATTTCTGATGACAAATTAGTCATTTCTGTTTTTGTCTTTGGCATACTGGCGACACACAGAACAACTCATTAGCACAGCCTCAGCATCATACTGTAGCCAGCCTCTTACAACTCCTTTATCTCCAACCCTCCATTTCTCACAGAACTTTATTTTTGTATGTGCTTTGTCCTCTTTTTTGTCTGTAGGTTTTAAAGATTGGCTTACTCCTTGTTAATATTGCCACATAATAGCTATTTAATTGGCTTAATGGTAGCTAGCAGCAAACTGGCAGCAAGTGATCGTTTAGCGGAGTATCTGATGTCCCAAACGGTAAACAGTGCCACGAAACTAGGAGCCCTCGAGATGGTCAGTTTTGCGGCACTGTTTAGACGCGTGAAAACACATATGGTAGAAGCAGCGCACCCGTAAATGACACCAAAACGCAGTAGAGACTCTCAGCATAGTTTTTCATTACATGACTATTTTGGTACAGACATTTACCTGCCGGTGTGGTGGATAGCCTTGCGAGATTTACTCGCCAAACGGACAATCTACCCTCATTTGGTCTTTTGCGGGTGTTAATTTTGGACACTGGTTTTGATCATCTCTTTAGTGAGTACAGTGTAATAGGAATGGATAGGAATGATGGCCAAGACTGCAAAAATAAGATCCAAAGTGTAATTAACCGGAATGATCCTTTTAGACTGGTCGAGGCAGATGACCGCCCACCTAGAGCCTGGTTCTGCTCGAGGTTTCTACCTGTTAAAAGGGAGTTTTTTCTTGTCACTGTCGCCTAGTGCTTGCTCATGGTGGGAATTGTTGGGTCTCTAAATATAAAGAGTCGGTCTAGACCTGCTCTACTCGAAAAAGTGCCCCGAGATAACTTTGTTATGATATGGCGCTATATAAATAAAGCTGAATTGAAAATTGAATTGAATAGAGTCATAGCAAAAACATTGTTTAACAAGTTGTTCAGATCCAGGTATGCCTGGGGCGTAATCACAATACACAATACCTGTAAGGTTGGGTCGCCAAAGGCGTACATTGAAAATGGCCCTCCCACCAATGTTAAATAGGTGATTACAGTCCTGAAGTATGCTAATAGTAATGTGTAGCTGTGATGTTCTTTTCAGACTCCTGGATGTTGGAGTGAGGAAACGGGAGAGAAGAGGAGCACCCACCAGCGCTCTGCGTCCTGGGGTAGCGTCGACCAGCTCAAAGAGGCATGACACTAACATGAATATAGATGCAAACACATGTAGGCCGAACTTATTGTTTAATGCACAGGACTGTAGATCTGCACAACATCAAGCTTAGATTGTGGGATTGTGTATTTTGGCCCTTGTCTGAGCCTATTTGACCTACAGTAACCCAGAATCTCCTTGTCTGTAGTTTTTAGAAAGATGTTTATGAGTGATGTATCCTTAAAGAAGCATTGTTCAGTTGTTTTATGCTTTTTTTCAGTCTTTTTCTGAGTTTATAATGGGTGTGTAGTGCATGCAGTTAGTGTGTCACATGACCAACACTGATCCTCCTCTGCTTTATCAAAGTTTTCTGACTTCAACCCTTGCAACTTCCACAACTTTGACTTCTCATACACAATTTATACATTGAAACATAGACAAATTTGCGCTATTTCATATAGTGTAAGCAATGGGACCTCCGTTTTTTAATGTTCTGCCTCAAAGCAACAAGAGAGCTCTTCAACTGTCTCATTGACTCCAGTTATATTTTGGCTCTCACACTCTTGGGCAAAAACACAAATGTGGGGACCTTTCAAACTGCTAGTTTTAACTTGATTCACACAATTTACACATCTTCAGCAATGTATTGTGATGCTCTCAGTGTGTTGTCACCAGTTGTCCCCAACAATGACTCTGCATTTTCAGGTCCAATATACAGAAACACAGGGGATTGTCAATTGGCTGATTACATGCAGCAGTTTGTGCCTCTGTTTCTGTTTGGACATTTAATGATTAGGACCTCTCTCTCCTTTTTAACTCTCTCCTTTAACTGTTAATAGTTTCAAGCCCTCAGTCTGCGGTTCATCTCCCGACTGGTCTGGAAAAAAATACATAAAGAAAGAAATACTGACACACACACACACCTTCATTTTCAAAATATAAATATATAAAAATAAATAAAGGTTCACAGACGGTAACAAGAGCTCATAGGGGCACCCTGTAGTATGACAGATTTTCAGAATACCCCCCCCCCCCCAGATGGTAACAGGTCCTTACCGTGGTGCCCTACAGTAGGCTGTATTCTCAAAATTGAAAGTCCCAAAAGGTAACAGACGCTTCTTCTTCTGTACGTTTTTCAGTTGACTACTACAGAAACCATTCAAATATCAAAATGGTCAGCTATTTAAGGATATTTATGCTTGTATTCAACTTTTTCTAGCTTTCTTTTTAAGATATTATTCTAGGTGTTTCAGCAGTGCAGTGCATTTGAACTTTGAGAAAGTTTTCTTCAGTATCAAAGTAATCCAGCGATAGTGGTCTGTTCATCCATGGGTACATTGCAAACAGGAACTGCCAATAGGTAATTCGGCATATATTTAATGGTGCCATTCTGACAAAATGTAATCAAATATAGGCTAAACAAATGCTCAAGTTGTAGCTCACAGCGTAACTCACTAAATCCATGGCAATATTATACTGCCTGTTTACATCCCCCAAACAACCCCTGCTTTAAAGTATTTCTTTCTCATAGTTTCTCTAGGGCTCATGTGGAAGTCTAGAGAGAAGCATAGAGTAGTTGGTGATACTTGTATTTTATCTATGTTTTCTTGGTGGCATTGTTGGTGATGACACGCTTGAGAAAACATGGTGAATTCTTTTAGAACTATCAGACCTACAAGTTTTCTTTGTGGCAGAAGTGATGAAACAGTAGTGAAGAAAGTGCAGTTGCTGTATTATTGGCATTTTCTTCCTGTGTGACATCACAGGTTTGTTGTATGTGTCTATGTGGTGCTGTCTGATGGTGTACAGCAGACACATCCTCTGAAGCTGCACCCGGCATGGCACTATCAGCCCTTCTCAGCTCCACCCTGGTAATACTCAGCAGCGGCAGGGTGGTGGCAGATAATGCTATCTCACTCTTAACTACCCACTTCCCCTCTTTGCAATGGCCATAACCCACTGCAATTTATGGTCAGGCAAGCCCCAGCTGGCTCCTCTCCTCCTCCTGCAGCAAAGGGAACAATAAAGGCCGGCCGGATGACAGCTCAGCCCTCACTAATGTGTGCACAGGCACGTTACTGAGTTGCAGGGCTGCAGCGGAGGGCCAGCACTGACACAGATTCACCAGATGTCAGTAGATAAGCTACAAGGAGGAAGAGGAGAGGGGACACACCTGAGAAGTGTGGCTGCCTTAAAGATCTACACCAGAAATGTTTGCAGGGATATTAGTGTGCATAATCAGACTCATCTGTCTCATCTTGCCTCTATCTGAATGACAGTATGTCAGAGTAGGTGTGTTGTAGTTGGTGTGTCATAATAAGTCTTTAGTCTTTTTTTTTAGCCAAAGCACATCTTGTCTTAGTTAAAGAAAACTCTTGTTTTAGTTGGGTCTTTTTTTCATAATTGTGTTAAAACTATTGGAAGTTGAAAAAGTGACACCTAGTGGCTCCTTTAAGTATCAGAAATGATCTCTGACTTCCTGTCTAAGCTTTAACCAGGAAGTGGGTGCACATGTCATGGAAAGTAGCTTCTTTCAGTGATTCATTTCATCTGTGTTTCAGCAACAGTTGCCCACATCTTGCCTTTGGTTTCACTGTCAACATGTAATGTAGCCAGGATTTACAGTAAATCTTAAGGATTATTGACAGCTGAAGTCCTGACATCAGCTCTGGAATGCTTTTCTGCTAACTTCTGTAACTCAGTATAATCTGTCATTGACGTTTCTTTCATTGGTGAAACGTTTTCCTGAGGTTTAGGCTACATCCACACTAATAATCATTTTAAAACGAAAATGATCTCCGTACACATGAGCGTTTTATCACCGTTTAAGAAATGATCTCTGTCCATACTACACACCTGAAAACACATATCACATGACCATTCATGTGCACTGGGCATGCACGTGCCGGTGTAAACAGGAAGCAGATTGTCTCCTCTGCGGCTGGTTGCTTATAGTTGCAGGAAATACTACGAACGAAGAACAGCAATGGAGAAAAGTCAGAGCAGAGATTTTGAACGTATTAGTGTGGATGTAGCCTTACTATCCATATTCAAAGAGCATTAACTACAGCACTTGCTAATAGAAGCTGAAACCTTCATGATTTTATCAAAGTTTAACAACAATTAATCTGTTAGTGTACAAAAGCTCCCATGAAACTTGACTAAAACGTGTACCGCCCTTTCTGCTTTGTTATTATTACATCTATGTCTGGACTAGCAGCAGCCTCTTGTTCATAGACTCACCTCATTTCAGTCGATCTGGAGACTATTAATCCACAGAGGTCTTTAGCTTATGGAAATGTTGTTTGGTAAAGGATGCTTAAAACAGAAATATTAAATAAATAACAAGATTGGGCAGCTGTGGCTCAGGAGGTAGAGCGGGTTGTCTATTAATACCCGGGTTGGCGGTTTGATCCCCGGGTCCTCCTGTCCACATTTCGAAGTGTCCTTGGGCAAGACACTGAACCCTAAGTTGCTCCCAATGGAAGCCAGCACTTTGCATGGGAGCTCCGTCTCCATCGGTGTGTGAATGGGTGAATGAGACCAAACTGTAAAGCGCTATATAAGTGAAGTCCATTTATCATTTACCATTACATTGTTCCCTGTTATGGAGTGAGCTACACACAAACTGTTGAATAAGATTATATTTTAGGGCTGGAAGTTGTAGTAATTTACTTTTCATGTATATTGTCAGTGTTATTTCTAAGTTTTAGGTTTTCGTACTTCTGGCTCTCTCTTCTCTAAAGATAGTGAGTCCTTTTCACAATCGGATGGTATAGCTGCCATGGTGACAGCACTGCTGGTTTCATCAAATCCTGATTGCGATCCAAACCATTACTGTTTTTAGTGTTTTTATAGTTGTATGTACCAAAACAATCTAAGCTCAAAAGGGCCATTGACTGGCTTTCAATTGGATCTCATGCAGTGTTTCCAACCTGGGGACTGGGACCCCCACAAGGGATCACGAGTTGAATCTAAGGGGTCGTGAGATGATTACTGGGGGAAAAACTAAGAAACCAAAATTAGGTTAATCTTCTCTCATTGAGCTTCAGTGAAGCTTCAACTAATGATTATTTTCATTATCAGTTATTTTTTCAATTAATCATTAATATATAATTTGTCAGAAAAATGCCCATCACAAGTTCTCAGAGACCAAGGTTACATCTTCAAATTCCTTGTTTTGTCTGAAGCTCTGATACTTCCTTTATTTATGCATCAGTTGCATCTTTCTTTGATATTTAGCCTTTGAATACCTATTTGTGTGTAACTAATAGATAGTAGACTGGATGCCCATCCAGTCTACATGTGTTTTGTCGACTTGGAGAAGGCTTTCGACCGTGTCCCCCAGGGGGTACTGCGGGAGTATGGGGTACCGGGGTCGCTGCTACAAGCCATCCGGTCCCTATATAACCAGAGTGAGTGCTGTGTCCGCATTCTCGGCACAAAGTCAAACGCGTTCCAAGTGGGTGTTGGACTCCGCCAGGGCTGCCCCTTGTCACCAATTCTGTTTGTGATATTCATGGACAGGATTTCAAGGCGCAGCCGGGGGGAGGAGAGTGTCCGGTTTGGTGTCCTCAGAATAGCATCTCGTTCCAACCCTCACCTATGGTCATGAGCTTTGGGTAGTGACCGAAAGAATGAGATCGCGGATACAAGCGGCCGAAATGAGTTTCCTCCGCAGGGTGGCTGGGCTCACCCTTAGAGATGGGGAAAGGAGCTTGGACATCCGGAGGGAGCTCGGAGTAGAGTCACTGCTCCATCGCATCGAAAGGAGCCAGTTGAGGTGGTTCAGGCATCTGATTAGGATGCCTCCTGGACGCCTCCCTTTAGAGGTTTTCCGGGCACGTCCAACTGGTAGGAGGCCCCGGGGCAGACCCAGAACACTCTAGAGGGATTATATATCTCATCTGGCCTGGGAACGCCTTGGGGAACCCCAGGAGGAGCTGAAAAGCGTTGCCGGGGAGAGGGACTTCTGGACAACCCTGCTTAACCTGCTGCCACCGCGACCCTGCCCCGGATAAGCGGAAGAAAATGGATGGATGGATGGATAATAGATAGTATTGCTATGAAAGACTCACTCCACTGTCTGTTGCAGAATACCTTAGAAGTGCATGACCTGGGTGAAGGCTGAGAAGGAAACAAAAACTTGCAGGACTGCACTGTGTAACTGGTTCAGTGGCCCAGATATAGGGATCACATAACAGCCATTTCACACAGAGCCTGCATTGATAAGTACTGCATGAGTTGCGTTTCTGGTAAACAGGGCCAGTGTCAGGACTGTGTGAGGGAACATGTATGGACATGTTCTGGAGTACTGGTGTACAGTGGAGGACTGGGAATTCCTTCATGTCTCTGTCAGACACACACACACTAGGCTAATGCAGACAGTTTAAGAAGCTCCAAGGGTAACTAGGCTTAGCAAAGGTCAGCTTCTACAAATTGTCTACACATTCACAAAACTTTTTTATGTGCATTTTCACATATAACCTGTTTGTTTGGTTAAAACAGACCCTGGTGCTTTGCATTCTGGGATACGGCAGAGCTCGCAAACTGTTTCTAGTAGTAGCAGCTAGCCGGACAATGAACCAGCAATGCTTCTGTCACAGAAATATGCAGTAGTCCAGAACACAGGACCTTTTTCCTGTGTTTACTTTCTTGCTCCTGCCCAGTAAGCGGAGAGAACGTTCTCACGTGGTTTGTAGTGATGCATTTTGGTTCGTTTGGATTTTTCTCTGTGTGAAAAGAAACCGAACCA